>JARNME010000029.1:11776678-12181613 GCA_030179655.1 Scaptomyza flava
TTGTTGCCAATTTGACATTGCAAATCAGTTGGTCTGGTTGTTAGGTGTATGTTCTTGTGGCAGACCTTTAGTAAATTTGTCCGATATAAAAAAAAGGCGCATATATTAAAATCCAAATCGTTTCGAAACAAACCAAAGTCTGCACAGTCCTAGACAACTTTAAAATTCTTTGGAGTCTGGCCGCTGTCCGTTGCCAATGCCATGTGGAAAAAGCAGCCCCAACTCTGCCGGCAACTCCTTGTTGTTAGCCTCGGGCAAGTTCTGCATGCTGCTGACATTGTCCCCTTTGTAGTCGCCGGAGTCTGTGTTCCGTTTTAATTTAAATTCCTACTTAAAAATGTTGATAGGGTATAATAAGCCAGTCATTAACTTACTCAACATCCTTTGCAAATAAAATAGAATTGGAATATGAAAAAAATTATTATTATATTATATTATTGGCAGCCAAACAAATTATAATATGTGTACGTTTGAACATTATCATCAAAAAGTACACTGTACAGATCTCAAATTGTGACATTTAACTGATCTTAGATGCTGCTTATACTTCCTAGGTATATAAGTACAGATGTATGTGTAAAATATTGCGATAGCCTCAGTTATTTTAAGAGTCATTGGGCTCATCAGAGGGAATTCCCAAAACAAAAGTTTGAATGCAATAAATAAAGAACTTTGCTTATGTTTTTAGCTGGAATTGAATCTTCAGGGGAATCATTTTCAATTGAAAACAAATGAATTTAATATATTTATGTCATGCAATAAATGATCTAAAATCTGCAAATCAATAAGATGCTTTTTAGGGTATTTAAGTTTTGTAAAACTCTCTGTTGTGGTTTTGCTATTGTTGCTATGCATCTGCATTATTATGATTTGCGCTATAATTATTTTTCTGTCTGCGCCTCTTGCGCAGCTTGTCGCTGTTCCTTGATTCCTTGGTGGCCCGGCAGTGGTGGTAACAAAACCTGAACCAGGGATACCACAAACCAGCATTTTGCTTGTCACGCAAATGTTTCATGTCAGATTTACGCTGCTCCGGCCACTTTATGCTGGAAATATGTATACTGTTCCATAAATACATTCATTTTTTTTTTTTTTTTTTAATGTGCTGCAATTTTTATATACATAAGTATATAAGTATATATCTGTAACTGCATCTTTGTGTCGTATTTGTTACACAGTATCTGTGGCCACGTTCGTGCAAAATTGCGCAGCACTTCGCCTGTCCAGCTGTCCACTTGAAGTCTGAAACTGCCTGCCCACTCTCTGTTCCCAAACTGACCCATGCAATGACTAATTTTTTTTTTTTAAACTGATTCTCGGCACAGTGGTATTATTTAGAAAGGGCTTTAAAGAGGAATTTCCTAAGAAAAGTATGCCTTAATAGTTGTTGGAAAAAATGTTCAATGCATTAATTAACTATAAATAAAATTCACCGACAAACTAGGTTAACTGAAACATTTTAAATTTGTTTTAGCATATTTTCTACTAGCAAAAAGGATTTAGAAAATTAAATATAAATATTAAATGCTTATTTCAGCTTCAAGCTACTTAGTTATATACCATTTTGACACATTATTCACTTAACTTTTTTTTTTTTTTTTACTTTTTACTGGCTTGCTGATGCACTGTGCCATTGTTGGTGATGCCCTCAAACTGCGCCTTTTTAGCACGTTCTGGCGGTCGCATGCTATATTTTTCAATTTGTAAACATATCCTGCGGTGCAAGCGTTGAAAGCCGGCAACAAAGAAAAGAGAGAAGCAAAAATGAAGGAAAACCGCAGCATTAGTAAACAGATGGCACGCCCCCGACCTTCTACTAGCACCCCCTTCCCATGCTCGCCCACAACCAGTGGCTGCCCGGGGCGCCGACATGGCCAAAGCATGAAATGCATTTGCTTCATTTGTTTGGCGTGTTTCTCATGTCAACTTAATGTTTATTAGAAAACGTCTGCTCAAATTGCACTGGACAGCCGGCAACTCCCTCCACCCTCTACAGCCCCAGACCTCAATTCCCAGTTCCTTATCTCTGCATGCGAGACTTTTAATAATATTACCAAAGACAATATTAATTTGCAGCTGTTATTTAATTGCTAAGCTTTCTATTCATATTCTTTGATATGATTTAGAGCGATATAGCCATGATTATCTCTGTTAAGTAGATAATAACACATTTTCTTCTTATTGTTATGATAATGTTTAAGAACTGTATATTTGCGGATGTTAAGCTTTGATTGATTTAAGTTAATTTGCAAATAGTTTAATAGACGAATGTGTTTAATTGGAATTAATTTTGGAAACCTTTTCCATAGAGCAAGCGAAAATATTATAAATAAATTTTATTTTCGCTTTAAGCTTTTCCTAATGCCCGATACGGTTTTAATTGTATTCAATTTATTTATTGTTTATTTATTATTTAAGATTGCAGCTATCAACAGCAGCTTTCAAAGAGATAACCTCACCCCATATACACGTATGTATGCATATGCGTATGTATGTTTAATATTAAAAATCTGTAATCATAAGAGTGCTTAGCTGAGCCCCTCTCAATCAGTCTGCAAAGTACGTTTAGTTAGCTCAGCAGCTTGCTAAGCAAATATTCTAAGCTGAAAGAGAAAAACTTTCACTTGTTTTTTTTTACAATTTCAGTGCCACATCATGGTGTGCCGGGTTACATTTTTGGCGGCAATAATGCTTTTTATTTGCTGTTCAATAACAAGATCAGCTCCTGTTGCAATGTGGATTGTACGGCTATAAAAACTGATTTGCACTCAAAGATTGCCAATATCTTCTTACCCACAAAGCAGCAGGCGGAGCAACTACGAATGGCTATAGAATCCACTTTCCAAAATATGAGTCAACCAGACAGTACCACTCAAATAACACCAACCACACAAATCACAACAACTACACGGAAAGCTGTCAGGGGAGACCTCGACAATGTGTCCTGCGGAGCAGATCGCGAATGCGTTATGAATTGGGAGTGCAAAAACCAGCATGGAAATTATGAAATTATCTTCCGTAATGCTGCAAGCGAAAATACCTGCGGTTTTATGGAGACCTGCTGTCACATATCCGATAAGGTAAAAAGAAAACAATTTTTATAATTATGTCAATTTTGTATAGATTTCATCAGCCTACATCGATAGCTTGGAAAATGAAGAGATGGCAGAGTGTGGCACAAGGCATGCTACTGGCGTTGGCAAAACCTTAGAGAGTGCTCCAAATCAGGAGGCGGAGATCGGAGAATTTCCCTGGATGGTAGCAATTATGCTAAGGAACGCAACATCGTTAGATTACATTGGAGGTGGCTCCATTTTATCACCCACTGTTGTCCTGACAGCAGCACATAAGGTGGAAAAACAAAGTGCACAACAACTGGTAGTCAGAGCTGGAGAATGGAATATGAAATCCCAACAGGAGCTGTATCGTAGCGTGGATCTTGATGTCTCTGAAATAGTTATTCATAACAAATATTCCACAACAAACAATACCAACAATATTGCCCTGCTCGTTTTAAGCACAAGATTACGTCCCCGCCCACACATTTCGCCCATTTGCCTGCCCAGTGAAGGCCAAATCTTTGACAACTCCCGCTGCATTGTCACTGGCTGGGGCAAAAAAACCTCTGATAGCTCCCATTACCAAAGTATCCTCAAGGAGATCACTGTACCCGTCGTTCCACGTTCCGATTGTCTTGCCAAGCTGCACAGATTCAAAGACGCAGTGTATCGCCTCGATATGAGCTACATTTGTGCTGGCGGCGAGCAGGGCATCGATTCATGCCATGGTGACGGAGGAGCTCCTCTTGTCTGTCCTGTCCCAGGCGATCCCAATCGCTATGTCCAAGTGGGCATCGTCGCCTATAGTATTGGCTGCGGTATAAAAAATGTGCCGGCAGCCTATACGAATGTTGCACATCTTATGCCCTGGGTTAGCGAACAACTTGACAGATTGGGCGTCAATAAAAAATATTACACATTATAGTTTATATGTTAGGGTGAAGTAAATCAAAAATATAAATTCAACTTTTCCTGATGCAACAACTCTGATCTAACTTCAATCTGATTACATAAATTGCTTGCAAAAATCAATATAATCTTAATAAATATTTTAAAACGATTTACTTTGTATGAGTTGACTGAAATTTTGAATAAAACATTCTTAAATTCAACACATATGTAGCTTTGATCTTTTATATTTAATAGTCAGGGATAGAAATGGAATTAAGTTCGAGCTGGGCAATTATCCAGTGTCGCAACATTGGCACGTTGGCAAATACACCGGGCACATTCTCTTCGCCACACTCGAGACCCCAGGAAACTATGCCGCCCAGCTGATAGCGATTGGAATAGCCGCTCATGGGACACGCTAGAGGGGCACCGCCATCACCTAAGCAGGCATCCCTATCCTTCTCGCCGCCAGCACAGATGAAGCTGTTGTGCAGCTCAAAGTATCGACCAAGTCGAGTACTCCGCAGCTGATTCTGACAGTCGATGCTGTTGACAATGGGCAGTTCGATTTTCTTAAGAATGCTCGGGTAGTCCGGATTATCTATGTGCCATTTGCCCCAACCGGTGACAATGCAGCGTCTATGCGTGAATTTATCATCTGAGCTGGGCAGGCAGATGGTTCCAATGTGCTCGGCCAGCTTAAAGGGTGATTCCAAAATCAGAAGAGCTACGTCGAAGATTCCCGTGTGTTCATTGAAATGTTCGTGAACGATTTTCTTCTCAACTTGGCGCTCCTCAGGCGCCATGATCTCCACCGTGCCTCGAGTATCCCATTCTCCAGCCTTGATCATTATATCGCCAACCGTAAAGTTTTTGATAATATGGGCAGCGGTAATGGCCACATTTGGTGTTAAGAGACTTCCGCCACCCGCAGCCGCATACGTACATTCTCCAGTGGCACAAGATCGAAAGTAAACTCTTAACATCCATGGGAATTCACCAAAATGCGACTCGCCATTTTCCGCATTGCGCAGACTAATTTTGATGCCCTGAGAATTAGTGTACCCGCAGCCTCGGTCCACGTACTTTTCCTTCTTATCAATGTCATTGTTTGGTATCTGATGGGTAATTTGCCAAACTTGGAACAATCACAGAATATTTACATTAGCCGAAATTCACTACTTTGTCTTACCTTATCAATGAGAGAGCAGCATTTCTCTGACCACAGGCAGCCTTGATTGTCATCACTCGAGAATGATGCGGAGCGAAAGTCGATGATTGCTCGGCCATCTTTAATCACGCTATTATTATCACCGCATAAATGTCGAGGCACACATTCCATTTGTTCTCCACATGATTTGGGGACTAGAGAGTCACTAGAGACATTCGCTGGCTTGTTGCCAAAAATTTTAAAATATTGAAGTGTTGAAGTCGAAAAATTTTTAAAAGCTTCTTTAAAACCTGCATCTGCAGTGCCCAGCAGAAGCGTAGCGGTCAGTAGAAAGCAAATGACTAATCGAAATTGAACACTAGGATTCCCCATTTTTAGACCAAAGACAGCCAACAAGCAATTACGAACTGATGTATGCGAAACCAATTTTAACACTGAGTACAACTAAATTTTAATAATATACAAATATGTTCATTCCTATAAATGGTACGTACATACATGATAAGAAGATCTCAGTGGTGTAGCACAGATTTTAAAATAAGTCGGGGTAGTAAATATTATATGTATAAATTCGTTACTTGGGGTTTTTTTTTAATTTAAGATTTTAGTCATTTCGCTGTTTCATATTGTATTATAATATTTTGTACTCGTATTTTAAATAAAAAACTACTTTTTGCTACCTAATTGCGACGCCTATGTGCTAAAAATCCCATGATAAGAGAAAATAAATCTTCACAAAACAATATTTTATTTAACTTAATAATACTAGCGAGCAGATTTAGCAGTCAGACAACTACAATTTGTCATTCTATAAAACCAACAATAATAGGGCGCCTGTCGATTATTCAATTGGGGCTACTGTTAACTATCTGAAACCTCAATTTGAAGTTATTTCTGGTAAACGGACTATAAATAAATGTAAATAATTACTGGCCTGTGAGTTTATGGATTTAGCTACCTTAATCGGAGCGGAAGCGCGGAAGGAATGCGTACTAAAAAAAAAAAAAATACTGAGATAAACATAAGCACATAATTCTGATGATAGTTGAAAGCCAGCTATATAACAAATTCCTAACAAATAATAATGGGCCTAATAAATCGTCATAAAACATTTTTATATTCAACACAACCTTTCTCTTGAGCATCTGAATATTATTGAAGAATTACCTATCTCTAATTTGTTTTATGGATATTTATTAAAATGTTGTTTTCGAGAAAGTCTATTATTTCCTGTGATTGCTTTCAACTTTCAACAAAAACTTTGTATCAAAAGCTAAACCCATTAGGACAACAACACAACCAACAACAGAAAAAACTACAGACAAGCCACTACGCAAGTGTGGTGAGAGAACATGAAACACGATGTGGCTTTGCGATTCCATGGGAATTTATATGACCGAGCGAGGCGAGGAGAGGCGCAGTTTAGTATATTTTCCCTGGACTGTGGGTTTATTCAATAAATGGAATGGTGATCAACACAGCCGACAACAATTGCGGTCAGTATAAGGTGCGATCCGCCGAATGGGATATGGCAATCAAGAGCGTTGTGTCAAAGACAAAGCCTGGAGACAGACAATAATGATATCGCTCAACTCGTTCTGAATGCAAGCTTTCACATCCGGCCCATCTGCTTATCGCCCCACTAAACGTTGCACACTGTATGGTAGCTGGCTGGAATCAGTATCACAGCAATGATCGATCCCATTGAAAGTGATTGAATGTGGTGACAATACTCCGGAATGTCTCGTGTGTGCTAAGAGTATAAGTTAGGATTATTAGTAAAGAGTATCTACAGTACTCCAACCTAAGCTAGGTAAGAACAACTCATAATCATAACACAAATCACAACTTGCAAACCTTATGGCTTGGATAGGGTCGCAAAGGGACGAAATAAATCAAATCACTTTTATTATTGAAATAAATGAACAAATGAAAAATTAAATAACCAAATTTATAATGCTGCCAAAACATGACCACAATAATAATTTGTGTTTCCGGGTGTTTTAATATATTTTAATGTTTTAATTTCTGTGTCTGCTGTGCGCGTCACTTTTCGATATTAGAGTGACCTTACACATAGAATCAGTGTTGCCAGGTTAGCTTATTTCAGGCTAGATAGCTTATAGCTATAAATCTAAAATTTTTCAAAGTTAATATAGCATATTCTAGCATTAAATTATATTCGTGACTTGCAAGAAATATTTCATACATTTAAAGTGTACCACAGCTTAAATATCGGAGCTTGATCATTTAAAGCCGATTGTAACGTAAACTTAATCAATATGATCTTGAATTGGTATTTTAGTCGATAGTGTCATCGATATGTGGGCTGATGCATGCGCGATTTTTATACTCGTTACCGAAGGTGAGCGGAGGAAGGGGTGAATGGAGGAGGGGAAAGGGTGAAGGAAGGGGGGGAAGGCGGAGGAGGAAAGACGGGAGGGGGGAGGTGGAAGTGCGGGAGAGGGGGTGGTTGTGGAGGGAGGGGTGGGGAGGGAGGAAGGGGGGATGGGTGAGGGGGAGGGGGAGTGTGGGAAGGGGGAGTGTGGTAAGGGGGAGGGTGGAGGGGGAGGGGGAGTGTGGGAAGGGTAAGGATGGGAAGGGGGAGGTGGAAGGGTGGGAAGGTGAGGGGGGGGAGTGGTAAGAAACACGATCGATAACTGCACTTGATAACTTCAGTTGGGCAGAGCAACAACTGCTGGTCCGAGGCATTTGCCTGGGTAAGGTATGTTTAACAACTTAAACCAGTTGGGAATTACAAGCCCAAACATAAGCAAATGTTTTGAAGCAAACACATAACATTCTTATTGAAGGATAATTAAGTAGTTTACAAGCGCCTCCCCAGACCAGAAGGCAGGGTGAGGGGTGGAGGGGGGGGAGGGGGGGAGGTGTGAGGGAGGGATGGGAAGGGGGAGGGGGAGGGTGGGAGGGGGTGAGGGGTTTGAGGGAAGCAATGAGAGAATGGGCAAGGGGGAAGGGAAGGAGGGATAGGGGAAGGGGAAGGGATTGGTGGAGAGGAATTGGGGTGTGGTAGAGGAAGGGGGTGGGGGAAGGGCAGGTGGCAAGAAACACGATCGACAACTGCTCTTGATAACTTATGTTGGGCGGAGCAACTACTGCTGAACTCAGCCAATGGTCCGAGGCATTTTTCTGGGTTTGTCTATCGGTTACAACATAAAACAGTTGGGAATTACAAGCATTTTTTTCTTGTATTTGGATATAGCTTCATTTTTAGCATATTTTTAGCTTGTTTTAGCTTATTTTTTTTCCCAGAATCTAGCTAATGCGGGCGCTCAAATCTGGCAGCACTGCATAGAATTAACAACAAGGGAACGTCTTCGTTAACTTATCGATAGCGTCATCGGCATGCCACCACATATGTAGCCAGTGCCGTGATCGGTGCTATAACAAACTATCGGTGCTATAACAAACAAAACATAGCGCTGCAAGCTCAACAACAACTTATAGCTTAAGTATATAATTTATAACAACTTTAAATGATTTTGTGGTCGAGATTCGAGCCTTATGCATGGGCACAAACAGCGAGTATTTGGGTTTAGCAATAATGTGCTTGTTCGTCTGACTGCCGACAAAACAAATGTAAGTACATACATATTTTGTTTTTGTTAGGTTGCTCGCGATCAGACCTTTAGCTTCGCATCGCAGTTCTAGAATACCAATACCTGGTTCCACTAAGATAACTTTTCTATATAACATTTCGATATCCCAGGTAATATGATTTTATTTTGTTAATTTCTAGCTTAACGCTGTGAAATAACATTATATGAATAATTAGTGAATTTTATTTAAAATTTATTTATACAATTTTAATGAATGTTTTAAGTAACAGGTTAAATAGTAATAGGGCATAAGTTGCTTTACAGAAGCTTTAAGGCTTGGCAATTATTACTTGTTCGTTTTTTTGTTCTTGCCTGCCCGGTTTTATGAACAGCCGCATGTGGTAAAATTAACGCCGCAACCAAAACGCATAACGGTTCCGCCAGCCGCGTTGCGCCTTGGCTACAGTTGGAGCGGCTTCCACGTAATGTGGCAAGTGCTGTGTGCTGGTTGCTTGCCATGCCCTCCCATCGCGCCGGGCAACCTCACTGTGCACGCGCTCAGGCATTTCAACTTTTATTCCCTTTAACAATGCCGTCAGCCTTAAATGTTTATACATTAGCAACATTTGTGCAAATGCGTCGTGGCTCCTTTCTACGTCCGTGTACCCTTGTTGGTGGCAACGTCACAGGTGCTGATTATATTGAAAATTATTAGTAAAACATTGCAGCCATCGCTGCTAAAGGTTGCCCCATAAAAGGCGTTGCCACGCCCATGCACTGCATGTGCCCTATAAAAATTGATTGCACACTTTGCGGCTGGCCAAATGTGCGACTCAATTGGCATCCACATATGTATGGATGTATGTTCGGTTAATGGGTTGAGTGTGCGTGTGTTTATGTTGAAAGAAACTAATGTTTCCCTCTAGTCTAAATGACACAGGAAACAAAAGATCTGAAATTTCTTTTTTCTGAGCATAAAAGTCTGAGATAAAAGTTCGCTAAATTACTGAAATATGTGCTCCATTTATCGAAGATCAATAAACACAGCTGACCAAAGCATGGCGAATAACCGTCAACGAAATTTCTAAGATCATTTTTTTTTTTTTTTTGTTATTAGATCCTTTTACTTTCTATTTTTTGGGCCAACCTTCATAGTGAAGCTTATCGCACATATTGTTGTGCTCTTTCGGTACATTGACAATAATTTCAAAATTGATGATGTGCACATAATAAAGTGTCAAATATCAACACACATCACAGCATTGCGAGACGTGCAGCATCATCAGCAACGACATCGTCATCAACAAGCTGGAAGTATGAAGGGAATAAATGTAGAGAGAGAGCTTAGAGAGTGCAAAGGAGTAATGGCTATGAAGACAGCTTCAACTGCGACAGGCAGCAAGAATAAATAAACCCAAACGTGCGATGTTCCCAAATAAAAATACAAAAAAAAAAAAACAACAAAAAATCGAAGCATTGGCAGGAAAAAAAAACGAACGAAAAGAAAATTGACAAAATTGATTGAGCGAACGAAGAAAAGCTCAGGAGGATGGTAGAGGTAGAGGTTAGAGAGTAAGCAATAGCATCGCGCCAAGGGAGTTGGATGTCAACAGTGAAAAGTTAACGCTTGTCATACGGCAAGGAGGCACCACCTTGAGTTACTGCTGGCGCCCCCTGTTGGCGTGAATTTTGATCAGACAATTTTTCACCTTTAAGCAATTTGGCCTTCCCGCCTTCCCCCACCTTCCCTTCGCAAGGTGCTGTCGCTAGAATTTTTATTGTTTTCCTTCCCAGTCTTCCAACACTTATTGACATACAATTTAATCTATTTTAGCCAAAGCTCTTTACATACCTCTTCGCCAGCATGATTGCATACTAGTTCTAAGAACAAGGTTAACTGTAAATATGTCTGTAGCAAACAAATAGGCGATATTTATTTAAGCGTTTAAACACACCATCAAGGCACGAAATGTGTGCTAATAACGTCTGTATGAGGGGGGAATATCCTAACAACGATCTCAGCATTATTTGTTTTAAATGTATTCCCAATGAAGCAATGAACTTGACATAAAAATTAAGTTTATTCAAAGTACATACACGCAACTAACACACAAAATAACACAAAATAATACAGAAAATACACAAAATAATACTCAAATATTAAAATTATTAAAATGATACATTACGTCACAAGAAGAAACAGGGCATCTTTACTGTCTACGCATACGTTGTAAGTGGAAGCCATCAGTCTACGAATATATATATTCATTAAAAAAGAGTTATTATAGCTATGAAGGAGAATCTGAAGGTTTAGGCGAAGGCGAAGAAGATGAATTTGCCAATTATCCATTGACATCTTTCAGCTCCCTAAAAAGCAGTCCGAATCGGTAAGTCGTAACACCACTAAATGCAGCCCGTTTTTCAAAACATAATCTCATCTAAAGCACACAGCTACTAGTTTTGGACTACAAGCAGTTCATAGCCGCCAGACGCATACAAACAGCTTGGCGAGGAAGACAAGTGCGCCAGAATATGGATAAACGCGAGCGGGCAGCCATTACCATACAGCGTTTCTGGCGCGGTTTCAATGTGCGTCACAACTTGAGGCAACGCATCGAAGAACGGTTGCAGCAGAATCTCATCGATCACTACAATCGGGCGGCAACTAAAATTCAGGCTGCCTTTCGTGGCTGGCACACGCGCCAAACGGTGCACGATATGTACAGTCTGCGTCGCATGCAAGTCTGTGCTGCCGAGGAACTTCTTAGCTGTTGTGCCTACAAGTTGCATCATCTGCTGCGCACCTACTCAATACCAGGTGTCTACTCGATACGCAATTCGCAGTAAGTTGCATCTTTAGAATAGAATATCCCGTCGCTCGTTCGCTTGTCGCTAAACTCTTTCTTTACTTTTTAATCACAGCTGTCTATCAAAGGTTGAGAAGTTGCTTAGCAGCATGACGTTTCGCTTTCACAACAATCACGTTGCGTATAATTCGGCGCGAAAGATGGCTATGATCCGAGCGCGACGCGATGAGTTTGTGGACAACAAGTATCATACTGAGGTGCCTTATCCCGGGCCCAATTTCAATAATTTGTGCAAGCCGGCCTGCGAGGAGGCCATGTACAGTCATAAGAATTTGGATAATCGAATGTACAAAATTATATCGGAATATGAAAAGTCTCTAATTGATCCTCGTTTGCAGCACACACATAAATCAGTGGCTAATCGTAAGTAGCTCTCAAATCTACCCATTTTCATATCCCACTAAACTCCCTGCCTCCCTTTTATTGCTTAGGTAAGCTTCGTAAGCACGTAGAGAGTCTTCTAGCGCATAGCAATAAAATGAGACGAGATTTTTGTGGCGATGTCATCGAAAGCATGCGTAAGTGGAACATTTGGGACGATTCAAAACTGACTATAACTCGAGAGGTCTTACGCAATCCCGAGAATCTGGCTAATTTTCTCGAGAATGCCTCCAATTTGTTGGAAGAGCACGATGTGCAAACCTGCCATTGCAAGATATCTATCTATGATACTCTTCAATGCTTCTAAGTTGCGATAGATAAGACGTGTTAATTGGGTTGTGTGAGAAGTTTAAACAAGGCTTGTAGAGTTAAATTTGGATGCGTGTCAAAATTAAATTTTGTGTATATTCGTATCGATCTCACTTGATCACGATCATAGCTAACTGACATGATGACACAAAACAACAACAAAAAAATAAGCTTTATTGCATAGTGCTTAGTTTTCTGTAATCTTTTCACTGACAGACATTTCCATTTGACTAAAATACATAAATTTCCCACAGTAGGAATATTTTGTTTCTTGTTTTGTTTCAAAACTGAATGGAATATTGGAGTAAAATAGAAGCTAAGTTAAGAACTTCGTTTGAAGACCGATTCCAACAAAATTTCATAACGAATTCAAAGACTTCAGGGGAGAACTGTGGTATTTGTAGAGTATCCGTAAATTAAAGCTGGCAACATGTGCATTTGACTAATTACTAATTAACGCTCATTTGTTTGCCTTTGTTAAAGCGACGCTTTCTGGAGCTGCACCTGTCTCTCCGCTGGATCGCTAGCACATTTTTGTTGTGAAGAATTTTGCTTTGTTTAGTGCCGGCATTTAATTTATTTTTGGCCCTGGCCAAGAAAGGAACACGACAACGAAACGCGACGTCGCACATGAGTAATTTCTGAGCCAAATTTCTGGCCCCGATGCGCTTAATCCTGGCATGCTAGTATATGCTACCTATAAATACTTGACATGGCTACAATAGCTGCCGTCTGTGCACGTGGCAAACGACAGCAAAACGCCATACCCAGATTCCCAGAATCCTGCGTAGCATACGTGCAGGCGCATTGGCTAGATGCCTTCACAAGGCTGCTCCTACAAATGACATTTAGCATGTGGCTATGTTGCGTGGGGACAAAGGACGACAGGACGACAGCACATACGTGACTACTGCCTAGGTCGTCTTAACAAATTAGATTAACCCCCCCCGGCTCTTGCTTCTCTCCCAATTTGACTCCCACCACAATTAATATGCACGATATGCGGCGTTAAGTTGTGTGAAAATTACATGTGTGTGTTGACGTGACGAGGCTCTCTTACGAAAAAAGCAAAAACTCTTCTCTTCTCCACCAACCACATCTCTAGGCAATTGTTATTCGATTAAGAATTTCATCTAAGTATTTACTAATTAGTTTTTGATGATAAAAAGGGCGTGTTAATGGCCATTCGATACTAATTACTGCATCAAGTATAATAACAATTCTATTTCATAACTTACTCAATCAAACACTTTTTTTGCACTTGTTGAAAATTGTTAAAGTTCAGTTGTTAAAACTTTGTTTGGAAGTTAGAATATCAACAGAATTTCCATAATGTTAATGAGCCGATGACTTCTATTAAACCAATGAATTCCCTTTTGATATCATCTTATAATTGTCGAAAAAAGGTAAATACATTTTTTAATCAATGAAGTTTTTACTTATTGCGTTTAACTTTAACTCATTACAACTTTCATTCACAACTGAACGGAAATGTCATCAACAAGTTATACTCAGATGAATTGTGCACACTTCTGATGAACCCAAACGGCACGCTGACAAACAATTCTGATTCAGCGATTCTCTTTTCTTTCTCTTCCAAGTCATTTGCTTTACCACTGTCTTTTCTGGAAGTTTTAAGTTTTTAATTAATTTGTTTTGCTGCGGCTCGAGACACAACGCAGAAAAAGCAGCAGCAGCATTTTGACTCACCCACAACTTTGCTCATTTTTCTCAGGTGAATGGCAACCACAGCAAGAGAATAAAATGAAATAAACGAGAGTGGAAGAAGTAAAAAAAAAAAAGGTTAAGTGGTTCCATTTGGCAAGCATTTAGTCATAGCCCCACAACATTCCATTAAAAGCTGCCCCAAAGTTTGTGTGTGTGTGTGTGAGTTTTAATAGGCTTTTGTGTGGAAAATAAATTGATGTGGTGCACCTGTAAAACGTAACAGCAATAGGCATGCAAGGAACAGCAGTCAAAGGGGTGTTTTGGGGGTGTAAAAGTGGGTGTGTAGTATATTCGATATGTCTTCTTGTGGGCTCTGAGGTAGACCGCTTTTTAACCGGGCAGGTTTCAAAACAAATTTAAGTTAATTTCAAGTAAATTGTTAAAAGATTGCTGTGCATTTTTCATGGACTCGGCTCTCTTGAAAACGGAATAGAATATGCTTCTGAATAATTCCGAACAGCATAAAGAAAAAAATTTTGCCCTTGAACATTTACTTCTAAGGAGTAAGATCATAGCTATCCTCTAAGAAGACTTTAAAGATATAAAGAATACTTGTTCTTCATAATAAGAAAGAAAAATAATACTGGCGTCATGCATGTTGATACTGACGGTTTTGGATTCTGAACTATTTTTAGATAATTTTCACAGCTTTGGGAAATATTAAATTTGAACAATGTATGATGTCTTGATGATTAGGGAAAAATGCACGATTATCTATTGAGTTACGAATATTTTTACTTAAAAATAACGACTGAAAACAACACTGGAATAAGCACAAGTAAACTCAACTGAAACGTTGCATTTAATAAATTTATGGTCGTAGCTAATCAATTTGGCATTGACACGGTTATGGAATATAGAAAAAAAAAAAACAGTCTTCAGTTAAGCGCGTCAAAAAGATGTGAGATGAGAGCTACGAGAGTTGTATAAATGGAAGATTTAGTATAATAGAGGAAACTTTTCAATGTTATTTTGTGAAAAAATTTAAAAATCATTGGCCTATAAACCCAATTGTGAGTGTGTAAACATTTTTAAATACTTTTTCCTTGGTTTTCATTATTGATTTTTCTTTTACTTTTCTCTAACAAAATTTTCATTTTATAAATAATATATTGCAGAACAACGGAAGAGACAAAAATATGCCCAAAATACGTTATTGCAATTACATTTTAATTTCTCTTGTGCTTTTTGTTGTGTCTTGTCTAACTGTATTAATGGTATTAGGACCGGAATCAGCCATCAAAATTTTGCCACTGTTGCACAATGAAACAAAAGAAATCTCCATTCAAGTGGCGCAAAACAACTTGACAACCTCAGACGAAGAGACAATGAATGCCTTTCAATTTCCAATCCATTTGCTTAGCAATGCGAAACTGTTAAGTTCTTCCTATCTGTACAGCAAAGGACGCACAAATGTCAGCATTGTCATGGGTGTGCCCACAGTAGAGCGCAAGAAACGTTCATTCTTAAGATCCACTCTGCGCAATCTCATCGAGAATATGAACCAGGAGGAGCAGAATGAGGCGCTTATCATTGTGTATATCGGAGAAACGGATTTCGATGCTGTGCAGCGGATAACGAAGAAAATTAAGAAGAGTTTTGAGCCGTATCTGGAGAGTGGACTAATAGACATTATAGCACCACATCCGGATTACTATCCTCAAGAGGACACGAAATGGCGCAACAAACAGACTCTGGATATCGCCTATCTCATGGCTTATGCCCACACTAAAGGCACCTTTTATGTGCAGCTGGCGGATGATATATTATCGTTGCCACAATATGTAAGCGCAATGAAAAAGTTTGCATTGATTAAACTGGCTTTAGATAATCCATTCGAGCCAAACTGGTTTACATTAGATTTTTGTCAATACGGTTTAGTTGGCAAATTGTTCAAAAGCGCCGAATTGCCATATTTGATTACCTATCTACAAATGTTTTATAATAAAATGGACACGTATAAAATGCTTTCGTATTTTATAGAGTCTACCATGTGCCGCATTAATCGGAAACATTGCATTCTGGAGCAGTATTGGCAGCACTATAATATTTCGTTATTTCAACATATTGGCGTTTTTTCACTCAAGAAAAGATTAGACAAACTATTTGGAAAGAAAGATTATAAGAAAGTGAAACTGCACTAGGAAATCCTGATGAGTAACAGTTCAAATCAATTTAAATATACAATTCACTTAAATAATAACGGTAATTTATATTATATGGGATATTAATACATGTAAGAGGAAAATGAAAATTGATATAGGGCTTATGGAACCCATTATCGCATAAATAATCGGACCGACTGATCAGTCAAGGAAAAGAATTCTAACTCAATATTTATAATAACAAATTTATATATTATTACAATTTTCACCTAAGAATTGTTAAGCATAATTATTAAGTATTATTTAATTTTGTTTTCCTTGTTGTATAAGTTTCTAATAAAATAACAGTACATGTAGAAATGTTTTTAATAAGGAAAAAAACCGTATTAAATAAAAAATAAACCAATTCATGGAGGCTATAAAAATATATGTTCTAACGCGTTTTGCTTCAGAAATAATTATAATATCCTCATTTACTCGCATAAGGTCTACTCCCTGCTCGCCCTTTAAGTTCGGCTTAAACGGCAAAGCTTTGCCAAGACCAAACCCAACAATTCCCAAACTGTGTTAAGGAGTTTGACTAAATGTCCTTTAAAAATATTTCAATTATTTAAGCATTTTGATAAATTCAAAGTTTTATTAACATTTTATTTCAGAGAACACACACACACACACGCACACATGCATTACCCACACCGAAAGCTAAGACTTCATCCAAAGCCAGTAAATTCGCGCAGAATATGTGACATGGCCGCTGGATTTTCCTGCTGCACCAGATGCCCGGCTCTATAGACCCAGAACATGCTGAAGCCACCGCCCTGCTTCTCATAGCCCTCCAGCATGCCTTTGATGCGCAGGGGTCGACGCGGTGCAGATACATATTGATCCTTGCGCTTCCATTGCATGCGATTGATCCAGTTGACAGTGCCAGGAGTGGCACACAGCAGATCCAGCATCCCAGAAAAGACACCTATACGCATTGGAGTCTCGTCCAGCAAACGTGTAACTGTACAGATATATGTAACATTAGCTTTTTAAAGCTTTCATTTCATAAATGTTCTTTACCAATGTGTATGGCTGGCTTGAAGATTTCGTGTCCCAGCTTATTGAAGACCGTTGCATTCTGTACCATCCACTCGGGCATATGGGTCAGATTGAGCGTTCTTGTCACATTGCTTACCATAAACTCCCGCAACTTGGGATCCTCGCCATAGCGATAGACCTCATCCTCATGGACACGTCGCTGTGTGTTGTATAGAAAGACGCCACCCGTATGCGTCTCAATGATCTCCTGTATGCTCGCATCCAATGCCTGCAGCCACTTTCCGGCATAGACAAGCCGTGCAATCTCAGCTGCTGCTCTCGAAATGTTTCTATAGCCATCGTAATCCACAATGCCCAGCTGCAGCAGATACGGTGCATAGGAGAGAGTGCTGTCCAACGGGGATGTCCATGGATTGCCCATCACTACCGACTTGAGCTGGCATTCCAGCTCGCCGCGCTGCTTGGCCAAGTGCAGCTCCAGGGCAAACTCTGGCGCCATCTTGCCACCATAGCTCTCCGAGAAGATGTGCAACGGTATGCGCCGGAATGCTGTATGCTGACGCAGAAACTTCTTCATTAGAGACACTAGATCTCGTGCTATTTGATTGTTGTGCTCCGCATAGCGACCGTGTGGCTGCTCCACATAGCTAAAGCCCGTACCCACGGGACTGTCAATGAACAGCACATTCATATGATGCACCCAGCTGCTGGCCCGTGGCCTGCCCTCAATGTCAATGGGACCCAGCTGCTCGAAGAGGCCGCAACCTGTCGAGGCGACACCTGGGCCACCTTGCAGCCAAATGACCAATGGTCTATCCGAATAATTGCTCACATTTGCCGTCGTATAGTGCAGCCAGTAGAACAGATGTGCTCCCTTACGTACCTCCACATAGCCCCAATCCTGCTCACCGGGACCAAAGCCACTACGCGCTGAGCAGTTAAAATAGTTAAAATAAAAATAATGCGCCCTTGATGGCGTTTTTTCTTACCTTGAACCCAGGCTAATGATTGCCACAACAACAAAAGTTGCAGTAGGCAGAAGTTTGGGCTTTTCACTTGCATTGATTGCCACGCCCACGAGCTTGTGAAAAAGTTTGATCTCAAACAAAAATGCTACGAATCGAACTGTATTCTGCTATACACAAATGCGCACTGAATTAACCGCACAGCTTTTCCAATTTGCTATTTATAAATGGGAAATGGGTAATGGGAATGGGGAAAAACTGTTTCTGATCAACATAAACAAATTAATGAACTTTGTAAAATTGTTCGCTCAAGATAAATTCCTCTTTGTTTATTTCTCTCGTTATTTTGTGCCTGAACTTGTTAAGTTTAGTGCTCTCAAACTCATTGAACTAAGCGCGTCGGTCATAGCAAATTATTCAGTTATTCCCAATATAGACAGATTCCAAATATAAAGTGGAAAGAGAAAAACGAGTGGGATAATGGTATTATGTAGTTGTATTATGTAAATCTTTTTGTTTTTTTATTATTTGTTGAGCTGACAACAGGCACAAACAAACAAACGAACAATCGCTGCAACCGAAAAAGCAATTAACAAATGTTTTTCGTGCAAGTGAAAAACAAGAAGCCAATGCAAAGTTGAAGAAGAAAATGAAGCATTCGCCAGCAAGTTTGACGCCACACGCATTTGAATGTTTTTGACATTTTGAGCAGGAATAGGAGAAGACGAAGAGCAAGAAGTTGAAGAGAGCAGCGCGTTGCAAGTTGTTGGCAGTGCAGTTTTAATGAGGGCGCCACCTGGCGGCGACGCCTGCTGTTGATGCCAAGCCACCACCGCACCGGGAATCAATTTGCCCCACACAGCTGACGATGGCGCCATGGGGCAAAACCGAAATTGCCAGTTGAATGCGTTTTCGATTGTCCATTAGCAGCATTCAACTTCAACTCCCGTCCTCGGACAGTGTGTGCTCCATCTCCTTCTATAGCTAAAGCTCTATCTTCCACTCCAACTCAAAGTATCATAGTATCTTTATAGCCTGACTCCCCTCGTCATCAACGCTTTTTGCAAACTGTCTCGTGCCAAAAGTCATTTTCGAGCAATTGGCTGGGTTCGCTGACTGCCAAAGCAAAAACCGCACACAACCAAGAGACAGAAAAGGCAGAAAGAGGCAGTGAGAAAGGGTGATTATTGGGAGAGAGAGAGAGGAGAAGGGAGACAGTTGCGCATTCACATGCACAATAAATTTGCAACAGTGCAATGGGCAGCGACCACGCCCTGTTTCCAGATGCTTAGCAGAAAGCAAGGCCCATACGCCCACACACACACACACGTCCAGCTCTTTTGATTCACATTCAGATCTGCTGAGATGCAGTCGAGTGCGAAATTGCAAACAGCAACAACAAAGCGACGCGCTGAAAAGTATGCAAGAATGGCACAACGATGACATTCACACACACACACACACACACAGAAACACGTACAGCACGCGACATTTGAATAAGGCTACTTACATTTTTACATTTTCAATTATCTTACGAACATGTTTGACTGCCGAAGGGCTATTTTTCTTATCTAAGGGAAGAAATCTTATTTTAAGCTTAAAATTATTCTTATGTCAATCTGCAGAGTAATTTATTCGACTTTCAAGCAATGCCCTTTTGTTCCATTATGTATCATATATATATACAGATATTATTCCTTTAAAGATTTAACAACAAAAATTATAATATAAATTAAGATTCTTCCATATCGGACATATTGTATTTTTCTTTGTGCATAAGTAAGACGAAATATTTTGTTATATTTCTGATCCTTTCATTATTAATACCATTTAATTATTTTTATAGTCACTTCCCATCCTTTTTACCTCATGCATTATAAAAGTCTTATATTAATAAACTTTATATCGCAACCTTTTCTGTTCCATCTTGTTGTTTTATAAAATATATTATGACATTTTGCCGCTCATAGAATCTAAAGTTGATAAAATTGAAGCAGATTCTATTTGACTGTCGCTCAGTGTGTCGAGCAGCACGTTTTAAGTGGGTTGCTGCCAAATAGTTTGTGCAGGCTGCCAACCCATTTGACGCTGTTTTTTGTGTTTTCAGCCCGCTTCCCTCCTGCCCTAACTGCCCCACTTTCGCACCGTTTGGTGAGCTGTGTGCCTTGCCTTGTTGTTTTTGTCACCTAAATTACAAGTTTTTCATTTGTGGCTTTTTCAGTTGACGCCATAATATTTTACACTGCGTCGAGGCAGACCCAGCGAACCGCAAATAGGAGCAAAAAATCAGTAAATAGGTTAACAATAGCAATTTCCTAATGATAAGCAAGTGTCTAGCAATGTTTGAACAATTTTATTCGAAGAAGTCGACAAAATTATACAAAAACAAAGAGAAACTGTTTTATTACAATTGTTTGTCATAATTGATCTGATTATGACAGAGAAGTGAAGATCAAAAAGAAAAATAAACTCAATTGGCTGCTAAAGAAATCAAGCAACAAGCTATTTGGATACAAAAGTATTGTCATTGGGATACAACTTTGTTTCACTGCTGCTAAATCCTGCAGAATAAAGTGCTCCGAGATATCTTTTGTGGCAATTTTATACACTGCACAATGACTTGAATTTACCAACAGTTATGGAACAAATTAATTAATTACTAGACGATATAATGACCGACTCATCAATCATGTCAATCCTTTGGCTAACAACTTACACAACAAAGATTTATAATTATAATTAATTAAAATAATTATAAGCTTGAATTTAGATAAGGTAATATGCCCATCATGCCTTTATATAAATTTAATTATAAAGTACTTTTGGACTGACATAAACGCAAACAAATCAAATTATTGCGTACTTTCGTTATGCTCGAAAATATCCAACTTTACTGCATACTTGGAATAACTGAAGTACTTGCTAGGAATGTGGGTTTCACAAACATATTAAATAATGCAGTAACAAACATTCTTATGCAAGCCAATAAGCCAATACATTTGTTCCATATATCACAGAAACAAATGTATTGGTTGACTCGATTCATACATACATACATATACATATGCATACTTACACTTTTATAAAGAAAGGCCGAGCATTAATTTAAATCAAACAATTTATTTATTTGGCTGCTATTCACGGTTTAAACTTAAATAAAACTCACACTTGTTTTACAATGGTTAGATAATTAGTTAGTTCGTACAGTTTCCTAAAACAACAGTTTTTATTATGCCTTTTTTTTTAAGTGTACATACTATGTAGTAAATGTACCAACAAAACGACGTTGAAACATTTTCACACTTAATTAAAAAACATAAAAAGAAAAGATAAATTTGACTTAACATTTAGATATTTGTTTCGATTTAGATGTCTTATGATTTATTTACATTTGACTTAGGTTAAGGTGAAAAAACACAATCAATTTATACAGCATACAATTTGTTTGGTATATATATATATATGTATATATATATATCTATATGTATTAGATAAATGAGAGCAGCTCTGTCACTCTCTCTCTCATTCTCTCTGCCTATGACGCACAACAAACATTTGCTAAACATTTAAGTTGGGGACAATTGTTACTAGTCGATGTAGATGTATGTATGTAGTATGTATGTATGTATGTAGATGTATGTACTACTATATGATTTGTTGCGACTGAATTGTTATTATTAAATATAGACTGCTTTCGTTTGCATTTCTTTTGCTCCAATCCATCACCGTAACTCCAAACCGGATGATGTTCTCTTCTGTATGTTGAGATCCACCTGGCTTCTCCAGCTATAGTTGCTTTGGTGGTTAATCCTGTTTGTCCTTCTTGGCTGAACGTTTGTCCAGACCAAGTGCAATAGACCCATTAACACAAACAGAGTGAGTTGCTGTTGCCAATTGAGTGCTGACTGCCTAAAGGAGACAGCAGCATCTGCGACAGAGAAAACATATTAAAAGCGGGTTCAGACTGAGGTTTCAGTGTGGCTGTGTGGGTTGTGTGAGGTTGTGTGTGGTTGTGGCACCCGCTGGTGAAATTAATCTTTGAATTAATTGCTTGTAGCTTAGCGCAGAGCATTAATAAATCGTGGCGTAACACAAAGCAAACAACAACAACAACTGCAAATACAACAATAGCTAATAAGGTGAGATGGTTGGCTGATGCTGATGCTCCTGCTACGTTCTGCGTCCTTTTTCCACTAACTTTGATTTAATGCTGCACCGTTTATCATTCTAATGGCGTGCGTGTAATGTATCCCAATCCCCAGCGGTCTCCTTCGCATTTGTTTTAGTTGCAAAACAATCAGGCTAAGATTTGTATATCTAGACTCCAGCAATGGACCAAATCCATACTCCATTGTTTATATGTGGGTTTGTATCTATGTGTGTGTGTGTGTGTGTGTGTGTGTGTGTGTGGGTGTGGCCATCGCTTATTCTTGGTCAAGAATTTGGGCTAATTTTTAAACAAACGTTCAGCACTTTTGCAACGTTGCGCCTAACAAATGTGCGGTCCTTAATCAAATGAGTTATTGATTACACACAATGAAAGAAAAGCACGAAGGGAAAAGGGATACGACGTTGTTAAAGTGTTCGGCACGTGTGGGATGTTTAATGTCTAACGTAGAATGCTTAAAAATTCAACCACCAACTTTATGGAATTAAAATGAAATCCAATTAACAAAGGCAAGTCACAAGTTAGGTTATTTCCAAGATTTTCTACTTAATCTAATTATTATTTCTAGGGAAAAGTCTTTGTTTGTAATACAGACAAGGGTTTAGAAAGCAATGAAATGTATATCAACTAACGCAGCTTAAATTTTATCTTTTCAAACAGCTAATAATATGTTTTTTAATGAAAAATGTGTTGTAATGGAATTTTGTGTATAACTTTGCAATGTTTTTCAATTAACTTACTTTTGTGGGTCAAGAAGAGCTCATTGTGCTCATCGGCGTCGCCAGGCTGATCAAATGGATACATATTCATGTCCGGCGAGCGTCCTGACGCCAAAATCCGTGGACGATCCTCTTCAATAAGTTTTTCACTTTCCTGCGCATAGATATCATGAATACGGGCTGAACATTTTAGCTGAAAAAGTAAAAATATACTTTCAGACTTTTCAAATACTGTAAACCGATTTTGAGCAACAAACCTTGAGACGTCCTTTCATAAAATGATGCGTTGTCACTACGAAATTGAGTTCCAAAACCGAAGACTCAAGATGTTCAGCTAAATGTCGCTGTATGTCATAAACACGCAAGTAATTTGGTGGTACCTGTATGATAGAAGTACATATATATAAGTATAGTTTTAATAAAGTATTTTCTATTTACACTACCTGAATATCATTTATCCACCAAGTTAAATTCGCAGCTGGCTTTGAATAGTCTGACGAGCAGTTGCCATTGATAATATCGCCTAAGCGATATCGTGAATGAATACCCGTTATAATGGGCCTTTGTGTGGGTAGCTCTGTGCATTTGTAAAATAAGTACACTTAAGTTTTATAAAGCAAGGAAATGGCATCTTGTTGTACATACCCACAACTTCCATATCGGCGGCCACTATGGAGGTGTCGAACGTGGGCGCATCTGCGGATACTTCGCAGGCAAATTTCCCCGATATGGAGGTGGGCACATTACGTAACAGAACATGGCTGGCATTCGATTGTGTGGTCTGTAAAGAGGACAAGTGTGGCATTAATAAATACCGAGAAGATATTAAATTTAAAATATTAAATACTTAATAAAACATAAATATATAAAATCCAAAATCCTCTTAAAGATGCTTTAAAATTGTAAGAAGGTGATAAGTTCTATTATAGTTAAATTCAATTTACAAATTTAATTGCAACATTTTTAATACTTTAAGCAAAAAAGTATGCAACGCTAAAACCTATTTATTTACAACTGCTGCACAGGTAATATTTGCATTAACAATAGCATACTTTCAGGCGGTACATACAAAACACCACCAATATTGAATCGATTGCATTGTAAACCACATTAATGAAATCGAAATTAAAATATGAATATATAGAAGGTAAAGAATTGTTTAAATAAAAAGATTGCATTGCTGCTCATTTGCAGTTATCAATCATCAAAAATTTACCATATTGTGCTCAAAAGATTATTATGCACATAATAATGCATGTGTTTGTTTATACCATATAAGATATATTTTGTGCAGTGCTTTTCCATCATACTGAATGCAGCAGCTTGAACACAATTATGCGGCAACTCGCTTTTAATTTTCGCAATGTCAGCAAAAGTCAACAATAAAATGCACAGGATAAAATCCCAGACAACGCCATGTGTGTGTGTGTTTGTATGTGTGGTACAACTGCAGCAGCAAGTGAAAAGTCAAAAATGTTAATTAAAACTTTTTAACATGCATAAAACAAACATCGAAACACATACACAAACACTGAGAGAAATGGAACTGAAACGCTGGCAAACTGTTTACATTGCTCCTTGTGCAGATTGTTTTTGTTGCTGTTGTTGTTGTCTTTAATACCACCACCACCACCACCACCAACAACAACAACAGCAACAACACTTTTCCAGTTATTTACAGCAATTTACATTGGCAGCTCTTTCATCTCTCGCACTCTTTTTCAGTTTTAATCATCATCATCATCGCGACAGAACATGATGAGCACTTTATATACACAACAGACAAAAGGCTACAGACTGACTGACTGACAGGCAGACAGACTGATACGTCGTCAACTTACCTCCACATCAATTTCGTTGGTTTTCTTAAATGTCTTCCAGGCGGGATTCTCCTTGGGCGTATAGCGATAGAACTCCCTGCGGCCCCTGTACCACTTTACCGCATACAGCGTGTCGTTCTCGATGTCATAATTGCAGATTAAGAGCGCATTATCGCCGCGTTTAACGGCCGCCGGAATGCGAACGTTAACATCCTTTAGCCCAACAGTCACCTCTGCAAAAACACAAAGAGAGAAAAAGACAGAGAGAGAGAGTGGGTGAGTAAGATAGCGAGATAGTAGTAAATATAGTACGTATATTGTAGATCTGCAAGTGAAGCAACCCAACACAGCCCGTAAGCATTGTCACAAGAGCTTAAATATGACAAGTTATTGTAGCTTAATTATGATACCAGGCGGCTTACATTGGATTTTAGTGGATGGGAACACTTTGGGTTTGTTGCGTATTAAAAGCGCTTAACTTTTAACTTTGCATATGTACATTAACGTACTTATTTAGTTATGTACACCTAGAGTAAGCCTCATTTAAGTTTAATAGTTGATAGTTAATAGACATGAAACCTAGCAATTTTCTAGCTTCATGTGTGCTCTACACTGGGATCTCGATATACTTTCGAAATTCTTACAGTTTTTGAGGAAATATCACCAAATTCGATACCAATAAAGGTAATGTAAGCCCATCCCATCCCAGCCGCCCGGCACTGCTTGGCACAATGCTCACCACATATTTAATATACCCAAAAAACACTTCTCCCCAAAACTGTCCAACACCACAGAACTCACAGTAACGTAAAAAAAAAACAATCTCCAAAAAAAGAAAAAGAAAACACAACGAACACAAAAGCAATCCAAAAGTAGGGCACGAATCGTCACGACCATCAAAACATGAAGGAGAAATAACGAATAAAAAAAGTAAGTTATTACACAAAATGAGCAGCCGAAAAAAAAACACAAAAATCACACACACACTCACACGCACAACTCAAGCAAGTGTGTGCGAGTGAGATGGCAAGAACAGTGATAGCATTTAGCCCGTTGTAGTACCAAAAGTTGATTTCGGCCCGATCGCACGCGGCAATGTGTCGCGCCCTTGTGGCCCTGTGCGCCTGGCCGCATTTATTAAAAACTTCCTAGTAAACTTAAAAATCGAGAGTGAATATGGAATATTTTTTGCTCGTCATTCGTATGTTTGGGGCGGGGTAGCCCAGCCCGATCATAACTCATATAGAAGAACCAACTACATAGGAAATTGCTCTGCTGCTGTGGATCAGGGCTGCAGGAAGCCATGTTAAATGCTATTTATGTGTAATCAGTAGATTTCTAAAGCAACCTGGGTTATTGAACTCTTGCTCATGCAAAGAGCTGTATCTAGGCGGGAGCTGCCGACCACAAGATACCACGTACTTAAGTTCTACATGTGTGCTACATTGGTGCTTTGTAATATAAGCCCAAGCTGGATTTTTGAACATTTCCATTTCACATTTGCATGGGGACAATAAAATATTTATTTATAACATCATTCCGCAGAATTTTCCTAGAATTTGCAATCCTTCTTAGGGTATGAGATTCAACGATCATTCATATATGATTAAAACTAACAAATTAGTTTCATGCAAACTCTGTTAATATATTTTGTAGCTTATCAAACTATTCTAAGCCGTCTAGGCATTGCGACAGAATACTTTTCGAGCAGCTGATATGTAGATTGAGATACATAATACATGTACTACCGCTGTTTGCCCATGAACCGGTTTTTTTTGATTTTTTTGTTGGGGCTGGTAGAAACAATTGTTTAGCTGTTGTTGTTGTTGTTGTTGGATTGTGCCCAAGTGGGGACGGCGGACGATACGGCATATTCTCTCACATCGATTCGGTTTGGATCGCAACGCATAGCGAGACGTCTGTTTGTCAGTCAGAGCTCATTTCTGGTTAACCTTGAATGCTAATTGTTGTTTCACGTTCGTTTTTTATGGCACTCGCGTAGCTCTGTACACTGTTTATTGTTGTTGTTTATGTTATTATTTTTGTCGCAGCTGTTTCTGTTGTTGTTGTTGTTGTTACATTCATATCAACATAAAAATTTCATGCTGCCCGCCGACACCAAGGTGTGTGCGCCTTTCACACAAACGCTGCGCCCCGGTTCCAAATAGTACGAAAAAACTAATCACATACGCCATGTTGTACGCCAGTCTGCTAGTCCGCTCATCTAGCCGGGCGCCTCGCCCATTGGGCCGCACAAATTTGCGTAAACAAAAACTATTTGTTTTGCCGAAAAACAAGAAGCGAGAAGCGTCATCACCCCAGACTAGAAACGTATTCAGTATTTGCCGGCAAAACAAACTCGCACACAGCATGAACATCTACAACTACAATGTGAGGAGGGAGATTTCTAGAGAGTCTAGAGCCTAGAGCGTAGAGCAATTTAACTATTTAGAAATCGTTGCTGTTCTATTTTGGACAGGCCAACAGAAGGCTTACCAAGTGGCTTGACGCAAGGTTAGCGTCGTTTAAGTTTAAATATAAAGGAAGCCTTGAATCGCTAAAGCTATAGCGATCGGACTGGAAAACCTTGGAAAACTAAAAATAAAAATAAAACAAGTGGAAACGTTGCAGTCGGACGCAACCGACTGCGGCATACTCGTTACCGGTTAAACCATTTTGACACCAAATTCGATGGTAAAAGCCAATGAGAAGGGGCTAGGGATGCAGATTTAGCTATCTTCTTACCAAATTTGGTAGTTCTAACTGTAAGGATGTGGGAAATATAAGGATTTACCAGCCCCTCAGTTGGCGTAGAGCCCCAATCTTGGCACTTAATCTGTCCCGGCCATAGATAAAGATATTTGCAAAGTTTCAAGTCTCTAGCTTGAAGGGTGTCGACGGAAGCAGACACCATGACGGACATTTCACAAACCTTATATACTCTTTACCTTCGGTATCGAGTATAAAAACTGAATAACAATACTACTGAATAAGCTCATAAGCTTACTAAGTGTGTGAGTAACATGTTGTAGAAACAGAATAAAAGAGAATAAAATAAATGTTCTGAACTTGGCTAGTAAGATAAGTTAAGGGCAATGATTCAGTTGCCTACAACTGCCTACAACTTTAATCTTAGCAAAACTTAAGAGAAATTTTCAAGAACTCTTTTCAGTTCTAATAAAACCACAATATATTTGAAGTGCCAATTTAAAATTCGAAATGTTTGTCAGAGCATTTTATTGAATGTGTGCCGTTTTGCGCTGCCCGTCCAATTGTTTAAGTTTTCAATACCAAACCCAACAACAATGGCCAACCCAGAGCAACACTTAACAAGGTCAACCACAACAAAGACAGAGCAAGAAAGAGAGAAAGGGAGAGAGGAAGAGATACGCACAATAAATATTATGGAGTCCAATGTCGTTTAACTGTGCTTTGCTTATGTTTGCCTGTTACTTTGTGCCTGTATATTATCGATCATGTTTTAAAAGCGAGAGTGAAGCCGACGACGACGACGACGGACAAATAAAAAAAAAACGTCAGCGCCGTCAGCCAACAAAGGAGTAGGGTAACGGGGGGTGGATAGCAAATGTTACTGCATAGCAACACAGCAACAAAAAAGAAACTGACAAAGTGAATAAATTTGTGAGCATGTGTGCGTGCGTGCGTGAGTCTGTGTGTGTGTGTGTGTGTGATAGTTGTACGCAACGCAGCTGGCCCTCAAATTTCTTGTCGTGGTTGCTGTTGTTATTGTTGTTTTAATAAAAAGCTTAATGCTTTTGTCGGTATGAGTGTGTTGGCACACAGCTGGCATTATTATCTGGTCGCCTGTTCCATAACCAAAGCAAGCTATCGATTTCTACATAAAAAACGAAAGTGATGATGGCCGCCGACACGGCACAACATAAAACATGCATACATACATACATACATACATTGTTGGCCCTGTGGCGCGGTCGGGGTCTTGGTCGGGGCCCTGGCCCAGCGTTATTTAACCCAGTTTTGGGCAAGGTCAATAGCCTCGACAATTGAACTCGACACAAGGTTCAATGCGCCACGGCAAGCAAAACTAAAGGTAAACGCCCCTCAATGGTGTCACGTTCAGGGACCGGACCGGACCGCCCGTGACCCAGCAAAACGGCTTTGTTGAGATCGGCAGCGAAGCGTTGCGACGATAGAAAGAAAAATCAGACTACTGTTGCGTGTATTAGGCGCGCAGTCGCAACGAATAGCAGACAAAGCAGATCCGAACAGTCACAAGCATTTACAGTTTCTTTTTTTTTCGGCAGTTCAACGAACTGTGCCCACGAAAGTTTTGAAGATCGTTGACCCTCTCAACCAGAATGCAAGCAAGCGGAAAGAGTGCGTAATGGTTTTTTTTTTAACAAAGAGAGGGAGAGAGAGAGAGCGTTAGTAAGTGTGAGCGAAAGAGCGCTGCGGCATTGCGAGAGAAAGCGTAAGCGTGTATATGTAGAAATGGAGCACACAGAGTGAGAGAGTAAACGAAGACGATTAACGCTGAGGTTTTAACGCTAGAAAGCCGGTGGGGTTATAATTTGATATGATTTTAAATTCGGAAAACATTAAGATATTTATTTACTTTAATTAATTATGCGCTGGCAATAACAAATGTTCATTTATAAAAATGAAATATGATAAATGATATAAAAGAATTCTGGTAAAAAGAAACATAAATAGTTATTGCATAAACTGGGTTATAATGAAACAAAAACTAAGTCATTGCGCTGATGTCATTTATATATTAATGTTTCTAAGCTTGTTATATCAACTTTATCGTTAAGAAATATGATTTTTTCATCCAACTTTATACAATTCTTTTCGCGTTTTTAGGGTTAATTTAACAATCGCTTAGCATGCTGCCTTATAGAGGCAAGCAAACAATAAGCAGCCATCAAACTTAATATATTTTTTCGTTTTTTTGTCCGCTATTAAACATTACTTTTTTTGTTTAATACGAAATCATAAACTTTTTGTAACAAGCGCACAGCAAACGCTTGAAAGTCATTTGTTCAATGCATTTTAACACGCTCTCCACAGCTTGGGCTCCACACTGGAAATAGAGGGGTCGGGTGGAGAGTGGAAAACGTGAATGAGGGCGGGCGCGCGAGCGTTAAGCACACTCAAGGTTGTCTGATAAGCAAGTGAGTCAATGTTCCACCCAGCTATAAACCAAACAATCAAATACTCACATGATGTAATGCGGGCTATGTGTAAGTGAATTTATGTACAAATTTACTATGCACATACAAATATTGTATGTATGTATCTATTGGACAGTACTGGGCATGTCGGATAACTGTAAGTGGTGGGAAAAGCTAATGACAATTAGCGAATAAATAAATTTTAATGTGCCACTTTATGGTGGCCTTACGGAGACATTATTTGCATGATGATTAATGCCAAACACTTTTGATTTCTATGGCGAATTCCATGTAGAGCATTTATCCAAAATCATAGGCGTACAGCTTTTAAGTGGACGTGTTTGTATCCGTCTCCGCTCTGACTTCAAGTATTTCTCTTTTTGTTTCGGATAAAACGTAATATCTATCGTCACTATATACTCTCGTATAAAGGCGTATGCGTGTGTGTGTGTGTTTGTTTGCTAACACTTGAAAAAATACAATGAAACTCCAACAAAATTAGAAAAAAATAAGTATTTAAAAAGAATTAGAAAGAAACAAGTAAAACTTTCTAACAAAATTAAAGTTAAGTAGGTATGGAAAATCTGAATAAAATGTTTTCTTAACTTATTCTTAACCAATTGCTTAAATTAAGATTATTAAGAACTAAAATTTACTAACTTTGTCTTCCATTCCTCTTTTGTTCAATTTTAAGTTATCAAAAAACTTGTTCAAGTGTATTTTGAATTATTTAAACAAATGTGTTGCGCAGCTAAGCGAAGAATTTCACATCAACGAATAAACAAATTAAGCTCGCACAACAAAGAGATAAATATTTTTGAGCGAGTGTGTGTCGAAATTAATAGCGAATACAAGCAAACAAACAGACGTTTATAAATGTATATCTATGCCTACAAACATACATACAAATGTATGTATGTATGTATGAATAATTGTGCCAACGGAATTATCAGTTGTGTTTGTATCGAATATATATGCATGTGTTGCGAGAGACGCATTGCTTTTGAAAGCTGTACGCCTATTCGAATTAGTACAAAATAATACCGTATTTCCTAGAGTTTTACGGATTTACCGTTTCGCCGTAGAGCAGCATAGAAACGACGCTATGATGTAGGCCATATCGTAAAACAGCTGGACAGAGATTGCACTAGAGAGCAAGAGAGCGCGCGAGAGAGAGAGAGAGAGAGAGAGTGTGTGTGATTGGTGTAGTGATCGAGGTACATATGTACATACATTCAAACGAATTAAGGTACAGCATTCATGTTTCTGTTACCCGGGCCGAGGTTTATAGCAAACAAGAAGACGCAGCAGCCATGTTTATTTGTATGCCAGCAAAGAGAACAACAGTTTTGTTGTTGTTTTCGTTGTTTTGCCACAGTAGAGCTCTTTTGTATATAAATATTATTATTTTGTTTATAAAATTTAACAGCAGAGAGCGTAAAAAAGTTTAAAACATTTTAAATAGTTTGCTAATTGAACAGGCGAGCAGCAAACGCAGATGACGCACACACCATTCATTGCCAATCGAATTCGGTCTTTCTGTTGTCTTTACTTTGTTGTTTTGCTTTTCTCTTTTTTGTTTTTTTTTTCGGTAAAAGTTACACGCTCAGCTCACCAAGCGTCAACGGTGCTCAATGATAAGCACCAGCACTGCTGGTAGCAGCAATCAGAGCGCTTTTTGACTCGAAAGTGGGTCACACTTGAGAGAGAAGCAGTAATTTCGTTTTAGAGATGAGAGCGTGTCACGTGCACAAAGCGATCGTTGACAGCATGTTGAATAAGAGGTAATGAAGAGGAGACCTAGTTAGACATTTTGTCTAATTTAATTCTAACAATTGTACGAAAAATAAATAGCCGTTGCAAAGTTTTGGTTTAGGACATATTTTTTTTTTTACATACTTTAAGGCAGTCAAAGCTTTAAATTCGATAATAAAAATTATATCTTGGGCATATTGTCCTAGATCGGTATTACGTGGTGCAAAATGTTTTAATATCCAAGGCCTCAAATGGGTTACATTAACAAAGAGTCCAGTTTTGACATCGCTTCGCCTTAAGCTACCTAACACGATGCCAGCTTGCGTGTACAGATTTGGATAGCCTTGCATTGGACAGAAAAGAGCTGCTCCGCCGTTAACAATTGTAAGATTTCTAGTACTCAAATCTATGGCACACATAAGACTTTCATCCATTGTCTTATTATTCGCTAGATATGGGGTGGGCAAACGGTTGACGCACACTTGATTAGGCAGGATTTGGAAACTGGTTCTACTGAGTTCGCTTGAAGCAATGGGCAGCCAGAAAGTCGTTGTGCAGTTACTGTAGTCGAATACAGTTCCTGGACAGGGAAGACAGAGCGTTCGGATGTTGGACTGTGTGCTGAAACCGATTTTTAGAATAAGTACTGCAATATTATTTGTAACTCCCTTATCAAATTTGGGATGCTTGATAATCGTTTTCACAGCACGATCCTGACGCGGTTCGTCACCCGTTTCGGTTTCAATAGCCCATTCACCCGCACGCACAAACAATTTTTCCGGCACAGTACGCCAAAATAAACTAGCAGATGTTAGAACAATGTCGCGTGCTATAAGTGTGCCAGCTCCATAAAATGTAAAGTTTTCAACACCGATTATGGCAACCATCCATGGGAATTGGCCGGCCTGTGTCTCCTCAGGTGATTTACTTATTTCGGTGAAATTCGTTATCTCAATTGGTTCATCAAACTGTGAAGCAAGCTTAAGTTAGTCTTAAGTCATATTACAGGAACTTTTCTTATTACCTGTGGTAAGTAACTAGCAGATGAATCATTTTCGTCATTCGAATATACAACTCCAAAGAACAAGCAGCTTATAAGCATAACATAAAGCACTCTATCGGCTAGCATGATTGGATTAAATATATTTCAACATATATATATTTTTCTGTCAACAGACGACAATACTTCTCAATTCACGAGCTTAAAGAGCACTAAAACACATTCATTAAAATGACGTTTAAATAATAATACTTGATACAGAGAATTTTTTGGATCTGATAATATATATATTTATATATGTACCTATAGATTAGCGTATTCCATCTCTTGTTCCATAAATGTGATTTTTCCCACTATCGTATTTGAGCAGCAACGTGTACAATGTATAAATGAGAATATTCCAAAGATTGCTTTTTAATTCCATTTTGCTCTAAGTCAAACAATCTTAAATACATACTTATGTATAAATACTTTTCGTTTTATGTATTGGTCTTCTTGAATACAAAATATTTTTGTCAAGGGACGCTATCTGGTCAGCATAGAAATGTTAAATCGTGTTTTATTTATTATATAAGCATACCAAATTATTATTTTGGTGTTAAGAGGAACTGCGAGAAATTCCTTCAAGGCATAATCCATAAATCTGTGGTTTAAATACGACATTAAACCATTTAATAGGCAAAAGGTCACACTGATTTTTTTCTGCTCTTGACACAGGAATACTTCCTTTCCTATTTCCCTATGCTATCAATAAACAGTTTAGTATTCTTTGCATCGTTGCTGGAACCACCAGTACTAAGCAAAATTTATGCAATGCTGAATACCTACCTCAAACAAGTAAACAAAAATAATTTCTATTGCTTTTAACATAATTGCATTAAATTTGGAAGAATTTTCTTTCTTTTTTCAATCTCACTTATCTAACTGATTTTTTAATATTTAAGGCATTTATTGCCGGCTGTCTGAAATCATAACTTAAACATGGCCATATTGGGAGAGAAAAAAAATCAGTTGTGCAAACGGCAGGATGTCAACGAAGCCGAACTGCAGTTCCTGTCCCAAACATTGCCCATTCAGCTGCAGCGTGTTGGCAAACGCTTGAGGGCCATTTGACACGGCGTCAGGTGTGCGCACTGGAGTGTGGGGGGCGGTTTGTTGGGTGGCAGGTGGCAGGTGGCACTTCCGTTTGTTAAGGCTGGTCACAAGGTGCCTGGCTGCCTGTTGCACTTTTACACATAATCATGTCACATAAAGCGGACGACAGCGGCCAGGATATGAACAAGAAGAAGAAAGTAAAGGAAAGCAAAAAAAAAAACGGTCAAACAGCTACAGAAACAGCAGCAGATTGGCAATCTCTGCCCTTCTCATCCCCTCCCAGCCCCTCGCTTCATCTTTCTTTACGGGCTTTGGCCAGGTGACATGTGTCGCTTAACTTTAGATGGCTGCGGGGCCTCTCGGACTTGTTTCCTTTTTTGGCCTGCACATTATTTCCCCTTCGCTTTCTTTTTATTCGTTTTTTTTTTTTTTTTGAACAGACTGCCTTTATGTTGTGTGCTGTTTGTAGTTTTTTGTGTGTTGACATTTTGTGCTGTCGCCTGCTGATGTCCTTAACAAAGGATATGAGGAAGCCGGTCGCTGGCACCTGGACACGATGGGTGTTAAAATAACAGGCAGCGAACATATTGACTTTTAAAATAAGCATTATGGCGGTAAATTTTTATGAAAACCTTCAGCCTGTCAGAGCCATTTCCCGCAGTTTACCCGGTTCGCCCGACTTGCCCGGTTTGCCTGGTTGGACGCTTGGCTCGTTGTCAGACAGCTGAGTGATTTATATGTATTGTTTAATATTATTATGGCTGGCAGTTTGCAGGTAGCAAATGGCATGTGGCAGGTGGCACGAGCAGCAACAGCACCATGCAATCGCTCCAGCATCGTTCCGCCCAGTCGCGTCGGCTGTGCAAAATGCGAAAAATTGAGCACATTACATGCAGTCGAGAATGTCCTTGTTCATGTCCATGTTGATGTTCGTGTTCATGTGCCATGCCCCGTCTTCCATGCTCCTTGCTACATGCTCCATAATCCATGCATCCATGTCTCCGTGTCCATGTTCACATCCATGTGGTTGGCAATAATTGTTAAAGTGTGCGGTTTGTGAACGATACGAATGATAGAGTGATCGACCCCTCCTCTCCCCTTCCCAACAACCAAAAAGAGATAAGCTTCAACTTTTAAGTAGCCATTGAGAAAGTTTCTGGTTTATGTTGCTGTTGAATTTGATGCACCAGAGGCTCAAAAGCTTTCGACAGCATCTTGAACTTTTCCAAGCGGATAATGGAATTTTTAATTATGACGCTTTCAATGCGAAGCCATTATCGCTGAAAACCGCACATATAATGTATGCATATTGATAAAGTATGTAACTACATATAAATAAAATTCGACAAGAAATCGACTTGGACATTGGTAAAAACTTTCGACTTTCATAACTTCGGCAAAAGTGACCCGATTTTCAAAAGCAATAGCTTAAAATTCATGGTTTGGCTTCTAGAATAAAACTGCATTTAAGAAATTACATTTAAATAAAATTCGATTTTTGGTCATATTCATGTTAAAATTTTATGAACAAAAATTGACTTGGGCATTGGTAAAAATCTTTCGACTTCCATAACTTCCTCAAAACTGACCCGATTTCCAAAAGCAATAGCTTAAAATTCATGGTTTGGCTTCTAGAATAAAACTGCATTTAAGAAATTACATTTAAATAAAATTCGATTTTTGGTCATATTCATGTTAAAATTTTATAAACAAAAATTGACTTGGGCGTTGGTAAAAATCTTCCGACTTCCATAACTTCCTCAAAACTGACCCGATTTCCAAAAGCAATAGCTTAAAATTCATGGTTTGGCTTCTAGAATAAAACTGCGTTTAAGAAATTACATTTAAATAAAATTCGATTTTTGGTCATATTCATGTTAAAATTTTATAAACAAAATTGACTTGGGCATTGGTAAAATCTTTCGACTTCCATAACTTCCTCAAAAGTGACCCGATTTCCAAAAGCAATAGCTTAAAATTCATGGTTTGGCTTCTAGAATAAAACTGCGTTTAAGAAATTACATTTAAATAAAATTCGATTTTTGGTCATATTCATGTTAAAATTTTATAAACAAAAATTGACTTGTGCATTGGTAAAAATCTTTCGACTTCCATAACTTCCTCAAAACTGACCCGATTTCCAAAAGCAATAGCTTAAAAGTCATGGTTTGGCTTCTAGAATAAAACTGCATTTAAGAAATTACATTTAAATAAAATTCGATTTTTGGTCATATTCATGTTAAAATTTTATGAACAAAATTGACTTGGCATTGGTAAAAATCTTTCGACTTCCATAACTTCCTCAAAACTGACCCGATTTCCAAAAGCAATAGCTTAAAATTCATGGTTTGGCTTCTAGAATAAAACTGCGTTTAAGAAATTACATTTAAATAAAATTCGATTTTTGGTCATATTCATGTTAAAATTTTATGAACAAAAATTGACTTGGGCATTGGTAAAAATCTTTCGACTTCCATAACTTCCTCAAAACTGACCCGATTTCCAAAAGCAATAGCTTAAAAGTCATGGTTTGGCTTCTAGAATAAAACTGCGTTTAAGAAATTACATTTAAATAAAATTCGATTTTTGGTCATATTCATGTTAAAATTTTATGAACAAAAATTGACTTGGGCATTGGTAAAAATCTTTCGGCTTCCATAACTTCCTCAAAACTGACCCGATTTCCAAAAGCAATAGCTTAAAAGTCATGGTTTGGCTTCTAGAATAAAACTGCATTTAAGAAATTACATTTAAATAAAATTCGATTTTTGGTCATATTCATGTTAAAATTTTATAAACAAAAATTGACTTGGGCATTGGTAAAAATCTTTCGGCTTCCATAACTTCGTCAAAACTGACCCGATTTCCAAAAGCAATAGCTTAAAATTCATGGTTTGGCTTCTAGAATAAAACTGCGTTTAAGAAATTACATTTAAATAAAATTCGATTTTTGGTCATATTCATGTTAAAATTTTATGAACAAAAATTGACTTGGGCATTGGTAAAAATCTTTCGACTTCCATAACTTCCTCAAAACTGACCCGATTTCCAAAAGCAATAGCTTAAAATTCATGGTTTGGCTTCTAGAATAAAACTGCGTTTAAGAAATTACATTTAAATAAAATTCGATTTTTGGTCATATTCATGTTAAAATTTTATGAACAAAAATTGACTTGGGCATTGGTAAAAATCTTTCGGCTTCCATAACTTCGTCAAAACTGACCCGATTTTCAAAAGCAATAGCTTAAAAGTCATGGTTTCGCTTCAAGAATAAAACTGCATTTAAGAAATTACATTTAAATAAAATTCGATTTTTGGTCATATTCATGTTAAAATTTTATAAACAAAAATTGACTTGGGCATTGGTAAAAATCTTTCGGCTTCCATAACTTCGTCAAAACTGACCCGATTTTCAAAAGCAATAGCTTTAAAGTCATGGTTTGGCTTCTAGAATAAAACTGCATTTAAGAAATTACATTTAAATAAAATTCGATTTTTGGTCATATTCATGTTAAAATTTTATGAACAAAAATTGACTTGGGCATTGGTAAAAATCTTTCGACTTCCATAACTTCCTCAAAACTGACGCGATTTCCAAAAGCAATAGCTTAAAATTCATGGTTTGGCTTCTAGAATAAAACTGCATTTAAGAAATTACATTTAAATAAAATTCGATTTTTGGTCATATTCATGTTAAAATTTTATGAACAAAAATTGACTTGTGCATTGGTAAAAATCTTTCGACTTCCATAACTTCCTCAAAACTGACCCGATTTCCAAAAGCAATAGCTTAAAAGTCATGGTTTGGCTTCTAGAATAAAACTGCATTTAAGAAATTACATTTAAATAAAATTCGATTTTTGGTCATATTCATGTTAAAATGTTTGTGCATTGGTAAAAATCTTTCGACTTCCATAACTTCCTCAAAACTGACCCGATTTCCAAAAGCAATAGCTTAAAATTCATGGTTTGGCTTCTAGAATAAAACTGCGTTTAAGAAATTACATTTAAATAAAATTCGATTTTTGGTCATATTCATGTTAAAATTTTATGAACAAAAATTGACTTGTGCATTGGTAAAAATCTTTCGACTTCCATAACTTCCTCAAAACTGACCCGATTTCCAAAAGCAATAGCTTAAAAGTCATGGTTTGGCTTCTAGAATAAAACTGCATTTAAGAAATTACATTTAAATAAAATTCGATTTTTGGTCATATTCATGTTAAAATTTTATGAACAAAAATTGACTTGTGCATTGGTAAAAATCTTTCGACTTCCATAACTTCCTCAAAACTGACCCGATTTCCAAAAGCAATAGCTTAAAATTCATGGTTTGGCTTCTAGAATAAAACTGCGTTTAAGAAATTACATTTAAATAAAATTCGATTTTTGGTCATATTCATGTTAAAATTTTATGAACAAAAATTGACTTGGGCATTGGTAAAAATCTTTCGGCTTCCATAACTTCGTCAAAACTGACCCGATTTCCAAAAGCAATAGCTTAAAAGTCATGGTTTGGCTTCTAGAATAAAACTGCATTTAAGAAATTACATTTAAATAAAATTCGATTTTTGGTCATATTCATGTTAAAATTTTATAAACAAAAATTGACTTGGGCATTGGTAAAAATCTTTCGGCTTCCATAACTTCGTCAAAACTGACCCGATTTTCAAAAGCAATAGCTTAAAAGTCATGGTTTGGCTTCTAGAATAAAACTGCATTTAAGAAATTACATTTAAATAAAATTCGATTTTTGGTCATATTCATGTTAAAATTTTATGAACAAAAATTGACTTGGGCATTGGTAAAAATCTTTCGACTTCCATAACTTCCTCAAAACTGACCCGATTTCCAAAAGCAATAGCTTAAAATTCATGGTTTGGCTTCTAGAATAAAACTGCATTTAAGAAATTACATTTAAATAAAATTCGATTTTTGGTCATATTCATGTTAAAATTTTATGAACAAAAATTGACTTGTGCATTGGTAAAAATCTTTCGACTTCCATAACTTCCTCAAAACTGACCCGATTTCCAAAAGCAATAGCTTAAAAGTCATGGTTTGGCTTCTAGAATAAAACTGCATTTAAGAAATTACATTTAAATAAAATTCGATTTTTGGTCATATTCATGTTAAAATTTTATGAACAAAAATTGACTTGGGCATTGGTAAAAATCTTTCGACTTCCATAACTTCCTCAAAACTGACCCGATTTCCAAAAGCAATAGCTTAAAATTCATGGTTTGGCTTCTAGAATAAAACTGCGTTTAAGAAATTACATTTAAATAAAATTCGATTTTTGGTCATATTCATGTTAAAATTTTATAAACAAAAATTGACTTGGGCATTGGTAAAAATCTTTCGACTTCCATAACTTCCTCAAAACTGACCCGATTTCCAAAAGCAATAGCTTAAAAGTCATGGTTTGGCTTCTAGAATAAAACTGCATTTAAGAAATTACATATAAATAAAATTCGATTTTTGGTCATATTCATGTTAAAATTTTATGAACAAAATTGACTTGGGCATTGGTAAAAATCTTTCGACTTCCATAACTTCCTCAAAACTGACCCGATTTCCAAAAGCAATAGCTTAAAATTCATGGTTTGGCTTCTAGAATAAAACTGCGTTTAAGAAATTACATTTAAATAAAATTCGATTTTTGGTCATATTCATGTTAAAATTTTATGAACAAAATTGACTTGGGCATTGGTAAAAATCTTTCGACTTCCATAACTTCCTCAAAACTGACCCGATTTCAAAAGCAATAGCTTAAAAGTCATGGTTTGGCTTCTAGAATAAAACTGCATTTAAGAAATTACATTTAAATAAAATTCGATTTTTGGTCATATTCATGTTAAAATTTTATGAACATAAATTGACTTGGGCATTGGTAAAAATCTTTCGACTTCCATAACTTCCTCAAAACTGACCCGATTTCCAAAAGCAATAGCTTAAAATTCATGGTTTGGCTTCTAGAATAAAACTGCGTTTAAGAAATTACATTTAAATAAAATTCGATTTTTGGTCATATTCATGTTAAAATTTTATGAACAAAAATTGACTTGGGCATTGGTAAAAATCTTTCGACTTCCATAACTTCCTCAAAACTGACCCGATTTCAAAAGCAATAGCTTAAAATTCATGGTTTGGCTTCTAGAATAAAACTGCATTTAAGAAATTACATTTAAATAAAATTCGATTTTTGGTCATATTCATGTTAAAATTTTATGAACAAAAATTGACTTGGGCATTGGTAAAAATCTTTCGACTTCCATAACTTCCTCAAAACTGACCCGATTTCCAAAAGCAATAGCTTAAAATTCATGGTTTGGCTTCTAGAATAAAACTGCATTTAAGAAATTACATTTAAATAAAATTCGATTTTTGGTCATATTCATGTTAAAATTTTATGAACAAAAATTGACTTGGGCATTGGTAAAAATCTTTCGACTTCCATAACTTCGTCAAAACTGACCCGATTTCCAAAAGCAATAGCTTAAAAGTCATGGTTTGGCTTCTAGAATAAAACTGCATTTAAGAAATTACATTTAAATAAAATTCGATTTTTGGTCATATTCATGTTAAAATTTTATGAACAAAAATTGACTTGGGCATTGGTAAAAATCTTTCGACTTCCATAACTTCCTCAAAACTGACCCGATTTCCAAAAGCAATAGCTTAAAATTCATGGTTTGGCTTCTAGAATAAAACTGCATTTAAGAAATTACATTAAATAAATTCGATTTTTGGTCATATTCATGTTAAAATTTTATAAACAAAAATTGACTTGGGCATTGGTAAAAATCTTTCGACTTCCATAACTTCCTCAAAACTGACCCGATTTCCAAAAGCAATAGCTTAAAATTCATGGTTTGGCTTCTAGAATAAAACTGCATTTAAGAAATTACATTTAAATAAAATTCGATTTTTGGTCATATTCATGTTAAAATTTTATGAACAAAAATTGACTTGGGCATTGGTAAAAATCTTTCGACTTCCATAACTTCCTCAAAACTGACCCGATTTCCAAAAGCAATAGCTTAAAATTCATGGTTTGGCTTCTAGAATAAAACTGCATTTAAGAAATTACATTTAAATAAAATTCGATTTTTGGTCATATTCATGTTAAAATTTTATAAACAAAAATTGACTTGGGCATTGGTAAAAATCTTTCGACTTCCATAACTTCCTCAAAACTGACCCGATTTCCAAAAGCAATAGCTTAAAATTCATGGTTTGGCTTCTAGAATAAAACTGCATTTAAGAAATTACATTTAAATAAAATTCGATTTTTGGTCATATTCATGTTAAAATTTTATAAACAAAAATTGACTTGGGCATTGGTAAAAATCTTTCGACTTCCATAACTTCCTCAAAACTGACCCGATTCTCAAAAGCAATAGCTTAAAAGTCATGGTTTCGCTTCTAGAATAAAACTGCATTTAAGAAATTACATTTAAATAAAATTCGATTTTTGGTCATATTCATGTTAAAATTTTATAAACAAAAATTGACTTGGGCATTGGTAAAAATCTTTCGACTTCCATAACTTCCTCAAAACTGACCCGATTTCCAAAAGCAATAGCTTAAAATTCATGGTTTGGCTTCTAGAATAAAACTGCATTTAAGAAATTACATTTAAATAAAATTCGATTTTTGGTCATATTCATGTTAAAATTTTATAAACAAAAATTGACTTGGGCATTGGTAAAAATCTTTCGACTTCCATAACTTTCTCAAAACTGACCCGATTCTCAAAAGCAATAGCTTAAAATTCATGGTTTGGCTTCTAGAATAAAACTGCATTTAAGAAATTACATTTAAATAAAATTCGATTTTTGGTCATATTCATGTTAAAATTTTTGAACAAAATTGACTTGGGCATTGGTAAAAATCTTTCGACTTCCATAACTTCGTCAAAACTGACCCGATTTCCAAAAGCAATAGCTTAAAATTCATGGTTTGGCTTCTAGAATAAAACTGCATTTAAGAAATTACATTTAAATAAAATTCGATTTTTGGTCATATTCATGTTAAAATTTTATAAACAAAAATTGACTTGGGCATTGGTAAAAATCTTTCGACTTCCATAACTTCCTCAAAACTGACCCGATTTCCAAAAGCAATAGCTTAAAATTCATGGTTTGGCTTCTAGAATAAAACTGCATTTAAGAAATTACATTTAAATAAAATTCGATTTTTGGTCATATTCATGTTAAAATTTTATGAACAAAAATTGACTTGGGCATTGGTAAAAATCTTTCGGCTTCCATAACTTCGTCAAAACTGACCCGATTTCCAAAAGCAATAGCTTAAAATTCATGGTTTGGCTTCTAGAATAAAACTGCATTTAAGAAATTACATTTAAATAAAATTCGATTTTTGGTCATATTCATGTTAAAATTTTATAAACAAAAATTGACTTGGGCATTGGTAAAAATCTTTCGACTTCCATAACTTCCTCAAAACTGACCCGATTTCCAAAAGCAATAGCTTAAAAGTCATGGTTTGGCTTCTAGAATAAAACTGCATTTAAGAAATTACATTTAAATAAAATTCGATTTTTGGTCATATTCATGTTAAAATTTTATGAACAAAAATTGACTTGGGCATTGGTAAAAATCTTTCGGCTTCCATAACTTCGTCAAAACTGACCCGATTTCCAAAAGCAATAGCTTAAAATTCATGGTTTGGCTTCTAGAATAAAACTGCATTTAAGAAATTACATTTAAATAAAATTCGATTTTTGGTCATATTCATGTTAAAATTTTATGAACAAAAATTGACTTGGGCATTGGTAAAAATCTTTCGACTTCCATAACTTTCTCAAAACTGACCCGATTCTCAAAAGCAATAGCTTAAAAGTCATGGTTTGGCTTCTAGAATAAAACTGCATTTAAGAAATTACATTTAAATAAAATTCGATTTTTGGTCATATTCATGTTAAAATTTTATAAACAAAAATTGACTTGGGCATTGGTAAAAATCTTTCGACTTCCATAACTTCGTCAAAACTGACCCGATTTCCAAAAGCAATAGCTTAAAATTCATGGTTTGGCTTCTAGAATAAAACTGCATTTAAGAAATTACATTTAAATAAAATTCGATTTTTGGTCATATTCATGTTAAAATTTTATAAACAAAAATTGACTTGGGCATTGGTAAAAATCTTTCGACTTCCATAACTTCCTCAAAACTGACCCGATTTCCAAAAGCAATAGCTTAAAAGTCATGGTTTGGCTTCTAGAATAAAACTGCATTTAAGAAATTACATTTAAATAAAATTCGATTTTTGGTCATATTCATGTTAAAATTTTATAAACAAAAATTGACTTGGGCATTGGTAAAAATCTTTCGACTTCCATAACTTCCTCAAAACTGACCCGATTTCCAAAAGCAATAGCTTAAAAGTCATGGTTTGGCTTCTAGAATAAAACTGCATTTAAGAAATTACATTTAAATAAAATTCGATTTTTGGTCATATTCATGTTAAAATTTTATGAACAAAAATTGACTTGGGCATTGGTAAAAATCTTTCGACTTCCATAACTTCCTCAAAACTGACCCGATTTCCAAAAGCAATAGCTTAAAATCATGGTTTGGCTTCTAGAATAAAACTGCGTTTAAGAAATTACATTTAAATAAAATTCGATTTTTGGTCATATTCATGTTAAAATTTTATAACAAAAATTGACTTGGGCATTGGTAAAAATCTTTCGACTTCCATAACTTCCTCAAAACTGACCCGATTTTCAAAAGCAATAGCTTAAAAGTCATGGTTTGGCTTCTAGAATAAAACTGCATTTAAGAAATTACATATAAATAAAATTCGATTTTTGGTCATATTCATGTTAAAATTTTATAAACAAAAATTGACTTGGGCATTGGTAAAAATCTTTCGACTTCCATAACTTCCTCAAAACTGACCCGATTTCCAAAAGCAATAGCTTAAAATTCATGGTTTGGCTTCTAGAATAAAACTGCATTTAAGAAATTACATTTAAATAAAATTCGATTTTTGGTCATATTCATGTTAAAATTTTATAAACAAAAATTGACTTGGGCATTGGTAAAAATCTTTCGGCTTCCATAACTTCGTCAAAACTGACCCGATTTTCAAAAGCAATAGCTTAAAAGTCATGGTTTGGCTTCTAGAATAAAACTGCATTTAAGAAATTACATTTAAATAAAATTCGATTTTGGTCATATTCATGTTAAAATTTTATGAACAAAAATTGACTTGGGCATTGGTAAAAATCTTTCGACTTCCATAACTTCCTCAAAACTGACGCGATTTCCAAAAGCAATAGCTTAAAATTCATGGTTTGGCTTCTAGAATAAAACTGCATTTAAGAAATTACATTTAAATAAAATTCGATTTTTGGTCATATTCATGTTAAAATTTTATAAACAAAAATTGACTTGGGCATTGGTAAAAATCTTTCGACTTCCATAACTTCCTCAAAACTGACCCGATTTCCAAAAGCAATAGCTTAAAATTCATGGTTTGGCTTCTAGAATAAAACTGCATTTAAGAAATTACATATAAATAAAATTCGATTTTTGGTCATATTCATGTTAAAATTTTATGAACAAAAATTGACTTGGGCATTGGTAAAAATCTTTCGACTTCCATAACTTTCTCAAAACTGACCCGATTCTCAAAAGCAATAGCTTAAAATTCATGGTTTGGCTTCTAGAATAAAACTGCATTTAAGAAATTACATTTAAATAAAATTCGATTTTGGTCATATTCATGTTAAAATTTTATGAACAAAAATTGACTTGGGCATTGGTAAAATCTTTCGACTTCCATAACTTCCTCAAAACTGACCCGATTTCCAAAAGCAATAGCTTAAAATTCATGGTTTGGCTTCTAGAATAAAACTGCATTTAAGAAATTACATTTAAATAAAATTCGATTTTTGGTCATATTCATGTTAAAATTTTATAAACAAAAATTGACTTGGGCATTGGTAAAAATCTTTCGACTTCCATAACTTCCTCAAAACTGACCCGATTTCCAAAAGCAATAGCTTAAAATTCATGGTTTGGCTTCTAGAATAAAACTGCATTTAAGAAATTACATATAAATAAAATTCGATTTTTGGTCATATTCATGTTAAAATTTTATAAACAAAAATTGACTTGGGCATTGGTAAAAATCTTTCGACTTCCATAACTTCGTCAAAACTGACCCGATTTCCAAAAGCAATAGCTTAAAAGTCATGGTTTCGCTTCTAGAATAAAACTGCATTTAAGAAATTACATATAAATAAAATTCGATTTTTGGTCATATTCATGTTAAAATTTTATAAACAAAAATTGACTTGGGCATTGGTAAAAATCTTTCGACTTCCATAACTTCCTCAAAAGTGACCCGATTTCCAAAAGCAATAGCTTAAAATTCATGGTTTGGCTTCTAGAATAAAACTGCATTTAAGAAATTACATATAAATAAAATTCGATTTTTGGTCATATTCATGTTAAAATTTTATAAACAAAAATTGACTTGGGCATTGGTAAAAATCTTTCGACTTCCATAACTTCGTCAAAACTGACCCGATTTCCAAAAGCAATAGCTTAAAAGTCATGGTTTGGCTTCTAGAATAAAACTGCATTTAAGAAATTACATTTAAATAAAATTCGATTTTTGGTCATATTCATGTTAAAATTTTATGAACAAAAATTGACTTGGGCATTGGTAAAAATCTTTCGACTTCCATAACTTCCTCAAAACTGACCCGATTTCCAAAAGCAATAGCTTAAAATTCATGGTTTGGCTTCTAGAATAAAACTGCATTTAAGAAATTACATATAAATAAAATTCGATTTTGGTCATATTCATGTTAAATTTTATAAACAAAAATTGACTTGGGCATTGGTAAAAATCTTTCGACTTCCATAACTTCCTCAAAACTGACCCGATTTCCAAAAGCAATAGCTTAAAATTCATGGTTTGGCTTCAAGAATAAAACTGCATTTAAGAAATTACATTTAAATAAAATTCGATTTTTGGTCATATTCATGTTAAAATTTTATGAACAAAAATTGACTTGGGCATTGGTAAAAATCTTTCGACTTCCATAACTTCCTCAAAACTGACCCGATTTCCAAAAGCAATAGCTTAAAATTCATGGTTTGGCTTCTAGAATAAAACTGCATTTAAGAAATTACATTTAAATAAAATTCGATTTTTGGTCATATTCATGTTAAAATTTTATGAACAAAAATTGACTTGGGCATTGGTAAAAATCTTTCGACTTCCATAACTTCCTCAAAACTGACCCGATTTCCAAAAGCAATAGCTTAAAAGTCATGGTTTCGCTTCTAGAATAAAACTGCATTTAAGAAATTACATTTAAATAAAATTCGATTTTTGGTCATATTCATGTTAAAATTTTATAAACAAAAATTGACTTGGGCATTGGTAAAAATCTTTCGACTTCCATAACTTCCTCAAAAGTGACCCGATTTCCAAAAGCAATAGCTTAAAATTCATGGTTTGGCTTCTAGAATAAAACTGCAGTTAAGAAATTACATTTAAATAAAATTCGATTTTTGGTCATATTCATGTTAAAATTTTATAAACAAAAATTGACTTGGGCATTGGTAAAAATCTTTCGACTTCCATAACTTCGTCAAAACTGACCCGATTTCCAAAAGCAATAGCTTAAAAGTCATGGTTTGGCTTCAAGAATAAAACTGCATTTAAGAAATTACATTTAAATAAAATTCGATTTTTGGTCATATTCATGTTAAAATTTTATGAACAAAAATTGACTTGGGCATTGGTAAAAATCTTTCGACTTCCATAACTTCCTCAAAACTGACCCGATTTCCAAAAGCAATAGCTTAAAATTCATGGTTTGGCTTCTAGAATAAAACTGCATTTAAGAAATTACATATAAATAAAATTCGATTTTTGGTCATATTCATGTTAAAATTTTATGAACAAAAATTGACTTGGGCATTGGTAAAAATCTTTCGACTTCCATAACTTCCTCAAAACTGACCCGATTTTCAAAAGCAATAGCTTAAAAGTCATGGTTTGGCTTCTAGAATAAAACTGCATTTAAGAAATTACATTTAAATAAAATTCGATTTTTGGTCATATTCATGTTAAAATTTTATGAACAAAAATTGACTTGGGCATTGGTAAAAATCTTTCGACTTCCATAACTTCCTCAAAACTGACCCGATTTCCAAAAGCAATAGCTTAAAATTCATGGTTTGGCTTCTAGAATAAAACTGCATTTAAGAAATTACATTTAAATAAAATTCGATTTTTGGTCATATTCATGTTAAAATTTTATAAACAAAAATTGACTTGGGCATTGGTAAAAATCTTTCGACTTCCATAACTTCCTCAAAACTGACCCGATTTCCAAAAGCAATAGCTTAAAATTCATGGTTTGGCTTCTAGAATAAAACTGCATTTAAGAAATTACATTTAAATAAAATTCGATTTTTGGTCATATTCATGTTAAAATTTTATAACAAAAATTGACTTGGGCATTGGTAAAAATCTTTCGACTTCCATAACTTCCTCAAAACTGACCCGATTTCCAAAAGCAATAGCTTAAAAGTCATGGTTTGGCTTCTAGAATAAAACTGCATTTAAGAAATTACATTTAAATAAAATTCGATTTTTGGTCATATTCATGTTAAAATTTTATAAACAAAAATTGACTTGGGCATTGGTAAAAATCTTTCGACTTCCAAAACTGACCCGATTTTCAAAAGCAATAGCTTAAAATTCATGGTTTGGCTTCTAGAATAAAACTGCATTTAAGAAATTACATATAAATAAAATTCGATTTTTGGTCATATTCATGTTAAAATTTTATAAACAAAAATTGACTTGGGCATTGGTAAAAATCTTTCGACTTCCATAACTTCCTCAAAACTGACCCGATTTCCAAAAGCAATAGCTTAAAAGTCATGGTTTGGCTTCTAGAATAAAACTGCATTTAAGAAATTACATTTAAATAAAATTCGATTTTTGGTCATATTCATGTTAAAATTTTATAAACAAAAATTGACTTGGGCATTGGTAAAAATCTTTCGACTTCCATAACTTCCTCAAAACTGACCCGATTTCCAAAAGCAATAGCTTAAAAGTCATGGTTTGGCTTCTAGAATAAAACTGCATTTAAGAAATTACATTTAAATAAAATTCGATTTTTGGTCATATTCATGTTAAAATTTTATAACAAAAATTGACTTGGGCATTGGTAAAAATCTTTCGACTTCCATAACTTCCTCAAAACTGACCCGATTTCCAAAAGCAATAGCTTAAAATTCATGGTTTGGCTTCTAGAATAAAACTGCATTTAAGAAATTACATATAAATAAAATTCGATTTTTGGTCATATTCATGTTAAAATTTTATAAACAAAAATTGACTTGGGCATTGGTAAAAATCTTTCGACTTCCATAACTTCCTCAAAACTGACCCGATTTCCAAAAGCAATAGCTTAAAAGTCATGGTTTCGCTTCTAGAATAAAACTGCATTTAAGAAATTACATTTAAATAAAATTCGATTTTTGGTCATATTCATGTTAAAATTTTATAAACAAAAATTGACTTGGGCATTGGTAAAAATCTTTCGACTTCCATAACTTCCTCAAAACTGACCCGATTTCCAAAAGCAATAGCTTAAAATTCATGGTTTGGCTTCTAGAATAAAACTGCATTTAAGAAATTACATATAAATAAAATTCGATTTTTGGTCATATTCATGTTAAAATTTTATAAACAAAAATTGACTTGGGCATTGGTAAAAATCTTTCGACTTCCATAACTTCGTCAAAACTGACCCGATTTCCAAAAGCAATAGCTTAAAATTCATGGTTTGGCTTCAAGAATAAAACTGCATTTAAGAAATTACATTTAAATAAAATTCGATTTTTGGTCATATTCATGTTAAAATTTTATAAACAAAAATTGACTTGGGCATTGGTAAAAATCTTTCGACTTCCATAACTTCCTCAAAACTGACCCGATTTCCAAAAGCAATAGCTTAAAATTCATGGTTTGGCTTCTAGAATAAAACTGCATTTAAGAAATTACATTTAAATAAAATTCGATTTTTGGTCATATTCATGTTAAATTTTATGAACAAAAATTGACTTGGGCATTGGTAAAAATCTTTCGACTTCCATAACTTCCTCAAAACTGACCCGATTTCCAAAAGCAATAGCTTAAAATTCATGGTTTGGCTTCTAGAATAAAACTGCATTTAAGAAATTACATATAAATAAAATTCGATTTTTGGTCATATTCATGTTAAAATTTTATGAACAAAAATTGACTTGGGCATTGGTAAAAATCTTTCGACTTCCATAACTTCCTCAAAACTGACCCGATTTCCAAAAGCAATAGCTTAAAACTCATGGTTTGGCTTCTAGAATAAAACTGCATTTAAGAAATTACATATAAATAAAATTCGATTTTTGGTCATATTCATGTTAAAATTTTATAAACAAAAATTGACTTGGGCATTGGTAAAAATCTTTCGACTTCCATAACTTCCTCAAAACTGACCCGATTTCCAAAAGCAATAGCTTAAAAGTCATGGTTTCGCTTCTAGAATAAAACTGCATTTAAGAAATTACATATAAATAAAATTCGATTTTTGGTCATATTCATGTTAAAATTTTATAAACAAAAATTGACTTGGGCATTGGTAAAAATCTTTCGACTTCCAGAACTTCCTCAAAACTGACCCGATTTCCAAAAGCAATAGCTTAAAATTCATGGTTTGGCTTCTAGAATAAAACTGCATTTAAGAAATTACATATAAATAAAATTCGATTTTTGGTCATATTCATGTTAAAATTTTATAAACAAAAATTGACTTGGGCATTGGTAAAAATCTTTCGACTTCCATAACTTCCTCAAAACTGACCCGATTTCCAAAAGCAATAGCTTAAAAGTCATGGTTTCGCTTCTAGAATAAAACTGCATTTAAGAAATTACATATAAATAAAATTCGATTTTTGGTCATATTCATGTTAAAATTTTATAAACAAAAATTGACTTGGGCATTGGTAAAAATCTTTCGACTTCCATAACTTCCTCAAAACTGACCCGATTTCCAAAAGCAATAGCTTAAAAGTCATGGTTTCGCTTCTAGAATAAAACTGCATTTAAGAAATTACATATAAATAAAATTCGATTTTTGGTCATATTCATGTTAAAATTTTATAAACAAAAATTGACTTGGGCATTGGTAAAAATCTTTCGACTTCCATAACTTCCTCAAAAGTGACCCGATTTTCAAAAGCAATAGCTTAAAATTCATGGTTTGGCTTCTAGAATAAAACTGCATTTAAGAAATTACATATAAATAAAATTCGATTTTTGGTCATATTCATGTTAAAATTTTATAAACAAAAATTGACTTGGGCATTGGTAAAAATCTTTCGACTTCCATAACTTCCTCAAAACTGACCCGATTTCCAAAAGCAATAGCTTAAAAGTCATGGTTTCGCTTCAAGCATAAAACTGCATTTAAGAAATTACATATAAATAAAATTCGATTTTTGGTCATATTCATGTTAAAATTTTATAAGCAAAAATTGACATAGGCATTGGTAAAAATCTTTCGACTTCCATAACTTCCTCAAAAGTGACCCGATTTTCAAAAGCAATAGCTTAAAAGTCATGGATTGGCTTCTAGAATAAAACTGCGTTTAAGAAATTACATATAAATAAAATTCGATTTTTGGTCATATTCATGTTAAAATTTTATAAGCAAAAATTGACATGGGCATTGGTAAAAATCTTTCGACTTCCATAACTTCCTCAAAAGTTATTCGATTTTCAAAAGCAATAGCTTAAAAGTCACGGATTGGCTTCTAGAATAAAACTGCGTTTAAGAAATTACATTTAAATAAAATTCGATTTTTGGTCATATTCATGTTAAAATTTTATAAACAAAAATTGACTTGGGCATTGGTAAAAATCTTTCGACTTCCATAACTTCCTCAAAACTGACCCGATTTCCAAAAGCAATAGCTTAAAAGTCATGGTTTCGCTTCTAGAATAAAACTGCGTTTAAGAAATTACATATAAATAAAATTCGATTTTTGGTCATATTCATGTTAAAATTTTATAAACAAAAATTGACTTGGGCATTGGTAAAAATCTTTCGACTTCCATAACTTCGGCAAAACTGACCCGATCTTCAAAAGTTGGTTTGGCGTCTAGAATAAAACTGCATTTAAATAAAATTCGATTTTTATTCTTATTTTAACAAGTTCCTAAGTCGCAGCATGTGGTAAGAGATATTTTAAGTGCATTCCTCATTAAAACTTTTATAACTAGGGAATTGATCTTAATTACATTCGATGGTGAATTATTTGTCTAATGTTCAAAATCGTTTTTTAAACAACTTCTTTTAGTACTTGGACAAGCGAAACGCACGTATTCATGAAAACCATGCTTAGTTCTTACCTTAGAGGAAGACTTTAATTATACATATATGCCGAACCTTAGTCTGACCCAATTACGGGCCGTTTAGTTTGCTCATTAAATCTATACAATTGAATAAACAACGGCGCTAGTTGGCGGGACAAAAACGACAAAAGTTTGCATATTTAATGCGAGCTTAATTAAATTTCAATCCGGTGGCAAATTAACGTTTATTGCTGTTGTTGCGCGTAGCGTTGCGTTTTATTTATGTCAGTTTTGTAGAAATTTATTTGATTTCATTTTTTACGCATAAGTTTTTTTTGTTGCAATTAATTAAGCAACAAATTTGCGTCGGCAGCCATGTCAATATTGAAGCCTTTGAAATTATAAGCTGAATGCGTTTTAAAGTTCCCTTTCCCCTTTCCCCACCCCTCGCTACATTGTTAACATTTTCATTCAAAGAGCAAATTAATATTCAATTAAATCGTCAGCGGACCGTTGCAGAAATCGCGCTAATAAAGAGTTGTTTAAATTATGCACAAAAAATACAACATGCAAATAAAATAAAATGCATTTATGTATGCTTGCATTTGTGTGCATGTTTTAATACATATAAGTATGAACTATGTGCATTTAAATGTTGATATGTGCGTAATAATTAATTTTAATTTTGCGCTGTTGTGGCTTTTGTTTGGCCACGCCCACGCCAACAACAATAACGCCCAACGCACCGCCTTCCCTAACCGGCTTTGATTGATTGCATTTTAAATGTGTTTGTTGTTGTTGCTATTGTTGACGACGCTCTGGTGTTAATATTAAGCGCCAGCCTAAAAGTATGCAGCGTTATTTTGTATAAATAACAAGTAAAAAATGTTACCTTTTGCCATTTGTAATGCGGCTGACCAGATAAAATGCTTGTGGGCGTGGCATATGAGGGCGGATTTGTATAAGCTTTTGTGTGTTACAGATGCTTTGAGTGGTCCTTAATTGCCATTTGAAAGGAAAGTGCTTATTTTTTGCTGTTGTGGTAGACGATGATATTATATTTACAGCACAAATCGGAGCTTAACCACCGATTTTGTGCGTACAAATGAATATTTAATGTCATTTCCAAAACAAAAAGCTATCGAAACGAATTACACCTATCGATTGTGCGCTCAGTGTTCGAATAACGTGTCAGTGTTTATGGCTATAGCTGCTAGGGGGCGCCACACAAAAAGAACAAAAGTGTTGAGTAGCAGGGATAAAATTCATTAACTACACACAAGCGATAATCTAATAGTTAAGCACAAATTCAGGTATTTAAATAATTCACAGGCAACACAAATTTGTGGCCTCAAACGGTTAACCAAGCTTGCGAGCTGAAAGAGTGTTGAACAACAACACAGTGGGCTGTAATTGAGACGCTGTGGTTGACATTTTTGTGGATGGTGTGGCGTTAATTGGAAATTCGAGTGTTGGCAGAGGTGCGGCGGAGTGTGGGAGGCTCAAAGAACGAAAACTTGTACATAATTGAAATAGGCTATGCTTTATACTTAGCAAAATATGTATAGTTTTTAGGAAGTTTTTCAGTTGTCGAAATGAAATTCAAGTATCAAAGCTCAAAGCATAAGCCTCTAAAATTAATTAAACGCATTGCAAAACTCTTTGCTGCTGGTGAGTTCATATAATGAGCATCAAACTTAAGCGAAATCTATCTCTTTTTACTTGTCGCACAGCACTCGTTAAATCATTTTTCTATCTGGGCACACCCACACAGTGTCCAGGACATCAACTGTCTTTGGCTAGCTGCCTGCATCCTCATTATACCATATCCTATTGGCCACATTGCAATCTCTGTACGCGTCCATACCGATATGCTGGAGACCATCTACTTTGTGCTCATTGAGTTCTTTAAGTTTGTGTGTCCGATGCGCAAACTGAACGACATTGAGGACTTGGAGTCGTTTCGGGATCCAGAACTGCCAGTCTGGCATGAGAACTGATATCGACGCATCCTTGTGTCCTTTTCTTTTTTTGTGACATGGCAACTAATTGATTGATGATGCGTATGGAGAGAGAGAATTACCAATAAAGCAAATTTTTTAAAGCCATGATTTCGTTTTTGTTGCCAGGCAACTGGGGCTGCGCGTTTTTCGCTCAATTGTCACATAATTTTCACATAAATTATCCATTAATTTAAAGCCAACCCCCGCTAGAAAGTGCCAGGCAACTCGAAGGTAACCAGCGCAATGAACATCAAATCAAATTTATTGCCTTGGCTTATGCTCAAGTATCTGCAGCAGGGGGATATTGGGTGGCAGAGGCGGTCACACTATCAGGCAATTGAGTGGCGTTGAGTTAGCTGTAACTGCGTATTAAAATTATACACCAGGGACAATTTGTTTAATGAAATGTTGCGGTGTCTGTAAGCTAATTAGGTTGTCTTAGTCGCGCATTCGCATTTATGTATTCCCTAGAATATCAACTGATAGTTGATGATGATAATGCTGATGATGGTGAGGAGCGTAATGTGGGCGAATGTTTTTGGGTTGTTAAGCTTTTCATTTGCCGCATGAAAGGATATGCATTAACTGCGTACAACCAGACACTCCTAATGACTGCCAAAGTGAAACCAATGATATCAGATTTAATGAAAGAAGAAGTCGGGAACAAATGGTAGGGGGGGGACTGTAAATGTTGTCGTGACAATAATAAACTATAAACCTTTTTTCATACACTTAATAACTATGTTGATCATAGCTATGGTAAAAAACAATCAGGCACAAAATATCCATTCACCTTACCTAATTAGAAATCGAGCAGACATGATGTGGGTGACAGATTTATTTAATAAATAATAAGCTTGAAATTAGTTATTATTTTTTTATATTCTCTATCCAAAAATAGCAACAGAAATGAACAAACGTCAATCGTTTGATTCAAAGGCAATTTCTCGCATGCTGGTTTTCTTGTTGACACGCCCGCAAACACATCCTTTGCTATGTCGTCTCTGTCTGCCTTTCCTCGTCTTTTTTTTGTCCCGCAGTTCGAACAGTTGACACAATTTGACTTTTGGCATTCTTCGTGTATTGACTGAACTTTGAACTAATCTATTTGTGTTTGTTTAACTTTGCAACGATTAAGGAGTCGCTCCTTGTCGTTCATCTACGTTGTTCTCTTGTCTTGTCTTGTCTTGTCCTGTGTTTTGGATGCGTGTTACATGACAGCTTGTTATGCTCCCTCCCCTATTATTTATTTTCATGTGTGGACCTTGATATAGGTGTTGTGTGCGTGTGTGTGTATAAAACTGTGAGTGACAGCCAGACAGGCAATATGCTGGACTTTGTTTTCTCTGGATTAACTTCTATCTGCGTTACTTTCAATCTATATGTGAGTATGTATATATACGCTTAAGTAGCCAAGGCCAATTATTAGACAATTTCATAGTACTTCTTGGTTGCCATTAATACCGTAAATTCGACTGAGTATCAGCTTTATCTATCTCCATATATAGCTTAGCTAATAACTTCTACTTGCGTGGACAGCGACCTAATTCGGTTGTGAGCTTTAATTAATACGCTTGACCGAGCAGACACAGTTTCTACTCTCTCTCTCTCTCTCTGTCCACCCCACACACACTGATTATGTGTAGTATGTCTGTATGGTGACTTTGAGTCGAGATTTGTTAATTATGCACATCGTTATAATTAATGTGTCCAGCTTAACGCATGATACTCTTCTCTAGCCATATCTTTACGTTATCTTCACTTGATTCTCGATATAGTATTTGCGTGCTCAAAATATCGTTTTCAAGCCAGCATACAGAATATTAAATACCGAACGCCGATATCTATATTACACTCATCTTTCCTACTCCATTCCCAATTAAGCTGTCATGCTGGCTGTCACAGTTGTGCTTAATGCCTAAATGAAATCTAATCACGTTCTAATTTCAGTTTAGTTTGACAGCGAATTGTGTAAGCAATAACTGAGAGTTTTGGTTCGGTTGCTATGCCTTGCCCCTGCGAACCCATTTGCCAAACGGTTGTATTTCATTTCCGGCATTTAAGTGTGCCACTGTTTAGTTCCTTTCCACTTGGCCAGCAGCCAGCGAACAGCAAGCAGCAAGCAGCAAAAAATTTGCATTCATTGAAGCCAACTACTGAAGGCGAGATGAAGTTACACGAAAGATGAGTGCGATGTTGAACAGGAAATGTTTAAAAAACAAATGAATTGAAGTTGAACTCGTGTCGTGACACGAACTTACAGCTAAAAAAAACTTTATTCCTAAACTTAGTTAAATATCTTCAACATGAAGAAAACTATATTTGATAATTGTTTTTAAAAAATGTTCATAGACATGTTGCTCTTCCGTTCGTTTTCAAGGAACTGAGCTAATTAGTGCAGCAATTGAAAGGATCAACAAAAGAGCCGGGAGCCATCTTGCCGTTGTTGGTAAACACAAAGTACAAGGATGCAATGCCATTTTCCCAGTGAAATATATTTCTCTCCTTTTTCCGAGCAGCTACCTCAAAGTAAGCAATACGCAAATGCGCGCAAATTAAGCAATTAGCCAAGTTGTTGATTGCGTGCGAAAGAGAAAGAGAAAGGGGTTGCCCAGCAAAGCCAGTTTCATTGGTGTCTGAGAACTAAGTGTGATGGAGATTAGCCCGAGGACATTGACACAAATATCATCATCGCACTTAGCATTAACCAGGGCCTTATTGACAATTCCAGCAAATAAATCGAATTTATGCCTTGCCATTGCAGTTCGAATTTGACTTCATTTTGGGCCTCGTTTTTGCTTTTTATTTTGCACATCTCTTATTGATTATTTGCACTAATTTATGTTGCTAATAAAATTGTCCCAGATCCAGCCAGAACCAGCCTCTTTACTTCAATGTTAAGGGGTGCGAGTGACAAAACCATTAGATTTAAGTGTCTGGCTAAGGGTCTGGCTGCTGGGCTTCTTTTCTTTTGGCCAGCCAGGGCACAATGCCAACGGCGTCCGCAAATTGACGCTGCAGGACATTTCTGTTAATGATGATTTTTTTTCTCGCTCCATCACTCTCTCATGCTCTTTCTTCCTGCTCTGCTTTAACTAGCAGCCAGTGAAGCGTTGCCCAATTCGGTACTTTTGCTAGATTCTTTGCGTTGTGGCCATCTCTTTAAGTCGGTTAAGTGTATTATGTCAGATTGAAGTTTTAGCATAGATTTAAGGATTTCAGCGGAGATTTTGGCAATTGGTTGGAGTCGTTGACAGAGATTTAACTTGCACTTGGCGTTAAAGCGAACCTTTGCCAGGAATTTAACTATAGCGAAAAGTAATCCCAGCTAATGCAAAGAAATAATTGTTTCAATCTAAAACTTATTATTTCTTTAACACACTTCCGTAGAACTAAGTTCTGTTTTACCTTAACCCATCAATTGATTTCATTTAAGAATTATTAAGAATTATTCTTTTGATGCTTCGTAAGTTTTTAAAGCATTATCCCCTGGGGAAAAAGTTATCCGATGCTCGTGCAACCCTCGCAGTTCTACCAACCTTCCGCCCCTACAACACCCTGTTCTAGCACCACAAACGTTTACACAAACACAAAGCACCTATTACCACTTAGCAAACCTTTTGGCTACAACAACAACAACAGCAAGAGCAACAGTTAAATCATGCAGCTTTAGAGCTTTCAAGCCATTTTGTATTGGGGGTAAGTAGCATGAGGTAGAAGAAGAGGGATCTCGACCGTTAGCGCTCAGGCACATGATGATAAAGACATTTTTCTTGTATTTACATCATTATTTAATAAGCTAAAGGGTTAGTCAGGGTGGTGCGGAATGAAGGGTTTGATAAGTGGAGGCACCTTAAAACCCAAATTCAAAGTGCGGCCACTCAAGTGCCACTTTTTTATAGTGCCACCCCCGGCCACGGGCGGCCATAGAACACAATTTTTATGCCACTTTATGGCAACTTTAGTGGTCAATGCAGCAGCAGCAGCCGCAGCAAGAAGAAACCACAAACTCAAGTAGCGGAGGAAAAAATGGCAAACTGACGGGCTGACGAACTGAAGTCCCCTTTCGTTACTTATCCTTGCGTTCTTATCTCTGTCTCTGTCTCTGCCTTTATCGCAGCTTGTGAAATTATGTAAAAATGTAATTTTCATAAAAAGAAAGACCGTAAGGAGCGACGGAAGAAGGCGTAGCTGTAAATTCCATTACACGTAGTCCAAGTGTTTGCCAAAGCGTCTGCCATTTGATGTTCGCTTGTAAACTAATTCGAAATAAAATTAAGATACCTTTGCTATATTTCTACTCGGTAAGCAAATTTGCTTGACCCTTTTATCCTTTCGTTTTGCTCAATGTAATTAAAAGATACTTGGAAAGGGCTGCCGATGACATAAATTGTTGGCAGCTAGATAGTTTTGGTAAGCTTATCAAGAATTGGAAGTACATCATTTTGTTTCTGATATTTGGGTCTGAATATTCGCACAGAAAAAAGAATAAGGATCTCTTGTAGAGTGACTGCCATTAGTGAAGGGAAACCCTGCATCTGCAAAGAAGCCAGCCCATAAATCTGACGATTGATGTTAAAAAGGAGTAAGTTTAACAGTCAATTGCATCGATCGCAACGGCCAATATTCAACAGGTCAGATGCGATACCAAAAAACGATACTGTTTCACTTTCTGTAAAGAATTCACTCACCCGTCGAAGTACGCCGCATTCAGGCCCCATGGCAGATGATTTAACGCTGTCATAAGAAGATGACAACGACAATAAATCAATAGAGTAACAGTTGACTGTCGGATTTCTGTCAGTAAACTTCCAACACCGAAAAGCAACACTTTTGGCCCTCATGCTTCGTCTGGCTAGTGACGAAGTGCATATTGATGTATGACCCATCAATGCAGAAGGAAAAGCAAAGCCGCAATAGGCAAATAGCTACAGTCCTATATGATTGTTCACACATTGCAAATTATCTAAATTATTTCATCATAATCATTCGATTAAAGTTTTTAAAAAATCTTATGATTTGAGTAAATTCAATTGAAGTGCTTCAACCAAATTCACATTTTTACCACTGGCTCATTGGTCTGTCATTAATTTCCAGCTAATGGTAAGAGCCCTTGCAGTCATTTGCTAACCATACAGTACCTAAAACCTCAAAGTGGCCCGAAAGTGGTGTGTACTCTAGTCACACACACATACACACATGCGAACATGTTAAAGTAGCTTTGTCACAAAAATTGCCAAATGCTTAGAGATGAAATGGGGGGGTAGACATTTTGACCTTATTGCTTTTAGCCGGAGAGTCAGGCGTTCTTGTTTGTTGTTTGCTTGTTTGATTGATTTGCTGTTGTTTATTTTGATTTCCGCTTCAAATACTCGCTTTCACGGCCCTTCGCAAAGTACCCTCTGCTTTCGATTTCTACATTGATTGTGTTGTCGCTATCGCAGCAGGAGTTCCGAAAGCCCAACTCCCCCACTCTACTACAAACATATATACATTTTCGCTTAGTTGTGCTGGCATTTCAGACGCATGCGACAGAGAGAGAGGGAGAGAGAGCAGCAGATTAGTGTTGGCAAACATCACAAACCGGACAAGTAGGCAACAGGATACAGTCTGGCGACAGTTAGCTAATCCAATAAACACCTACAATAAGGACCTACAACAAACACAACACACACACGCGCATATACACATTGCTTACCTGTGCCTTAGAGCCTTTGTTTGGCAAGCCAATTTGTGATATGAGGCAGGTTTTCTTCCTCTTTTGCTGCTTGGACAGTCAGAACTTCAAAGCGCATTAAGTTTTCCTATACTTCACCTTTTTATCTCTTATTTGTTGGATTTTTATTCTGTTTTTATCTTTTCTATTTGTGTCAATTGGCCCCAATAACATTCCTTTAATGGCTGTTATCCTATTCGAGTTCAATTGATTACCATTCAAATTTCACAGCATTATTATTTAACATAAAAAACGCATTAATCGTGAATTTATGATTTTATTTTTCGTTTGTTTCTGCCGTTAATGCTGTGTAAAGTCATAATTTTCGATTTATGCATCAGGCGCTGAGTGGCCACAACTTTCTTTTTGTTTTGCGACATTCAAAAGCGACATTTGAACCTTTTAATATTAACATGAAACAACTTTTAAGACTTTATATGTAATCAAATAAAAAACTGTTCGCAAACGACATAAATTGTATGCAATCAATAACTTCTAAACACAATTCTTTAATGGAATATTTAAATATGATTTATCAAACTATTTTTAAAGTTAAAGTGTTAATTACTACAACTTCTGCTTTAAATTATAGCGAAAGTATGGAAAACATCTATCATATTCTGTACATTTAAAGCCCTTTTGATTCTTTATCCCTTTTCCATATTGACCAACTTCCCTTTGCCTTTTTGCGGCCAGCAGATTGTGTAAAGAAAGCGCATGAAATTAAAAATTTTTAATAATCATTTTGCTCTTTCGCCATTAAAATGTTAATGCCGCCGCTGTTGAGCTTTAAGTATAATTTCCATATACATACAAAAGAATTTATATATAGTATGTACATGCAGTAAATACAAAAAGTACATCAAGCAAAAAGGCAGGCAAAAAAATGTGTGTTGAAAATAAAATGCAGAAGTTCTTATTAAAAGCACTAATGAAAACGTAATTACAAGCAATTATAAAAACGTCTATTTCACACATGCCAGACGCAAGAAAGAATTTTATTAAATAAAAAAATGGTAGAGTGAAAGAAACAATATGAAAAAAATAAAAGACGAAACAAAAGTATTGGAGCGTTCAACTTTTTGGCATCAAACTTCTGCAAGCAATTAAATATATTTGTCACTTTGCAAATGGCTGACAAGCTGTAGCTGAAGTTATCAAAAAAGCCGCATACGTGTGCAGAGGCGAAAGGGGACAAAAATTTCAGCTGGCAGCTGCAGCTGGCAGCGATAGAGGGCGTATCAGTGAAGCTGTTGGGGCGTTGCATGTTTTGCTTGTCAAACATTAAACTGTGCAGCATGTCGCAAATGCTGTTGGCTTCTTTAGCTAGAGACTTGGCTTAAATGCTGGGACCAAAGACGAAGCTCAGTGCCAACCTCAACATCAACTTGGCCAAAAACTGGAGCCCGTCCGTGACAACTTTTAAGTAAAACTTTTGCCGCAGCTGCCAAACTATAAAAAGCGTTGCTTCCGTTTTGTGAGGATTTGTTAACTGCAACAGCAACTTGAAACAACAGCAAAAATACCAACGGCTAGCGAATCCTTTGTGTGCGAATTTTATAAAGTTTTTAATCACGTAAGGCATACCAATAATAAAATATGTATATACTTATAAGTATAGGGTTGCATATGCGCTTTATCAACTTGTGTTGCCAGCTTAAAGAACGTTGGGGCAAGTGCAAGTTTGTAGTTGCTTATTAGAGCTGTCATCAGCTTTAAATAAATACTCTGTAAGCAACACCGATAAGAAGTATATTCAAAAGCTAAACTACCGATTCACAAACCTCAAAGGAGCAATAACACATATGTGATATTCTCTTGCTTTTGTTTTTGAACCGTAATGCCAATGTTCATTAATGCAAAATTATTCTGATAAATGGCATAATTATGATGAATGATGAAATGTACTTTTAATTGATTAATTGCTTACACATCGATAAAATGATGATGATTATGTATGACGCGTGTGATAAAGAAGTCGACAGAAAATCATCTACGTAGGACTTGCAACTTGGCAACTAGTTTGCTTAGCGAGATATGATTGTAGAATCCAAAACAACAACATTTCCTACCTTAAAGAGCATGTCTGCACTGTGCAGGGAGTTAGTTTTCGTCTTTCTGCAGGGACACACTGTATGCAGCCAAGTGGAATCAATTAATCTCTTTCCGTAAACATTTGCCAGCAGCCCGAGCAACAGCAGCAGCAATAACAAACATGAGCAGCCCTTTTTTGGTGGAGACGCTTCAGCGTCTAAGCAGCCCAGAGTTGGAATTGAGAGTTTCAACGGAGTGGACTCCTCGCCCCCCCTTGCCAACATACTTTTAGTCGCCACTTGGCGCTGAGTGAAATGTTTCAGAAAGTGCAGCTTGCAGCTATGAAAAATGATAAATTTCACTTTGTAGCGACAGTAACCCAAAACCCAAGCGCCCACCTACAGCACAGCCATACCCTTTACTCCATCAAGCGCTCTTTTATTATTTATCAAGCTTATTACGCAAGCAGCAGGCAGCAGCCAGCAGGCAACGAAGCATTGATAGGGCGGTAGAGGAGGGGTAGCCTTCAACTGCAACTGTGTGCAGCAGCAACAACATTTTTGGAGCTGCCCCTCGAACCATCGCTTTGACTCTGTTTGAGTTCTTGCCATTTTGCCGCCTGGTTTGATATTGAAAAATTATTGCTTTTTATGAAATAGTGCCATAAATTATTCGTTATACATTAACAATTATTTAGTTGTTGTTTTTCGTACTCAAATACGTGATATATTGCCAGATACTTACTCAAGCAACGACTCCAGAGATTTAGAGACACACAAAGACACGAACATTAATTTTGTCATCAATTACATTAAAAAATAGAAAAGGGGAAAACGTCAATTGAATATTGCTGATGATTTTGATGGATTTTTTTCGATCATTTAAGATATGTTAAGATTTTAACTGTTTTTTTTCATTAAAATGGTATATTTCCCTTTAATAGATCTTCGCACAGTTCATACACTTTGCTTGGCAGCACAATGGTTAACAGACACGACGCAAGGCTCACGGACGACTACAGACAATCTAACTTGTGTGTGCAGCTCTTTGTTGATTTATCACGTTTGGCGTGAGTTATAATTGGTTTAGCTGGTCGATTCTATAGCGCAAGCATCACTTGCAGAATTTGCGACGAATTTGTAAGATTTATGACTGCTTGCTCGAGTCTTTTTAAGGCGAGTCGTACTAAAGTCATGGCTATTGCCAAAACGCAAAATTGGCAGTGCAAATTATGTGTTTAGCTGTGGAAGTTTAATTATAATTTGCTTTTCATTCTCTGATAGACATTAAAAGAGGGGCGGCGGAGTGTGATTAATGCCTAAGCCTTTGCGATTGTCTGGCAACTTGAGAAGTGTTCATATTTATTAATTATGGGCAATTAATTTGCGTGCAATGTGGATAAGACGCAAAACTTGACAAAGGCACTTGGCACAGTGTGCTTTCTATCTATTAAACTTTAAGGAAATATATATATATATATTTTTTTATGTGTTATAATGCAGAGAATTGTTCCACTGTGCTCGCAATTGCTGCCAGCAACTGAGGTGTCAAATTTGGGACAAGTTTCAATTAAAACGCCAAACAACAGCAACATGCCAAACAATAAATTTAGGCTACATTCCATATACATACATACAAACATACATAGTATGTACCCTGTTATGTATATATATATGTATTTACAAACTGAAAACTGTGAGCCGCCGGTTGGCAAAAACAACCGGCGGCAATTGCGTGCAGCCGAATGGAACATTTTAAGCAAATTATTTGTAATCATCCCGTTGGCACCTAAATAAACAACACGCACAACAAGCGACCGTCCCGGTTTATTGGTCAACCGACTACAATTCGCTGGATTTTAGCCCTATTTTGCCATTAAGTCTGGTCTCTCTCTCTCTGTGTGTGTGTGTGTGTTTGTTTTTGTATTAGTGTGCGTGCGCGTAACGTTTATTTCTCTGACGCCAAACGAAACGAGCCTTCAAAATGTTAACAAAACAAAAACAACAATATACTAATAACAAACGAGAGATAAAATGGCCGCTGACAAAGGTGGAGGAAGAGTGTGTTTATATATATGTAGGGTAGGGTATGTTTTGGATAGGAAAGGATGCATTTTAATTAAGTAAAGTAAAGTTGATGAGAGTTTAAGAACATGGAAGACAAAGCATGACCAAATCTTCATCATTGACCGTCGATTTAAGTAAGAGCAAAAAGGACACTAACCAAAAATCAACTGTGATGCTGCAGTTCTTGAATATTATGGGATCTGACGAAATAGTCTATTGATAGAAAACGAACATGTTATAATGTGAATTACCCTTTAGGCTTAACTAAACGATTTAAAGCAGACATTAACAAATGTTTATGCTCTCTCTCTCTCTCACAAGAACATCCCATATCCTTATAGGCATGGCCAGATTTGCTTAGTTAAGCAAACAGAAAGGCATTCCCGCCTTCTCAAACCACATTCTTACACAAAAACACTCATATGCGTTGATAGTTGGCAATGCGGAAGCACTTGAACTGCTGTAATGGACCAGGCAGCAGAGAAGAGGATAGGCTGGGAGAGGAACCGTTTGCACATATGTTTATAATGGCTTTTTATAACTGCCACCAAGTTGGTGAGCACCCAACGGGTAGAGAGAGAGAGCATCAGAGGAGACCATTGTCAGAATAGTGCTGTTCTGTTTCTTGTGACGATGTACAAAACATAAACATAGGGTATTACGAGTAGGCATGCCCAAGTTATGAACTAGTTGTATACTTGAATAATTTAATCAAAGTTGCATTTTTAGATTTAAGTATGTTCGACCTATATAACATTTCCTGTGAGGTGAGAATATTTTGAGTTTCTTGCATAATTAAATATTACTGCAATATAAAATATGTTTATATGCAATCATTCTTTCTCATCCTAGGGTATCTGTTAGTCTGCAATAAGTGAAATTTCATCTTTTACTGTAAGCTCGATTGTGTTGTTGTTGTTCTTTTTTTTTTTCATGTTCTGACGCCGTGTCTCGTGTACTTTAATTGCGCCTTTACTACAGTAGTGCTGTTAGCACACATACATGCTTTCACTTCCGCTCCGCTCACCCTTCCAGGTCATTCTCCTTTCCTCTTACTCCCTCTATAACGGCGCTTTGCGATAGGGACAGGAAGTCAATGACTTTGTCGCTTGCTGCTGAGCCGTTAATAGTATAAATAGAGCTGTTAGCACTAGTTTTTAGTGGGCCCAACATGACGGTCATTGCGATTGTTGTTGTTTTAATTATGCGACTTTTGGCACTTGGTCGAAACACGCAAGCCCTAACGCCTTAACGGAACCTGTGCCAGGGATATTAAGTCATTAAGTTTTATTGGCAACATAGCACCACATAGCGCCTTGTTAGGGTTAATCATTAGGGTTAATTGTTTAAATTAAAGCCCAACGCTTTAAGGCATTCAAATAACTGCAGTTACGTGCGAAATACTGAAAAACGCAAGGCAGAAAGTCAAGAAAATGGTTTACAAAGAGAGAATGAGAGAGAGCGAGGCTGGGTAGCCAGCAATACATAACATAAATCATTGTTGGCATTTTTAAATTGGCTTTTGCGCCGACACATTTCGTTGGTAAGGATTAAGAGCAGGGTAAGAAGTTGGTGGAGGAATACAGCTACCCACGTAACAAACAGCAAAGGGAAAGAGAACTCTGGCAACAGATTCATTCATTCCGGGGCATAAATATATGAACGTACTGCAGGCCAGCGGAAATTTAACAAAAATTGAGTCAATTTGAATAAGTCCTGGGTGGAGCAGGATAAGGAACACGCGCACCAACAACAACAACTGCAACATTATAACAATGAAAACAAAAATATTAAGTAAAAGCGTAAAAGGCACAGCAAAGCGAATATGAAAAGCACAAAGTAAACCAAATAAAGTAACATCGTAGAGTATCAGATATACATATATATATATATATATATACATATAAGGAACAGCAACAACACCTGAAGCGACGTGGTCCATAAAGATCCAGATTTTGGTTGGTTAAATGGCAATTGGAAAATACGTACAAAAAGCAGAACAAGAGAAATAACGAGTATTCATTAACACGTTTCTTCAATGCTTTTCATAACTTCCGCCAATTGTTTTATGTGTGTGGATATATATATCATTATGCTATTGAAAAGAACGGCTTATCATTAAAAGGTTTATAACTTAGAATTTTACTAAGAATTGTTGCTTGAAATGATTTGGAATTTTTGACGATTTCTTTTGAGACTTTCGTCTTCAGTTCATATGGAAATTACTTCAACTTGCAGTATTTCTTTTCGAGTTCTATCCACAATGTCTTTCCTTTTGGCTCTTGCACCCAAGCAAATCAAATTATTATACAACTCAATCAACTATTTGTCTGGCAATGCGCATCCTCTTGCAATCCTCAATAACCAACCGACCTCAAAACACACACAAAAACTTGTCCATGTTGCCAATAGATAAGTTTTTCATTCAAGCATTTCTTCGATAGCTTGCGCCAATACTACTCGACGCGAAAGCGAGAACGCAAAACGCAATTGCTGTCAATTGTAGCATGGAAAATTCGCATGCAACATAAAATTATGAGGCAACACCGCAAGGCAGCCCAAAGGCGAAAAACTTTTCGTTGTTACAACAACAACAACAACAACGACAACAATTGTTGGACATGCAGCAACAACGTCTTTCTAGCAAAAGTTTGTCCATACACTAGCTATGGATTGTGGCACGCCCTCCCCTCCTCTCTGCAACCCAGCATTCTCGCCCATTGAGCTAGTGTTGAGCTGTCTAACGCATTGATTGATGAGCATGTCACGAACTTATGACATTCATAGTTATAAATTATTATTATTTCGACATTGTGCTTTTTGCAGAAATAAACGCTGAAAACTTTTTCATTCGCTTCGTCAAATTATTCATCTGTTTTTTTTTTTTAACCTATTTACCTTGCTATTTTTTCACTAATTGAAAATTAAAGTGCTATCAGGAAGGAAATCATCTATATTGATCGAGTCATACAAAATACTGTCTAGTAAAAGTAGCACTTGTTTTTCTACCCAACTGTCTGAACAGCCTAGTCATCGGATTGTCTGGCCCTTCATCGCTACTTTTGCGTTCTTGTTTCATCTACGTTATGTTTGTTGTCGATGCAAACAATGCCCCGAATAGATAGATAGATAGATTCACAATCCACAATGCAGAGTCGAACCATTTGAATGGCATGTTTTGCTTGTTTCCTTTTTTTTTATTGTTATCAATAAGCCAAGGAATGTGAACGAGGGCGAGAAGAGCCAACTTTGAATGGGCTGACGAATTCTATGAGAGGCTATTTTTCCACACAAAACAAAAGTCAAACTCATTAAACAGAAGGCAACAACAATGATAACAATGATGACGACGGCGAAGACGAAGACGATGATGATGTTGATGAGAATTGTGAGTGAAAATAACAAGCTGGAAATAAGCTGAGAATTGTAAATGGTAAAGTCTTTTCAATACAAGAAAAAGCTTAACAAATTTGTGTCTGGCAAGCAGGGGTTAAATATTGATTAAATAATTTCTAAGGGGTAGGAAATGTTTCAATATGATGAAAAAAACGTTGCCGAGGCGAATTTTAATATTGCAAATTAAAAAATAAATTGATAAAATCAGCTGGAAATTAAAAAAAATATTACTAGGAACAAATGCTAACTTTGTATTTAGTGCAGAGCCCAACTCCATTTCTATGAGGAACTATTTTCTACACATTTTATAGCCACAGAGCTACTTCCTTTATGTCCGACCCGCTTTAAACAAAACGATCTGATTCGAGGTGGTTTTGTTTTGTTTACGTTTTAACTTCGCTTTATGGCCATTTTCTGTTGTCCAACGTTTTGGTTGTTTTGGGCACTTTTGGGCCGTTGCTTTTGCTGTTTATCATTTTGGCATCTCGCTTTCATTAAGCGAGCATTACCAAAACCCAGCCCTTGTCCCACACACCTGACCACCCCCACACCACACCTGACGTTATTATAAATGTTTCAAAAATATATACACACACACAAAGGGAGAAAGCAAAATGGCGAGCACTTTATACATACATAGCTCTAGTCTCTGCTGGGCTAGCAATATTTATAAAGAGAGAAATTTGATAAATGCTTCTTGGGAGTTTATTTAATGTGTGCCAAGTGCGTTCATTGTGCAAAATAATAATAAAACCAAAGTAAGCGACCAAAATATAAGAAACCAGACACCCCGAAACAGACACAAATAAACTCTAAAAATATAACACAACAACGCGAACAACTAAGGAAGAAACAGTTAGGGGGGGTATGCTATATTTTATAATGGAATCTTTTTAGCCCATGTTCTGTTGGCAAAAGTTGGCAAATTCTCAAAGTGATTTTAAAATGCGGCAGCTTTTGCTCTGCTTTTTAACATTTGAGTTATTAATAAAGTTGGCTTTATCGTGGGTTGCAGTATGCGTGTAACCCCTGAAATTGAGAAAAAGCAGACACACATTAACACAGCTTGATTTTAAAGACTTATTAGTATATTAGACTATAATGAGATTAACAATTTTAAAAGCATTCAATCCCAATATGTATTTGAGCCTGTGCAACAATTTAAAAAAAAATATTTGATTTTAGATATAAATTGAAACAAAACCTAGGTTAAAAATATTTTTATTGTATATTTTGATCATTTTTTAAACCTAACCTAAACTTTTAAATTAAAAATAATATATTTGTGCATCGACCTAAATGCTTTCTAGTCTGACATTATTTTCATCGTCCTGTTTCGATTATTTCATGCTGTTAAAATATTGTTCAGACTCTGTTCGATGCTAAGTTTTCTTGCTAAAGAAACCTCTTTACTCATAATGTTGTTAAGTTTTGCTTTGAATAAAGATATCTTTGTTTTTAAATGAAATTATTCAAGGCAGTAACTGGTTACTATGAATACGCAATGTCCGGCAACCGCTGCTAGAGGTATTCACAAGTTTCCCCAAAAAACACGGTAACCCAAAAGGTCCCTGAAACTCACAAGCGCCGCAGACACATCCATCAATTTGCACAAGTGTATAAATACGCAAGCAAGCATATATGAATATTATTTATGTATGTTGTATGTATATTAATTTGCAGGCGTCACGTCTGCGGCCTGTTGATGATGATTATGATGAGACTATGATGATGGCGTTCTGTTCACAGATGATGATTGTGCTGATGGAAATGATAATGATTATGATGGGAATCTGTTGCAGACGCTCCAAACACAAGACTGACGCCAACTCCAAGGGAGGAGGCGTTTACTTCAACAGTCAAAACTTTTTCACATAACGCATGAAAGAAATTTTCATCAAATTTTCTGCATATTCATCAAAAATTGTTTGTTTTGATTTAAGCAGATTTCGCTGAACCATCAGCTTCATATTCTTCGCTTCGTCAGTTCGCTTGTGGTTTGTTTGTTGTTGTTGTTTTTTTTCCACATAATTTTTATTGCTTTATTTTTCTTATTATTTATTTTCTCTCTTTTTTTATAGGCACTGCGGCGAATGACGGCATAACACTCAAGTGGTTACGGATAGGTGGAAGCCCATTTGGTTCGCGCTTTTTATTATTATTTGTGATACCCCCCCAACTACTCTTAAAACTTTTCAACCTTCTGAGTAGCTCGTGTGTGGTCGGATATACTACTTTATATATATATTCGAATTTGAGTTGCTGATGAAAGCATATATATATTTAACGTAACGACTTTCGTAATTTTTGTGTAAAGCTTTTAATGGTTTTAATTTAATGCGAGACTGAAAAAGCAATTCAGCAGAATTTTATAAAACAGCCTGAAAATTAAACAGAAAAATTTAAAAATGAAGCTTACAAATATTTCCAATAAATATTATTATTTGAATAATATTTCAAGGTTATTTTAAGTTCTTAGTTTTCACAAGCGAATTAAGATTTTTCGTTACTTAAATTCTTCCAAACGATACATATTGGGCTCAACAAGGGCTCTTTAAGCTTTAGCTGTAAAACAATAAAAAGCAATATTCTTAAGGCTCGTTTTTTTTTTTTGATTGTCGGATTATTTTCTTTGAGCTCTCAGCTGCTTAGACCCAAAACCAAAAACTTCAACGCAGCAAAACAACAGCAAAAACCAAACAATAGCCAAAGCCTACACATAAGTAAGAATAACAGGACGGAGAAGTTTGAGTTGAGTTTGGGTTTGAGGGTTTGAGTACAAATTGAAAAGCTAACCGCAAAATGTTGGTTTACAAAACGCCGGGACTCCAGCCTGCCAGTCAAATAGTAGTATGTATAACATAGGGTGCTACGTGTAAAAAAGGCTAAAAGTCATGCAGTGCATATAATGGCCAACAACTAAAACAACAACAACAACAGCAACAGCGACGCTTGTTGGCCATGCAAATACAAGTACAATAATTATTTTAAATTGAAAGCAAAAATATTTGCGCATTTGTAAATTGGCAGCAGGCGGCGGCTTAAATTACAACAACTACTAACGGGCACCTCTTTCGCTTTATTTATGTTGCTGTGCTATTTTCTGTTTTTTTCGTATTTTCGTATTTTCATGTTATTTTATTTTTGCGCTCGTTGCCAGAGTCTGAAAAGTGGAGAACGACTTCAGCGCCTCTCACACAACAGCCGGCGCCATTGTCTGGCCGCATTAGCACTTGGACCAGCGAGCCGGCAACAGCAACAACAACAACTACAAGCAGCACAACAATACATTTCACATCCATCCTATGCCGGTGAGAACTTAATGAAAGAAGAAAAAAAACACGGCAAAAAAAAAAACATTAACAAAAGCGAAGCGACAAAGAACTGTGTGAAGAGGTGGCAACGCTGGCAGCTGAGCTGCGTTAAGCTCAAGCTAGGGGATTTGGCTGAAGCTATTCCTTGAGCACGGTGACGCATTCAACAGCTTGGAAGTAATAGACCCAAACAAAAACACAACCCAACACAGTCAACAATTGACCAAAAAACAAGACGAAAACGTAGGGAAAAAAAACACACACACAAAAAATAAACCTCAACTAGAGAATGGTACGAGACAAGTAGTTAATAATATAAAGGAAAAGGATACTGAAAATTGAATACCCTAGCATAGGCAAAGTAATTATATATGCGTAGGAAGTCGAGTTCTTGGCACTAAAGAGAATATAATTTGCAATTTATTTCATGGAAATTGTGTGAAATATTGATTCTAATTTGTTTTAAGAAGTTAAATTTCAAGCGTGACAAAATAGTTTAAAAAATCATACGACCGACTGCAAGAAGAGAAACCGTATGTATTTAAGGACTTGGAGAACAATATGCTTGTGCTTGACTTTAGAAAGAATAGGTTCTCTAATTAATTGCTTTTGTCAAAGGGTACCTAATCGAAATACTTTTTCTTAGCTTTGTTTTTAAACACGTAGAGCTTAAATCAATTGAGCCGAAATAACCCCAAAGTATTAAAGTTTCTAGCTTTTAATGTTTCAATCAATCATAAAGAATTTTTCGTTTGATAAGGCTCATAATATTGAATACCATCAATAACAATAATTTTCATAAATATGATAAGACATAAATCACAAAGTAGCAGGCGCCACAAAGTGCCAGCAACAGAATCAGAGACTTGAACCACGCTGCAAACGCAGGAACAGGACTTCTGGATTACCAATTGGTCATGCGAGGCACGCGCACGGAATTTGGGCGTGGGGTAGGGGTACGGGAGGGTAGGGAGAAGTGCCAAATGCACGCTTGCTAAGCAGCAGTCCCCCCATAAAAGGACACAGGACGTCTGGTGACGCCGTCACGCGGCGCTGTCATAGCGCAATAAAAATAAAAATCTAATTAGTATGCCGTTGACAGTTTAATCGTGATTACGCTGGCAAAAATGCTAGCAAAACACAACAAAAATTACAACGAACAACAAAGCGATAGAGCAAGCGCGTAGGGTGGGGGGAGAGTGACGAGAGTGGTTGGCGAGTAAAGAGAAACGTCAACATGCCAACAGTTGATTTTTGTTGCTGGTTTTGGGACGTTGTTCTTGGCATTTCCGGCAGTCGTCGGCGTTCCACATAAACTCCATGTAAGTGTGTGTGTGTGTGTGAGTGTTTTTGTGGTTTGTGTGTCAAAAGTTAAGGTGCCAGCCATTCAATGAGCCGCTACGCTCACAAAAATGGCTCGCCTATAAAATATAATTTTAAATAAATAAAGTTTAATGTTAAGGCATTCCAATGCCATTCCATACCCAAAATTATTGCAACAATATCTTTATATTTTCTAAAATTCGAATAGCGTATTTCCAACAGGGCACGTTTATAATATTATATTCTATTCAAATATACATAAGTTTCAATGTTCCTTTTTTTTTTTTGGCTGTGCAACATGTGTACATACGTGTGATATACACTCGAATACTTAGTTACACATCTCTCTCTCTCTCTCTCTGCCTCCTCTACCCACACTAGTAAACAGTGCTCGCATTTAGTTGCCCATTGAAATGCGTGTCTAGTGTGGGATACGCGCGACGTGATTGAAATTTTCAAACAAACGTCGAGGCTATGCTTCTATATATGTGTGTGTGTGTGTGTGTGTTTGTATGCAACCTAAAAATATAACCAAACTTGCTGCCACGTCACTTGGCCGCATGTCATTCAGCAGTCAACAGTGTCAAAATCAAGCTGTTCTATAGCCTTGCCTCAGACCCAAAACGGAAGTCGCATTGATGAATTGCCAACCGCCCAACCCCAAAAGCCTTAAATGCAGCAAAAACACTTGTAAATGCGAAATTCAAGTTCAACTCAGCATGCAAGCTGCCTTAGGGGAACTGCGTCATAAAGTTGAGATTTGAAAAGGAGCCGCCTCCGCAACTATATGACTCCACACACACACTATCCAAAAGTTTGCTGCAATAAAAAGCGGAGCAAAGCCGGGAAAAATGAATAAAACGTTATTAAAGCTGGCGGAAATGCAGACAAAGCGACAATTCATTGCATTCATTTTGCCTAAAGTGTCAGACGGCGACGACGCGACGATGCAAAGCTAAAAAACAGCAAATCCGAAAAGCTGAAAAGCTGAAAAATTTGAACTGAAATGAACTCAAGTGGAAATGGTGTGTAAGAAGAGAAGTGGGCGTGGCAAACATAAAAATTATAATATTTTCAACAACCATAAAAATGAAATGAAAATCAGCTGGACAAAAGATTTTCCCGTGCTTAAGAAAATCGAATAGGTAAGGGATATGATATAATAAGTAAGGGAATTACCTGAACATTGCAAGTAACTTTAATAAGCCATAAGAGCTTAAGCTAACAAAAGTTAATCAAAGATAAAAGTCTCTAAAATTCAGTTTGAAAGAATCATTTAATCGAATACTAATGAAATTAAGTCTTTTTGAATATTTGATAAGTTCATTTAAACAAAACATAATCTCTTTAATGAAGAGAAGGTTATGCTTTGGCGATTGTCGATTCGGTAGACTGATTTATTTGTGGCTTTAAATATTTGAATTTGTATTGCGCAGCTCTGTACACAAAAGTTTGAGGTTGTTTATGGCATTTGTTGTGGTTTTTCCATTTCCCCAGCGAACAAATTTGCGTTCAGTTATAGAGCTGAAAGCCTAAAAGCCACAACATTATGAAACCGCAAAAGAGATAAGTGACCCAATGAGAACCAAATACTGTATATGATTTTTGTACAGTTAATTGCCAGAGAAACATACTCTGGTCACACTGTTTACACACTTACCTGGCAGTAATGTTAGGCAGGCGATGTAAATGATGTAAATCTTCAAGAGTTTTATCCTTGGCAGCTGCATTTTGTGTTAAAGGCGTGTTAAACGCTAAGCGATAATTATTTATTTATATTAAGGTCAACTTCTTGTTCAACTTTGTTGTTAATTCGTTGTTGTAGCACTAAAGCTTTAATTTGTAGTTTTAGCCGCAGCGATTTTCAGCCATGTGTACGAACAATATCCGTTAGCTGTAACCGCAGAAATCAATTTTTACATTTGCAATCTCGTGTTTTGCGTTTTCTATTTTTTTCCTTTCTTTTTTTGTTGTTTGTACTATTATTTTCTGTAGGGTGATTTTTTTTCTTCTGGTTGGTTTTCTATTTTGCGGTTGCACTTAATGCATATTTTCATATGATTGCTGCCATCGCTTTTGTCGAATTCCGTTCTGAGCTCTGCTCCAATTGCCAGCCACAATTAGCAGTCAGCTGCACAGTTCCTCACATATGTATGCATGTGCATCGTATTGACTTTGCAGGGATAGTTCGCTCTGAATTGTGTAAATACGTTTGGGGTTAGCAGAATTGTGAATTCTGCATTGAACTCGAATTGGTTATTTGCATTTTTCATATCCTTTTTTGCCTTTTTTGCATATTCATTTCCTGCTTGCACTAAATTTCACTTTATGTTGTTGAGCGTGCAGAGTTTATTCTTCCTACTATTCCTTTATATGATTTCACTTTTCTCAGTTTCCTTTTGCCTCAATGTTGCGGCTTGATGGAATAAACATGCCAGCTGAAAGCATATGAATACAGTCCAAATTATTAACATTGTTAACTTAAGGATAATAGATTTTTCAAGGCATTTAGTCTGTTGAAAGCACTTTGCTAGCTTAATATTAAATGCTTAGGGCAAAATGTTGTTCATTTCACATAAAAATATGTTTAAAATAATAGATAAATAAGTTGTTAAACATTTTAAAATTCTTTTGTTAACTTTACTTAACCTTATGTTCGTCTTTTATGTACGATCAATCTTTCATACTTAATACATTCTCAGCGGTCTAATAAAACCAATCATTGTAACCAGTGACAAGATGTAATGCTTTGAGTCTGCACAACTCCCAAATCATTGGCGTAGTCCTTAAGCTGCACAGGCTTTACATATCCAGAAAGGAGATAAACTCACAGTGCATTTTCCGACTGATGCGCAAAATTCAAATGTTGCCCATTAGCAAACCAAATACGCACAAACAGAAAAGCTTCTGCCGCCAAATGCTGAAACTTCAACTCCATCATTCGCAGTCACGAACCTCAAGTTCCCGCCACCCTCTAGGTCTCTTTTGGGCTGACTTTACATTTGAAATTGGCAAAATCGAAGCCATGAAATTGTACAACACGATTCTCACATATCGTACATGACACCATTTGCCAATGATATGGCATCGGCTTTAAGCATACACACACACACACACACACACAGGAATCTATGCATGTGTATGTTTGTGTGTGTGACGCCCTGGAGTGTGCGACGCCCACAGCTGACTTCTAAGCATGCCCCAGCGACAGCATTGGGCTAAAATTCACTTATTGAAATCGAAGAATCTCGTTGTGAGCTTTTGTTTCCAACAGGCAAGGCAGCGTCGACGAGTTCGCGACCGAGCCGAAAACTAAACTCATATGAAGTATCAACATTCAGTATTCAATGTAAATCTTTTAAGCTGAAAATGCGCTTGAGAGTATAACACGCACACACACACGCATACTTTCTTACTTATAGAGTACGTATCTGTGCTTCTGATTGAAACTGTGTGTGGCTGCTGTGAAAAAGTGAAAAGCGTCTGTAGAGGATTCTGTGGGCGGGCCACGAGAGAGATGCGTGGCACGTGGTGACATGCAACGCTTTTGAATAGATGTTTTCTTTTTTTTTCTTTTTGTCTTTTTGTGCTCTTTATCTTTTATTTTATCTTGTGTGCGACTGATTAGATTTAATGTGAAATGCCAACTTGAGTTATTATCTGATGTAAAGCAAGGGATTTTCATAGCATAGCAATTGATTTTCCATTGAAAAATACCTTAAGAACTAAGCAACGATACTTAAGATCTTTAAAATACATAAGGTAAGTAAATTTCATTTGTTTCTATCAACTTGCACGTAAAATTCCTTGATGGTACTTGAAATTCATAAACATAAGTATGAAAAATGTTTGGTACTCTCGGACGGGATTAAAACTACATTTTTCTAAGGATTATTGCTGTTTGACTTTCTTAACAAAGCTGTTTTGATGCCATTATCACAATCAAAGTTCACACACCAATTTCAGCCAAATGTCGTTAAGAACTGACATTTACTAAGCTAGCGTTTTATATGCATGGGGGAGGTAAGTACTATATACAGAAATGTCTATGCAACATCTCTCTCTCTCTCTCTCTCTCCTATTCATCAGTCACAACATTTACAAATTCCGCAGCATAAAACATATTTTCTTCTACGGCCACCAGAGAGATGCCTTACAGTCAAATGGGATGTGAGCAAAGTGCTTAAAGTTTTTTTTATTTTTATTTTTGTTGTACCGAAAAACCAGCAAAAGCAAAGAAAAAGTAGAAGCGAGAAAAAAATTTGAGAGCTCAAAATTTATTTGCAAACATTTATTATAGTTACTTTGTTTTATTCTCGTAGAGTACTTTTGCTTGTTACAAGACCAGGACGTGGCTCAGCTAGGAAAAAGGACGTGGGGGGGGGGGGAATTCTACTGCTTTTTATGCTGCATTGTTTTATAGTCATTCGTTGATGTTGCTGTTGCTGTTGCTGTTGTTGTCTGGGTAATGAAACGCACCGCAAAGTTGATAAAAAGGCGACCACAAAAAGCGACCGGGAAAATGCGAATGGAAATGTAACAGACTTGGAGTAGCTGGGTCGACAATTGCTTTTACCATTCCTCCCCTCCCTCCTTTCTGCGTCACCCGCCCCAGCCCCTGTCGAATTAAGGGGAAACAAATTAGTTTAAAGATAAGCAGGTTACAAAATATGCCAAAGCATACTTTCTGGGGGCTATCAAACAAAGTGGCGCTCTTGATTAGCCCTAAGAGGGAATATCTTTGCACATTTCTAGGATGGATAGGGCCTGAAGTAGGGCAAGGGGGAAGCCCCTGAATTAAGGGTGTGTGTGTAGTCAATTCTCTGCGGGTAAACACAATCAAGCAGGAGATGTTACGTGAAAATTTGTTGAACAGCTGTCGATGGAAAATGCAGCGCAAATACCACAAAAACAAACAACACAAGCGACTTGGCCCAACAGCAAAAGATACAGCGAGAAAGATAGATGGCGAAAGAGTGAGAGAGAGTTGGGTAGAATCAGTGTGCGAGTGAGATAGATGCGTGACTGTAATGCGCCTTTGCCCGAGTGCACTGTAAATACCAAAGCAATTTCCACTGTAAAATTAACAAGCGCCAAACCGCAACAGACGATGCAGCTCAAAGGGGGAAGGCATTGAAAGTAAAGGTATATATTGCCATCTTCAGTCAGAACGAACGTGTGTATGTGTGTGTGTGTGTGTGTGTTAGTCTTAGTTACATGGCAAGTGGCTGCTGCAGCATTTGGCACCATCCGTTTTTGGCCTGTTCGAAGGCACAAAATACATAATGAATTTCCCCTCGCACTCTTGGCAGCCCCCAAAATACCCGAACAAACCCTAAGCCATGACTTGCTGGCACATTTCGCTTGTTTATTTGCCTTTCAAGCCATTTTCGTTCGCCTTTCACCCACACGTATGCAATTAAGCTGCCTCGGCTATTATGCAGCTGAACGAGCCGACTGCTTAAACAGTTTTTGCTACCTTCACACAGACACACGACAAAAGAAAATTGTGCATGTCCGTATGTGTGTGTGTGTGTGTGTGAGTGCTTAAAAGAGTGGAATCCTTCAAAAGGTGTATCCTGTGGGTTATTTTGTGTGTGTGCCTCTGTGAAATGAGCCTCGTCTTATTACAGCTGCCCTAGAATGAACTAAAGCTCTTTAAAATCCAAAAAGGGGTATTTTTTTTTCAACGTTCTCAGTATTGGAGTTTTAAAGCTATTTATTAAGTTAAAGCTTTCAATATAAAGTTCTTAAGCTGTAGAATCCAGCTTAAAAATTCAGTTTCTATTCCTCCCTAAACTAAAAACTTGTTAAATGAAAAGCTGCAACAGCTAAAAGCCGCTTCAATGGAAACTGTTACAATCCACTTGAAATTAAGTATGTTTCAATCGAAATAAAACAAAAATATACATCCAAATTGTTTTAAGCAGACGCCAAAGTGTATGTAAGCGAAGGGAGCGAGTGAGAGAAGGGAGCTGGTGAAGTAGAACATAAACTGAGCTTTTAACTGGCCATCAGGCACACATCACACGCTCGAATCCAATTTCCATTTGCAAGGACCCGAAACGACGAAGCGCGTTTAATAAATTCGTAAAATAAAATGTGCCAATAAATTGAGACTCGAAGCAGCGCGTTTCGTTTAAAACTAAACTATAGTCAAATTGAATTAAAATTCAAAGCGCTTAATGCACAAGCACAACGAGCAAGAAAGAGACAGCGAGAGAGAGAGAGAGAGAGAGGCAAGCAGTACTCTGACAGCAGCCTTCAAGTTGTCGCATTTTTCAATAAACTAAACAATTTACGAAAATTGAAGTTTATCTCAATTGTGCAGCTGTTGTTGACAACATTTTGTCCAGCAGCAGCTAACAAAGCTTTGTGCTCCCTAACAACCCCCCCTCCCTCTTGTTTCATCATATCCATTTATCCCTTTGGATCCCACATTCTCTCTCTCTCTTTCTTTTACACAGAACTCAATTTGGCAATAAACTGAGCTACTGCACTGAGGGGAATCCACCTCACTTCCTAACATATTCCCTCTGTGCTGTCCAACACTGGCAAGATGGGGACGGTGAGTGTAGAAGGGGGCGGAGGAGGAGAGAACGCTCAAATGCGCTTAGTTGCTTTATTGGTCAAGCTGTTGTGCGTGGATAAAAACCCTTTTAGTGCACAATTGCTATAAATTTGCTGCGGCCATTATAGGACACAGAGCTTGGGTGAGGGGGTAGTCAAAGAGCGGGTGGGTAAATTGGGGATAACTCTTATACGAAATGGTTTCATTGTCATATGAATGTGTGCGTGTGTGCGCGCGTGTGTGTGTGTGTGTGTGGGGCTGGAACGCAAGTCGATTGACGAACGAAGCTTATTTTAATCTCATTTGACAGCCTCGGCAAAAGGCTGGCAACTATTTCAGACACAAAACAGCTGTTGTTGCCCCGATTTTTTTGTTGAGTTTGACAAATGAACAATGTGAAAGGATATTTTTCAAGGGTTACTTTCTCTTTACTGTCGTTCACCCACTAACAATATCATATAATTTCACCATGATTAACTTTGAAATTTGCATTTGCCTCAGTTCTCAAAATGGAACATCTCATATCGTTGACCTCCACAATTTAGCCCTAGTCCTTTTGTTGTCGAACAAAAGTCTGTGTGTGTGCTTCGGTTCTGCTTCTTCTACTTCTATTCATCCTTGGTCAGTTCTCTTGGGTTAATTTTGTAATTTTCGCACATGGCCTTTTGGGCACCATAAAGATTATGGTCTTTGGGTTTGGTTTCGGTTTGGTACTCGCCTAAACTTTATGAGCTCTCATGTTTAATTGGAATGGATTGTGTTTGTGTGTGTGGGGGGGTCCGCCCCATTGACCCCACACAAACTTTCACAAATGATGTTGAATTGTTGCAAATTAACTAGCGTGTGTAAGTTTTTCGTAATTTTCAACTGTTCAGAGCACAAACTTTTACTAAACGATGCAAAATGATTATTTGGCTGCTTTCCCATGCGATGATTATAATCAATTTGATGTTTATGAAAATTAATTACTCAAATGGCAACCAGTTGACAGCATTATTAAAAGAGTTGGGGCAGCACGATGGCTTAAACTGTGTTAACGGGATGGGAAACATAGTGCTTATATAATATATTATAAAATTAAGGGTAAAAGGGTTTTCCTTTGCCCAATTGTAGTTCAGATCATGGCTTTGTTTGCAGACTTTGCTCGAAATTCTCTAATATTTCGGGTTTTTCATTCTTTCTGTATAGTTACATATAATACTGGCAGCTTCTTAGCATCTGGTTTCTGCAGCCCTAACATTCCACCTAGAAACACGCCTCCATACTATATATAATCATACAAGACCAGTTTTTATATGCTCACATATCCGAAGCATCTGTTAAAATAATGCGCGCATCGTATTGGATTTTTTTCAACATTTTTGCACGATTTCCAATTCAAATGCTCCACTTGATTGGGTGTGGGTGCTGGAAGCATAAGGGGGGAAGGGTAGGGAAGGGATGGCGAAACGGGCGGTTTGCAAAACTTTTCGCATAAAATAACACAAGATAAATTGTTAATGCGTCTGTGGGGAAGCGATTAGCGGTAAATGTGCCGAGTTTATTTCGAGTTTTTAGCCAAGCGTCTGAGAGTTTTGCTACGGCATCCAATGCGGCGTATGCGCAATTTAAATATTATTTGCACAAGGTCCCCCCAGTGGCCAAGGCCAAAATGCCAAAAATGCCAGAAATGCCAGTAAATTTAGTTTTTCAGTTTGTTGTTTACCAAAAAATAAATATCATAGGATATAAACAAAACTTCCGGCATTGAGTTTTACGAGATTTGACCAGCAGCAGAAAATGGAAGAAAAATACAAAATAAATAAATAAATGTTTCGATATATTTTTCTTTAGCTGGTTTTGTTGTTATTGGTAGTGCATTTACAGCTAAATAAAAGGGTCAAACAAATGTATGTAAGTAAACGTACACATGCCTGCAAGGAACTGTCACTGTTACAGTCTGTCGGGCAAGTCAACTGCCATTGGCAATTTATTTTGCTCTACGTAGCCAGGGATATTTTGTGCCGACTCAAGTGGCTTCACTCCAGGCATCGTACACATGTGTGTCGTGTTGCCTGGCGCCGGAGTATTCAGGTGTGCAATTGGCAAATGCAGCTTCAACTGCGAGGAAATTGCAGCTGCAGCTCATGATAAATCGTTATTTATAATTTGTATTGTAATCGAACGATTTTCTTTACCCAAAACCCCATATTCCATGCCACGTTAAATTGTTAGTAAAGTGGCAATCAATAAAAATGTTGCTGCTTGGCCAGGTTACAAGTGTCCTTAACATTCGCTTCAATAACTCCATTCGCCTATTGTATATTCGCTTGACTTTTAACTCTATATAAAGTTAGTTAGTGCTAGTTTTACTAACTGAAAATTCTCTATTTAATGCGAATAAAAATCCGCTTTTACCAGCTCACCTAATTATAGATAACTATCCTAACTCAATTATAATGCTGGAAAAAATACCCACCATATGTGCTGCAGGCGTAAACTCTAGAAATTCAACCAAATTCGCATAACCAAACAAATTATGCAAACAACACTTAAACACACACACATACACATACACGCACATCAAATATCCTTTCCAGTTCCCTAACCAATTCGCTCCTCTACAGTTAAAAGCAAAACCGTAAAATAATTATTAACAACGTAAATTTCAAAAACCAAAAATGTACAAATATTCCAACCTGCTCGAAGAGCTGAAGTAAAACTAGGCGGCAAATGTTGGATTTTTGAAGGGGGTAGAAAATAGGGATGGTAAGCTGGCGTTATTTGAAAAGCAAACTTAATTTATGGATAATTACATATTTTACTTTAGCCCAAAATGATTTTTGGATAGTCGCACATTTTTGCATGGCTTTTGTTAATAATGCAAAATGTTTATCGGCAAAATCCAAAGCCACAATCTCAAGTTAAGCTTTAAGTATTATGGCAACTGCTTAAAGTTTGAGTTCAGCAGTTGCACTGCTTAGCTGCAGCAAGAAAGAAATGCCAAAAAAAAGAAAGCTAACAAAAAGAGAGCAGCAAGCTGAAAGCTAAATGTCTGAAAGCTGCTGGCCAACTGTCAGCGCCGAGTGCCAGTGACAAGTCGGTAGAAGAGTCGAGCACTTGGAATGAGGATGAATGCCGGATGCGTCTTCAAGGCAATGGAGGTCAAACTCAATTGTGTGTATGTCTGTAGTATATCTGCCGCCATTTTATTTAGCTCTTTAGTGGCTTGGTGGCTTTTTATGCCAGCGCCTTTGGAACATATTGTGCATGCCGTGCTGCCAACAGACTGTTGCATACTTTTGTGCACTCAACTGCGCCTCAAGTCTTTGCAGTTGGAACACGCTTTGTCCCTTCCATTCTTTAGTCTTCTTCTGTCTCCAGAAAGAGAAATTACCTAGCTAAAGTTGCGCAGCGAATCAGGCGTAAAGCAGACAAAGAAAAGTAGCTTCAAGTTAGCTGACAGATATTATTATTTATGCGGCTCTCTAGGTCGCCACGATTCCTCTCTTTCTTTCTCTCTTGCTCGCTCGCTCTATATGCCTTTCTATCACTTTCGATGCACTCTCATTGCGCTGCAGTCTTTGCATGCCTGGGTGAGTTCTTAAGTGCAAAAACGCGAAATGGAAACGCTCATTACTCATGCGAGTGCAACTTGGGCAAAAGGCAAAAGTTTTTGAAGTAAACTAGTTTCCAGTGTTGGCTAAAGTAGTAAAAGTAACGGCCAAAACTGCGTGTTATGTTAGATATTTTATATTAAATATTTATTTAAAACTCTTAAAATAACGTTCCATTAAAAACTTCAAAATACATTGAATATGTTACGTATTAGCGTTATGTCAAAGATTTATAGCGAGAGCTGGTTGGAACTTGTATAAGCTTTAAGGACTTAAGAATCCAATATGATTTATATATGAGGTTTGCGGCCGGAACACACAAAACAAAAACTATACTAAACTGCGAAACTGTGTGCCGTTTGGGGCAATCAAATAAATCACATGCCCGCGTCTAATTAAACTTAAGCTGCGACCCTTAACACTTGAGCTTTTGCCAATGTTGCCCCCAACGTTGTCTCCTTGCTGGCCCCTTGCCCTCTAAGCTGCGTGCCTGCGCACACATCAAGTGATTTGCATAAGGCGTTGGCTGTGTATGTTGCAAACGCCTACTACGCGAAAGATCAACCGGGGAGCCATTCCGGCGTACAAGTTTGCAACACCCGACGACAACAGCGACGACATTCCAATGTGTCTATGCATATGAGCGCAACTTTGTGTCCACAGCCTACTTCCCCGCACTACACTCAGTGCTCAAACTTGTGGCAACTGTGTCAGGCGCCGCGTTTGTGTCATGTGTGCCAATTAAAGTCGTGCCACGCATGCAACCAAAAAAGACTCGAACAAAGCCATGCTCTAAATTGAAAGTTTGAAGAAGTCTACGAATTTTAAGGAAAAGCCCGTTATAAGATTAGCTAGAAAGTTGGAATTAGCATTTACTTTAACATTGTTAATAAAGCCAGAGAGCTTATCTTCTTATAATAATCATCTGATAAAAATAATTCTCAGCTTAACATTTAAGCAGCATTGATGAATCTAAGACTTCAATGGGATTACACGCAGAATAACTTAAGAGCCTTATCTCAGGAGCATATACATATTAATACATTTACGTATCTAACTCTGAACATGCAGTTTTCTCTGCATAATTCCCAAAGAAAGGGTATTCAAAGACAATATGTTTTTCTGTTGCATTGTTGTTGCTTTTGCTACTAACGATAGTCTACTTTTATGCGCTGCCTTGTTGTGCGCATTATTAGCTGTCGTTTATTTGAAACAGTCCAGGAGAGAGAAGAGAAATGAAGGAGCAGCTCAGCTCCCTGCTGCTTCAAAGTTTCTTGTGCACAGCAAATTTCTCTTGTCGTCGTTTGCAATGAGGGGGGTAAGTTTCCAGTTCCCTTCCCTAAGCTCAAGTACCTTTTCTGTTTTGGGTTGTTGTTGTTGTTGCTGTTTTGTGCATATGCCTGGCAGCCACTTGGCTGCTCCTTAAACTGCCCCGCCAACACCGCATCGCCCTTCTCTGTAGTCTTCGTTGTCGTTTTGGCTGCCGTGTTGCTACTTATCTTTATACATTTAAAGTCATTAGTTGCTGCAGATCTTGAAAGAGCTGCTCCCTGGCTAAGCTCAGGATGTGCACGAGACTTCAAGCAAAAAAGGACTTGAGTGAAAATTCAACGAAGCCAATGTCAGACTTGGATAAAGTTTAGTTCAAAGTATGTTGGAAAAAGCAAGACTGTCGACTCGCGAAAATTGCAAAAGAAAAATACAAACAAACAAATTGCAAATATTTTTCTAATGTCTGATGGCAGCTGTTGGACGTGGAAGGGCAAAAGGAGCACACAGAGAGTGAACGGAAGTTGAAGACAGGGAGGCAGGGATGGCAGCGCTAATGAACTATGAAAATAGCAGATGACAAAGTAAACAAAAGACAAAAAGTAAGAAAATTTAGAAGGAAAAAAGAATTTGCTGCAAATCAAACTAGAAATTTAATAAGATACAAATTAATTGTTTCATACAATTGCGAGTTCAAACTTTTGTCAAACATCAAAATTATCAATAATTATGTTTTGTATAATTTAAAAATATTATTGACTCTTACCTGGCGTTTCAAATAAACATTTCATAATATTCTTTACTATTTTATTCTAAAATATTAAATTAAAAATACAGGTATTTTCTTTGAATAACTCTCTTTAATAGCAAATATTTTGTTTAGTAAGTAGATAAAACTTTAGAAAAAATATTTGAAGCTGACTGCTTATAAGGCGATCTGTAATGAAAACAGTTTCTATAGTGCAGCTTAATTAATTGTAAAAATAAAAATAACAAAAAGAAATAGCAAAGTGAGTTATTCTGCGTTGGTGCTGTGTTTCAGTCACGCAGCAGCAGCTGCTGCTGTAAGCGTTGAGCAGCACTTTCCAGTGGATTCGGAAAACGAAATGAGTCGAGTGGCAGCAGCTGCCTTATATGTCAGAACGGAAAGTGGGGTTTGAGGGTAGCGTGGCAAATGCTAATGCAACTGAAGCAAGCAGCAGTGCAATCGGTTGTTGGGTTGTGCAGTCGACTTGGTCAAGTAACGCGATTCCATGGCTGCTTGCTTCTGTTGCCTGTGCCCCTTCGAGTATTTTGTAATTTATATGCGCGTGTCGATGTCGCAGTTGCAATCGCTATTGCCATCGTTCTGCAGCTGAAGCTGCAGCTTCCACCTAATGGAGCAACCGCAACGAACAAAATCTGACAGGCAGCATTTTTGTGACAAGCGCGCACAAGTTTCACGCTTCAATATGCAGCAGAATGACAGCTCAGCGCGCAAGGGAAGGAACAAATGGAATGGGGTTTGTGTTACGTCAAGGGGCAAGCGTCAACAGCAAATGAAAATGACTCACTGACCTGACCTGCCCCGACCAGGCAGAATAGAGTGCGCTACGCAAAAGAGCAGGAGCCGAGTGAATGTTGGAGAAAGAAAAGCACAATATGTTTGCGTTTTGTTTATTTTATTTTTATTTTAGCTACCAGCAAGAGCTTAACGTGGAAAGCAACTTGACATTGATGGTCTCTACGGTTAGCTTATAAGCCAAAGATACACAGAGAGCGCTAGAGAGTTATAGAAAAAACAACAAACAGTTAAGTCAAGTTGCTAATGATTCGAAAAGCAATCTTCCAGTTAATATTAAACTTAAGGCAATCTAAAAGAAAAGTTTGCTTGAAAAGAGCGCTTTGATAGTGTAAGAAAATTATCAGAAGAAGTATTTTAAGGTATTTTGAATTAAAATGTAATTCTAGAGAACAAATTCAATTGTTTATTAATGAAAATAAATCAATATTTCGAAGCAAAGGCACAAGTGAATATGCAATTCTTGTAGGAATAATAATAAGAACTATAAACCTTTCCAGTTTCAATGTCTTATACTGAAAATCTGCATCTTTCTGTTCGAATTAAATAATATATAAAACATATGTTTACTTTCTTTAAGTAAAGAAAGCTCTGCAACACAAACATATTAAGAGCACACGGCCCTCATTGCCAAACTTTGTTTTGTTTTTAACAAAAGCAAAAGCCGCAATTTTTTGCACCTAAGACGAGGTACAAAACTTTTAACAATTTAAAACTGGTGACATTTTTTTTTTGCATCTTATATTATTTTTGTCGTTTTGCCTTGCTTCCGTTCCATTTTCAACCGGCTGCTGCTGCTGATGCTGTGCTTCTTTTGGTTATTATTATTCAGTTACGCGCTGTTTATACATGCGAGATATTCATACATTCATGAATATATATAATGCACGTACTCGTACTGCTCGGTATCTTCTTTTGGCGCTGGCCCAACACACACAACACACAACATACTACAACACACACGACGCTCGACGACGAATTTGCATAAACACCAACTACAACAACAACAACAACTTTGAGAGAGAGAAAGAGAGAGAGAGAGCAAACGAAAAGCATCCGCAGATAGCGCAACGCGACTTGGTTTACTTTTAAATTTGTATTATATGCATTTATACACCCTAACACCCAACAACCCCCAACCCCTAACAACATGCATATATGTATTCTTTATACCCCACACCCTTTTCTTGTACATGTTTATAAAATTGTCTAAATTCCCACAAGTTGATTTAAACTTTATTCTTTCCTTGCTGTGTAAGCGTTACCAAAACTTCAGCCTCCTTTTCTCCCTTTCGTTAGTTGGCTGTTCTCCTTTTATCTTGCTTTTTTTTGCGAAGGGTATACTAAATATGTTATTTAAAGTTCTTCAACTCTTCTGCATTCACCATAATAATTGTACTTTATTTATATATATATATAGACTTTTGTATAATAAGTAATTTATTAATCGATAAATTGAACAAAAGCATCTTTTCTCATGTTAACAGTTCGTTTTTTCGTAACTTGCATTTCAAATCCGTTAATAGGGCGTACAATGTTCGTTGTTTGCCGCTTTTCACTTCAGCACTTTTTGGCGGTGCTTTGCCGTTGGAGACTCACTGCCAGTCTGTTCTGCTTTGGCTGGTGCCACGTCGCGTATACGTTATGCTTTTTACACAATTGTTATTGCGGTTGTTGTTGTTGTTGGAGCATTGGCTGGCATGCAGAAATGTTTTTTATATATTTTCTTAACACACGTGTATCATCGTATAAAGTATATTATATTGGTTAGGGGATTGCGATAGAACCAGGAAAGTCTAAAAATGCACCCAGGTATTGAAATCTTTCTGCTTCTTTCGTGGTAAGTTTGCATGTGTGTGTGTGTGTGAGTTAAGGCTGCGTTGTACCAGTGTTGTGTGGCTTGTTTATTTATGCAACTGTGCCAGAGGATTTGGATTCGGTTTTGGTTTTGGGGGCAGGGCGAAATACGATAAGAGCATGTTTTATGTAATATTCTCGTATCAACATCGAATACATGCAATTGAAAGCGAAAATACAATGTGATGAGCTGCGACAATTGTGGAGTTGACAGAGACAATTGTGTCAAGAAACGCTGAAGATTTTCATCAATAATGGCAACTTCAGGCTTTACATACAATTGCTCGTGAATAATGTGAATTGAAAATTGCAACTTGACAAAACAAAAGTAAAATAAACAAAGGCAAGAAAGTTTCGGCATGTCAAAGCCTATTTGTATTTTACAGATCGCTGAAGCTTTGTGTTTTGGTTTTCCGATTAACAATTGGTATAACTGCAACAAAGAGAATAAAACATATGAGCGGACGGACATATATCGACTCAGTTCAAGAATAATGCTGATATGCTGGTGTTTCTTTTTAGCATTTAATTACTTGTTCATATTGAATCTATTTAGAACTAAGTTATCTACTTATATTGTTCACAACGTACACAAACACAAACTCATACAAACTTGTGTGAACTTTCACTATCTACGCCACACTCGCAGAATTAGCATTCACACTCACACTCACACACACACAAACACTTATACTAGAACATCCCACTCACATTCATCGCTTTAACCAGCCAGACACTTGGCTCAAGTGTTTGCTCACTTTGCGGGCCAGAACCTCTTAGCCCCACATGCACCTGCCCTTTGCGCCTCTGGTCTCATCACACTTTCGCTCTCTTTCTATCTCTCTCTCTTTCTTTTTTCTGTCTCTGGGCTTGGCCTATGCTTAGTTACCGTTTTGCCTTGCGCCCGATTTTCGTGTATTATTATTTTTTGTAGTTGTTGTTGTTTGTGTTTGTCCGACGTCAACTTGGCATATGTTTTGCACGCCCTTTTGCTTGTTGCTATTTGTTGGGTTTTTTTTTGCTACGCTTTCCCCCCAATCTCCAAGCTTTCTACACTTGAACTCATTGTCTGGCACCATTCACTCACTCACTCTGCATTTGCGCTCATGCATCATAAGGGTTTAATGGATTTGCTGCGGCTCCAAGCATCATCTCCACAGTGAGTTCTACATCATCTTCGTCTCCACTCAGTTAGCGCCATGCCCACACTTCACACGTCCATATTTTGTTTTTCTTTTTCACACACACACATACACACACTCAGACATACAAACAAACAATGATTATCATATTGCGCACATTTGCCAGTCTTCTACTCAAGCTATAGCCACACTGCCTCTGGTGTTTATGACTTTATGTTCGGCCAGCTAGCAGTTAATAAATTTTTATAGACTTGCCAAACTACTTTTTGCTTTCTCTAACCTGAGTCTGCCCACACACACACACACACACATACCCAAACATTATACGTCTAGAAGCACTTTACTGGTTTGTCATTCTATTAGCTTTTCGCGTGCTTTGCAATTGCCGTTAATAGACTTACTTTTATGCCAGTTTGTTTTTTTATTCTGTTGTTCTTACGCTTTGGCTTTCTTATTGTTGTTGTTGTTGGCACCATTAAGGCGTCGCCAATGTTGCTGTTGCTCTACTTGCTCAGCTGCGTGAGAAGCTCAGGTGCGAGTGGAGGCTATAAAAAAGTAAGTAAGCAACGTTGCGTATACGTAATACATAAATCAAATTGACACTGCGTATAGTCTAAGCTCCGTGTGTAAGCGACAAGGCAAAGGCTGTTTATTTGATTTAGATGGTGTTGATAAAAAAGGAAAGTAGAAAAGTAGTTAGAAAGTTAAACTACAGAGAACACTTTAATTTTTATTAGGGTTCATGTTTGCAAATAAATAAGAAAAAAAATTTATATTTTCTGTAATAATATTGAAGTTTGTTGTATTATTTTTTGTTGTGCTTGCATATTTGTTTTATTTAGATGCATTTATTGCAAAATTAAATTTATGGCTTCGAGCATAAACACTAAATTTTAATCGTTGTGAATTTGCATTTGGCCAGAAGGAGCTTTAAGCGTGTGCAATTTATCACAAAACCAATGCAAAAACTCCAAACAAAAAAAAAAAAAACAATATTCAAATTGTTGATTTTCCACACCATTTTCAGCGCAAGTTGCTTGTGTCAAAATTTGCAGCTTTTCATTTGCATTTGATGCCGACACTTTTGGTGCCCGAAGCAAAGCTTTTGCCTGGTTTTAAAGCAACAGCAGCAGCAACAGCCAAGTGCAACGCACCCGCATACACCCTATTTATAGTTGGGATGCAGTGCTGCCAGTAAATGGCATTGCTTGTAGCTGTCTTTAGCACACATCAAAAGCATTATTAACAGGACTACAAGCACTGAGACAAACACACACACTCACACACACACACGCTTGCGTTTAAGCAGAGGGCGATGGATAACATAAAAGATGCCTGCAAGCAGGCTCAGCAAACCCAAAACATGTGTCCTTACTGGCTGTTAGCATGTGTGTGTGTGTGTGTGTGTGTGTGTGTGTGTGTGTGTGTATTTATGAGCTATACCATACAATCTCATTGCCAGAGCCACATCAACTGCTTTTGGCGTGCATTAAGTGGCCTTAGACTGCCGTACAAGGACAAGATTTTTGTGGTCTTCAAAATATTTTGCTTCTACAGCCGCCCCCCTCTGCTTTGTCTGCATATCGCATAAAAGTTATATATGTCTGTCTGGCTGGTATAAAATAATGGGTCGCGACATATCTCCGACGACATATCTCCGCCGTTTCACAAACGACATATCTCCGCTCGGAGATATGACGTTTTGAGACGACATATCTCCGAGCGGAGATATGTCGCTGAGAAACGACATACCTCCGAGCGGAGATATGTCGTTTTTTTCTTGGCGGAGATATGTCGTTTCAAAACGTCATATCCCCGAGCGGAGATATGTCGCTACAAAACGACATATCTCCGCCAAGAAAAAAACGTCATATCTCCGAGCGGAGATATGTCGTTTCTTAGCGACATATCTCCGAGCGGAGATATGTCGTCTCAAACGTCATATCTCCGAGCGGAGATATGTCGTTTGTTTCTCGGCGGAGATATGTCGTTTCAACGTCTATCTCGAGCGGAGATATGTCGTTACAAAACGTCATATCTCCGCCAAGAAAAAAACGTCATATCTTCGAGCGGAGATATGACGTTTTGTAATGACATATCTCCGCGCAGCAATTTTGAGCAAATTATGTCGATACACCAACGAAAAATACAAATAACTACTAAGTTAAGGACGCAGGCAAAAATTTTTTTTCGAAAAAATCGCGCGATTTTTTTGAAAAAAAATTTTTGCCTGCGGCGCTTTCAGGCGTTACTATCTTAATAAGAGTCCGCAGCGGCGGCTAGTTATAGTAAATATTAATTAATTAATACTTCTTATAGTATCAAGTTGGTGTTTCGATAATTTTGCTTAAGATCGCTGCGCGGAGATATGACGTTTTGAAACGACATATCTCCGCCGTTCAACAAACGACATATCTCCGCTCGGAGATATGACGTTTTGAGACGACATATCTCCGAGCGGAGATATGACGTTTTGAGACGACATATCTCCGAGCGGAGATATGACGTTTTTTTCTTGGCGGAGATATGTCGTTTTGTAGCGACATATCTCCGCTCGGAGATATGACGTTTTGAAACGACATATCTCCGCCGTTTCACAAACGACATATCTCCGCTCGGAGATATGACATTTTGGGACGACATATCTCCGAGCGGAGATATGACGCTAAGAAACGTCATATCTCCGAGCGGAGATATGACGTTTTTTTCTTGGCGGAGATATGTCGTTTCTTAGCGTCATATTTCCGAGCGGAGATATGTCGTCTCAAAACGTCATATCTCCGCCGCAAAAAACACGACATATCTCCGCCAGCAAAATGTACTGGGCGGAGATATGTCGTCGGAGATATGACGCTATGCCAAATAATGTGTATAAAAAGCAACTGCTGCAAACAAAAAACATTTTTGAATTAAGTTTCGCGTTGTTTTCATTTTTTTTTTATCTCTTTTCTAAATGCTCTGGTAAGCAGCTTATAAATAAGGAGAATATGAGAGAAAAACATTTCAAGACCATTATGTGAAAAAGCAGCTTAAGTATATAAGAATTTGCCAACACAAGTTATTAGAAAAAATTTGTTTTTTTTTATACAGTTTTAAGGAATGTTCGCCAAAATTAATTTAAAGCACAAATGCTATTAAATTGATTTAACTTTATTATGCTTGGAAATATAAGATTAACTTTAATATTATATTTAACTGCTTTGCGTTAAAGCTGGAAAATTATATTAAATATTTTCAATATCATTAATATATACATATGTACATACATATATTAGTTTTATATGCTTTGGAATTGTTCAAATACAGCTAGAAAATATTTTTCTCCCACTGAGACACTGTTTAACTAACCTTGATATGTACAGGGGAACTTATGTGGCACAAAGAAACGCAGGCTCCATTGAAAAGCAAACTTTTCCCTTATGTTTTTGCGAAAACAAAAAATTGGGTTAACGAAAAAGCAGTAAAGGGGCGCAGGCATTGAAATGCGAATGGAATTCAAAATCAGTCCGCTTCGAGTGTGGGCTAAAAACACAAACAAATAAGCAGAAACACACACACCTGTATGCTGTTGCATATGTATGTGTAGAAAGAACGCAACAATTTGTGCAAATCAAAGCGAAATCCACACAATTAGTGCGATGTCTGAGTAAAAATCGAGAAGCATACAATTTCTGTATTATTTTTGTTTGTTTGTTTTTTTTCAGTCAGCCTAGTAACACCTTGGCAAGTTTGCAGTTGTTAAATCAACTTGCAGTTGTTGTCCTCATTGTTGTTTTGCAGTCACTTGAAGCTGTCACAGGTGCTCGTTAGTTGTGCTTCGGCACTTTTGGGGCTGATCTTCAAGTGTCGCAGTCTCCCTGCTTTGTCGGCGACTTTTCAAAGTTCGCAACGTAGCCAAGTTTTGTTAGTGAAACAAGTTGGCAAGGTAGGTCAGGAGGATAGTTTAACAGTGGGCTTGCATTCAAATTAAATTGCATTTTGATGAATATTGATTGATTGCCTTTGACTTGAGGCAAATTAAAAGCAATTGGCGTACTGGCAAATCGAAAAACTTTACACAAAACTTTCACCTTGTAATTGAGATTGTCAAAATGCAGTTAAGCCAAATATTGCTAAGCAAACAGTGCAAAAAATACTTTAATACAATTAATTGATTATATTTTGAGTGTTTTCGTTTAAAAATTTTCTTATTATTATATACAAGCAATAATGATATTATTATTTAACGATTTTTATTATCAGCAAACATCTTTTTGTCTTTTCTAATACAATTATCTTTAATGCTAAACAAGCAAGTTTGCTTGCTTTTATAGAACTTTGCTGCACTCTATAGAATAATTCAGTATTAAGTAGCCGACAATTCGCTCGAGGACATTACGCAATGCCAATGGAATGCTTGGGGTGCAGAGAAACGGTGGCTTGGTTGCAATGCGAGTTGCAACCGGAAATGAGTAAACAAGCGTCAAATAGTAAAAACACAACAGCAGCCAGGACTGGGTACGTTGTGCCCCATGCCATTGCGAATCCTTGCGAAAATATAAATAAATGAAACATTAAACAAAACTACGAGCACAGCGACGACGACGACAACAATGGACAAAAGCCTTGTGGAGTGTGCACAGCTCCTTAGCGGAGTATGAAGTATCGGAGTGTTGGAGTGTGGCGCGTGCATAAGGACACAGAGAGTCGAGGAGTCGCCGATTCGCGTACTTCGAGGACTTGCGGACTTGTGGACTGCCGGCTGCCGGCTGCGGACGCCAGTGCAAAGATGGCGAAAAATGAGCGAAGACAACAACCGGATATCCGGCAACTTTATAAGCAGGCAGGCAGCTCCAGCTGCATCTGCAACTGCAACTGCAGTCTGATACGAAGTACAACAACAACAACGATCAACACCAACTGACGCCACCACCAAAACGACGAACAGACGCCGCCGACGCCACCGAAGACAACGTAGTTTATTTCAACTTTTGATTTCCGCCTCTTTGGTATGCTGAGCACTTCCACAACTCCAGCCTTTTATTCTTGGCCGCCGCCGCCACCAGCAGCACTACTGTGTAACCTGGTCAGCGCAAAAGTTGTACTCCTACTCGAGATGACGCCTGGGCGTTGGTGGCATTAAAAATGAATTAAACTTGCGATTTTCGAGCTCAAGCTTTTCATTCTGCCAGCAGTTGTGTCCTCTCCAAGGAGCTGCGAACTGCCATACATTCAACAAGAACTTCAAGCCAGAAAGCTATTCAATTTACGCCAAACCCAAAGAAAACTTTACAAATTTTTGGGAGAGTTTAAGCTTTACAGCTAAATGTTAATGTCAATGTGTTTGAATTATGAAATAAATTTGTAGTTTTGCATAAAATATTTGTAAGTCTCAGGCAAACGGTTTCGGAAAGATTGGCGCATAACTTACTTCAATCGTTTAAAGTCAATTGAAACTTAAGCTTAATTTATGAAGAGAGCGAAAACACTTCTTTTGGCTTACGTCAATATTTAATGCGCTGTGTTTACAGAAGCATTAACTACTCATGTAATCTGCTGCTGTTGCTCGATAACAAGCAATTTAAGGCATCACGCACCATTCAACAGAATTTTCAAGGTTGGCGCATGAAAAACATTATGCAACATTATGAAGTTGGCGACTCTTTATTTACAAGCGACACTTGACAATCATAGTCTAGGGAACTACTCAATGAATATTAGGAAAAAGTAGGCATTTACACACGAAGAAAAAACTAAGTTTATTGTTTATGCTTTTGTAAACTAAGTAGGCTTCAAGTTTATTCACAAGTACTGGTGAATGTTAAACTTTTTCATTTCATTGTTCAGCTCTATTTCAAACAACCAACGCCTACAAAAACATAAAACAAATTTAGTTTTTAAGCATAAAGTGAAATTTTTATAAAATTAAATATAAAAAAAATACATGCACAACAAAATAATTGCTACAAATAAATATTCCGCAAGAAACACAACAAACGATGCATTAGTTAAGTTTACACTCACATTCAATCAAGTAAGTAAAAAAGATCTTAAAGTTACACTTTTTTATTTTCTTAATAATTTTTGATTTTCAGGCACAGGATCACACAGATTTATACAATTGAGAATTGGTCTTTAGCATGTTCGTTTTTGCATACGTTATCGTCATCATCAGGGAAGTCAGGGAAGAGAACGAGGAAAATGAAGAAAAGATGAAGGGAGTGAGTCTTGTTCTAGCTGCCAGTGGAATTTCTCAAGGCCAAAACCTATACGATTGGAATATGCACAACGATTTTGAAATTTTTTGTGAAATCTAAATTTTTAGTTAAGGTTAATAAAGTAACCGAAATAATAATGTTTTGTTGACTGCTTTTGTACTTGTTGGTTTATGGAATTCACAAAAATAGAAAGGTTAGATGGCTTGTTTCTGAGGATAAGGTTTCTTTAAATCAGCTATCATGCCCTTGATAACGTATGCGTTCCGTCAATATTGGCAACAAATTAAATTTAATGATGTTTGTTACTTGCAGCTAAAGTAAGTAGAAAGGAGCTACGAAATTGGCAACTGCGGCAAATATTTACCAACTGACGCTAATGAACTTGAGCATACAAATGGCCAAAATAAACTCACATCCAAACATACATACTTGAGCTCTCTCCGCCGATACATACACATACATATGTACATAGAAATGTATATAAATTTCCCCATTGATTCCGATACGGGAGGAAAATCAAGTCCACATCGATATCGAAATCGCAGCAGCTTTGATTAAAGAGTTCTTTCCTTTTGCACAAAAACATTTGCTCACTTACAGATTTCTCTCATGTCGTGCACACAAAATGACGAAAGGCAACGTATTTACACAAAGAATTTTTCGCTATTTATTGTGTGATTGCGTCCATATTTATGTACATGTGTGTGCGAGTATACGAGCGTGTGTGTGTGTGTTTACATATATGCTAGGACATTGCAAAAGAGGCACGTTTGCTTCTCCATTGTGGGCACACAATAGCACTTCTTTGATTTTTTTTTACCATCTTTTTTGTTACTTCTTGTGCTCTAGCAGAAGATACTTAAACTTAGATTTGAATATTGTAACGCAGTAAATTATTCTTGATATATTTTGTTATGATATGAAATTTAGGGCAAGGGTATTTCCACTTCGTTCAACTGTTTCGCACAAGTAAAACTCTATTTCTGGGTTCATTATTTGCAGTGATCTATTCTGTTGAGCTCTAAGTGAGCTACTTGTCGAAAATCAGGAAAGTATCTGCCTTTTTATTCTTGAAGTATGTCCATTGAATATAATCGAACATTCTTTACACTCGACGCACTCAAGCTCAAGGCATATGGGGACAATTGTATATATATATTCAGCCAAGAGCAACATATTTGAGCAAAAGGAAAGTATCTACTTCACAAAGACTTTACGTTGTTAAAACTCAATAGTGTCAGTATTCAACTATTATCTGATACTTTTCACGTTGATCAGAAACGCTTTGCTTAGCATTAAATTGCAGTTAAGCTATAGAACTCTTTTGTTTATTGGCTCAGTCAATTAAAAGCAGATTAAAAGTATTTCTTTATTAAGAAAGGAAGCAAATCTGCTGGCTTAACAGACAGCTTGCAGCATGACAAATGATATGCTTTGTTAATTAAGCCAACTAGAACTGAAGCTTAACGGGAGCACAAAAATATATAAACAAGGCAAACAAAACTTTGCTGTGACGAAGATGAAATACCCTTCACAAATGAAAGACAACCAACAGGATGTGTCCCACTTGGCTGTTTATCCCTACTAAAAGTTAAATAATATGTGATATTTTCATTTCCTTGTTTCAGACTTTGTTTAAATTTTACGATACTTTCTTTTATTAATACTCTGAACAATGTTGACTGGTTAACGGGCATAAAAATGCAAGTCACAAAGTGTGGCATAAATAGAAACAGAATTAACCCAAATATGCAAATAAATTTTGCCAGCAACAACAAAAAGCTGTACATTAACTTCCGCAGCTCATTAAGTCGCTGTCAGGAATACAAAAAAAAAAAAAAAAAAACAAGACACAGTACAATAGTTGAACTACATTAAAATATATGCGACGCCAACTGGACGACAGCACATAGTTACAGCCACAACAAACAACACACACACACAAATCAGAGGCTGCCAGCTAAAAGGTCTCTGAACAATAAGAACAAGAAAATGAAGATGGAATAAAACATTTGGGGGCGCCCATGTAAATTATGAGGGCCACCGCCACAGCCACATCCACAGAGCCCCAGACCCAAACTGAGCACAAAGCAATACGTAAATTAGCAAAAAATAAAAATATCAGCGACGTAGGTCAAACTTGGTATGCCATCCACTCCCCTGCCAACCATCCCACTCATTTTCGGCACCCTTATTACAAAGGCTAAACAAAATGTCGACACATTAAATGAAAATAACCCAAAATTTTTCTTTTGGTTTTTGGTTTTCTCGGTGTTATTTAGACGAAAAAAAAAAAAACATTTGCGCATCCTTGGACTCAAGTTCAATTAGGCCGTCTGCGTGTTGTGGCCCATATACAAGAAATTGCCTTAAAAATTGTGTTGGCCTCCGGTTGGCACCCGGTTGAAGGTCAATTCGGTTTGTGGCCGCGGTTCTGGCCAGGGTGTGGCCAAACTAATTAGTGGCCATTTTGTGGGTGTTGCTCTGTTTAATGAAATTTTAATTGTGCTTTAATTGAAATTCAGCACGCGTCTCTAATAGTTTCAATTGAAGCGCACACGTTGAAACAAAAAGAAACAATAACAAACATATTCAGTTAAAGGGCATACAGATTTCCAGGAAGTTCACGGTAATAATCAGATATAATACCTTAATGGCTGCAGATTATATTCATTCAGATTATATTCAAAGTAATACTCAGAAATGATACGTAAATGGGTGCAGATTATAAAGTTGCTCTTTCTTGGAAAAAGGAAAAAGGTTGAAGTAACTTTGAATTTTCATTTCGGGATTTTATTATTATACATATCGATTTTCGTTTTCTTTTATTTTTTTCATCAAGAAATATAATATTTCGCATTCAAAAAAACATTTCATTTTATCTCAAATAGATTTTGCCTTGGGCAAAACTGCAATTTAATTGAAATACTCAAAAGAGAAGCTGAAAATCAGTTTATCAGGAAGTTGCTCTAGCAGCAATCATATGAGGGAGTTGCGATAGCAAAGCTTTATGAAAAATAATGCTTGAGGCATAAACCATAGAATATAATTTAAAATGAATTTCCTTAAATAGAAACTTGATGTCGATTTAGTTAAATTATTAACAGCTGATAGTTATGATATATTTAAAACACATTTGTATACTTAACTTACCTGTTTGTTTCATGTTTATCATCAAGCTCGACTCCTTTGGCCAATAAATCGCAGCTGCTCACAGCTGCTGTCACAATAGCAAATTGTTTCAAGCACGCGATATATTAATTCGGAGTTCCTGCATTAATTTCATTTGAAGTTCTTGTTGCACACGATGTTCTTCGATGTTCCTTCCTTATGCCACACACACATACAAACACATACACAGAGAGAGTTGGCTGCAATAATTAAACACACGCGCCGCTTAACGATAAACAAAATGATGCAAGAAAAGACTGAGGACTTCCCGAACGTCGAACAAAGCCACCGAAATTTATGAAAAATGCATCAGAACCTGAAGCAAACGCCACATCACTCATACGCCGCCTGTTCTCGAGTTCTGTTGTATCGCACAATTGTTTTTGTTGTTGCTTTTCTTTCGTTAATCGCTATTGTTGTTGATTTTGTACGTCGCGGCGACGGCTTCGTGTCCGTTTGCCTGACTCACTTGGGGTAGATCCAGTTCGTAGCGCGTTATCAATGGAACTGCTGATTTTTCTCGTCATCGTCGCTAGCATCGTTCTAGAAAGGAATTTTTGGTCGTCTCGTTTCGTCGTTGCGTTGCTCTCTCGTCTGCTCGGCTTGACGTCGGCTCGCAGTCGCTTTGGGCGGGCGAGTCAACTTAACGAAAGGATGCCATGCTCAGAGTTAAACCATTTATATTCGCTACAGAGAGTTAAGAGAAAGAGAGAGATGAGAGAGAGTACAAAGGCAGAATAACGAGCATAGGATATTTTAACATTAACATTATAAGCTTTGTTCTAATATAAATTTAACAATAACTTATTATAATAAGTTTTGTGCTAAGTCCTAATTATGAAGCATGAATAAACAATTATTGAGACAAGAAGAAAACAATTCAAAATTAATTTATTGAACACTGAATTTTATAATAATTCTCACTTGCTAGCAGTAAATATTTATGTTGAATACACTTAAAATTATAAACACAAGAAAGTTAAAATCAAATGCTATAATGTGAAATAAGCCACTCTTACATTTGTCCCAAAGTCAGAATATTGGGAAATTTCCTGGGCAATTAGAAGGAAATCCTTGTTTTGACAAAATTTATAATATGAACAAAATTTACAAACAGTCAGTTTAATAAGAGCTTACAAAATTAGCTGACAAAGAACAAAAAACAGTTTGAACGTGAAGTTATCAGTTTGAACTAATAACGTATAAAACTATTAATTAATTTTTAACGCATTTAATTTATTTATATTTTTACATAACAAATTTGTATTTCAAACTTTATAAACTCATGCTTAAACATTTTATAACTGCTTTAATGAATTGTTAGTTATTGCGGATCGTTAACGAATCGTTAACAAGCTAACAAAAGTAGCATTATAAACAATATACTTATTTATATGAGGTTTAAAAAACTTCATTCATAAACATCAAACTTAAATGCTGTCAAATCCCTTATGATATGACATGCCTTTAGATCTTGTTTTTATGATGGCACAAATCAGCTTTAATATGCTTAACATTATTATTATGGGAGACAAGAAGGTGTTGCTCCTCCCATGTTTTTGACAATCCTTCCCCCTCACCACAGCCTGCATACAAATTAAAGCATAATTTATAAAGGTGCGTGTGTGTGTTTGTGTGACTGACGACTGTCAAAAAAAATTGTGTTTTTATTGTGCTCAAAGTGAAATATGAATTTTGAATTGATTATAATTTCAATTGAGTGTTGAAGGCGGGAGTTGGAAACTGGAAAGGGGCTGGAGAGGGGAGTCCCCTAAATTAGTTTAACGGCTAAAATGTTTCGACTTGAGCGCACGTGTGTAAATTTTGATGTGCTTAGGCCAATGTTCAAAAACATGCTCGGTTAGGAAGTCAGTTAATGGATATGCGGAAAACGGAAAACTTCTCCCTTAAGCCCACAATACGCCGCACTTTCTAGAAGTCAATTGAAATTTATTACGCACACACGCAAGGCTTGTTTATCTGCAAAAATATTTGTGTATGACTTACCCTACGACCTATGCCCGCCGCCTCCCTCATGCCCATCATCCAGGCGGACTGGGAACTTGTTGTTTCTCTACAATAATTTACAAAGCATTTTACGCTTCGCTTCGCCTGCCATCTGCATTAGCCGCAAAGTCAGTTTGCGAATTAATGGTGGGGCAGGTTGTAGAGAAAGTGTGGCAAAGCGGCAGGGAGTTGTGCTTTGACGGAGCTAACAATATCTGCATTATGTAAATATTTATATGACAGAAGAAAAAAATAACACGCAGTGTCCTTGATCTATGTTGCCATTATTATTAGTATTCAGGTGGCTTAAAGCCATTTTGACTAATGGCCAATTGCGATAGCCTTTCTTAGTTCAAATATGTATTACAACGTTACCAATTGACTTGATAGATAATTTTGAACTGGCGAAGCTTAAATTCTAAGCAATCTTGAGTATTGAAGAATAATCGAGTCTTAGTTGAGAGTTTGAGCGAGATTTCTCTGAGGCGACACAAAAACAATTTTCAAGTCATAAGAAAAGCAATGCATCATTTTTATGCCGAAAAGTTTACAACTGCCGTAGCGATTAATGTGCCCAGAGGCCAAAAGAAAGCACGCAGCCAGAGTTGTCACACACAACCACCGATGGCAACGGAGAGACAGACACACTTGCTCAGCGAGCACAGAGAGCACCCCAAAGGATATTAACAATAATCTAACCAAATTAACCCAAAGCACTAAAGTGTAAGTGACATTAAGTTAATTTTCGTGCTGAAGCTGTAGCTGAAGACGAGCACAAAGCAGATACAGCAACAAAATAATCATTGAGCAGGTGCAGAGAGAGAGAGAAAGAAAGAAAGAGAGATAGACGACAGTGAAAGTAAAGAGCATAAGAAAAAAAAAGTTTGATTTTTTATTTTTTTGTAGCAACACTGTGCAAAATTTCCCACGAGATCAATCAGCCACAGGCAGCAACAGCAGAGAATAGAGAGAAGAGTCAAGCTGCTGCTGCTGTCCACCATTTTGTTGTTGTTGTTGCTCTTTTTGTTGATACTGTTAAAGTTGTTGTTGTTACTGTTGCTGTTATTACTACTACAACATTTTGCAACTTTTTCCTTTTGTATAAGTTGGCCGAGAACGTCTGCTTTTGTTTTATATTCCCATTTTTTTCCATTTCTTTGCATTTATTTTCTTTTATTTTATTCTTGTGTATTGTCTATGAGTAGCAGCTTCTTTTTGTTTCTCATTTTTTGTGCTCTCTCTTTTTCATGCTTTGCTAACATTTTTTGTTTGTTTTACACCTTTTGGCATTGGCCTTTGTAGCTAGCGCAGCTAATGAAGCGACGTTGATGATGCCACAGTGGCGTGTGGCTTAACGGTTAGTGGCAAAAGGACAAGGAAACGAGAGTCTTTCGACTCTATGTACCCTGGCGTTGCTCTTGGGAGTTTTGAAAAGTTTGAGATATTTTGTGGCAAGTGGCACAAATATGGGAAACAAGTGAGTCGTGATATCCAGAAAATTGAGAAACTTTTAATATTCGATAATGTTTCGAAGCTAACAATTTTTTTTTTTTTTTATCTTCTATAAAGATGTTTAAAAAAAACCCTAAAACTCTATTTTAAGGAAATAAGGAAAGTTATTTATGCAACTTTTACAAGCTTAGATATTAAACTAAGTTTGAAAATTGTCAAAACAACATAAAAAGCTTATTATGATCTTTTTTGATGCACGAAAATTTTTTGAAGAAGTACAGTTGAAGTTCAATAGGACCAATCTGAAGGGTATTAGAAAAAACTTCGTTGCATAGAATGGGCTTTTGATTGAACCAAATTTTACCCCTTTTAAACAGATAGTTCTTAAAATTGATATAAGTATGTTGCATGTAACAATTTATTGAATTTTTTCCGGTTGGTTGTTTTTTTGTATTAACAAAACCCATCTCCAAAAACACCAACACTGCACATTGCCACAAAAAACAAACTGTTCTCTGGGCTAATCTGGATGTATCAGAACAAAAAACAGAAACAGAATCTTTTGGTGTTCATCTCATTAGTAGCAAAACACTTGGAGGACAACAAAAGTAGCTTGTCGTTAATTGTCTCGGTGTGTAATGCTAAATGCCTCCATAAACTTTTTTTGCAACGCTTCCGTTCTAGCTGGCAGTCGACAATGCCACTTGATTGATTAATGGATGTCAATGTCAGCGAAGGTGACAAGTGGCCAGTAAGTCAAAGAGAGACGGAGAGAGGCGTCAGGGGCTTGACTGCTAAATGATGTGCCAAATTGGAAGCCACAATGCCTGGCTGGTGGGAAGAGAGGAGGGTCGTTACGAGGTGGTACAAAAATGGACAATGTGCCAAAAAGTATGCAATAAAATGTCAAAATGCCACACGGCAAATGACAAGAAAATTGTTGGCATTTTTCTCTTCTCTTTTGAAAATATTTTATTTGAATGCGGAAGTATTTAATTTTACGCCTCAATTGGGAACATTGCAGAGGGCTGGCGAGGGGGGTAACAAGTTGATATTAAGTTAGTGGTAAGGAAAGGCTAGTTGTGAAAATTAAGTTTCTTGCACAACTAGCACTTCCGTCTACTTTTGCATTTCCGTTACGAAACGTAACGAAAAACTGAAAAGCCGAATTGGCCCTGAAGAAAATGGAGTCCATTTCGGATATCCGCAGAGCAATTTTAATGCAATTTTTATGCCCTCGTTTTGGCTTCCTATTTTCGTGTTTTATTCTATGTACATGGAGATTTTTTATAAGTTTCTTTTTCTGCGCTCTTTATCGTGCGGCATTAAAGCAGTTTTGTTGAGCGCTCCAGGAAATGTACACGAGTGTGTCCTGTCCGAGCGGATGTGCCAGGTATGCTGAATAATTGTTAAGCTGTAAGTACAGTGAACACTCAAAAATCAAAAACACTGTTGTTGCATACCAATATCTTGTATAGGATATAAGTCTATGAAAGTGTTCAAATATTTTTGTTTGATAAGTCGCATTGTTTTAGTACAATATATATGTATTTAAAAAGAGCATATAAAGTGCATATAACAAGGTGGTAAATGTGTATGCAATATTTATGGGCAATCATTTGAAGTTTCTTGTTGGTTGGAGGAAAATAAATTAGTTACTTAATTTCACTCATCGTTTGTTTTTAGCTATTCGCAAAAAACGCCAAGCAAACTTTTCCAGTTGCCGAAAACTCTGATGAAATTTTAGCATAAAACCATTTTACATGCTGCTAACCACAGGACAATGTTGGAAAACTAAGAACACCCGAAGCAGCAGTAGCAAAAGCAGCATTATTGGGGCAAGCGAGGGCATGGTGGGGATGGTGCAGCTGCTTCTGCTTCTGTTGTTGAAAACCAAGAAAATTCTATAAAAAGGCACAAAAGACGTCAGCAATGTCTACAACAGCAATGCCAACAACGACAGCAGCAACAACAACAACAACAACAACAACAAGAAAAGCCATCAATAAACAGTGTAAAAGACAGTCGCCAGAGAGTCAGGACATTGGGACACAGAGAACAACGGACAGGAGCCGGCCATAAAGCTTCCGGCCACTGGCAGGCTTTGCCGCTTCTTCATATTTTTATGGCACGGTATGGTAACGGGTTAGGTTGGGCGGGGTAACCTGGGGTTGATTGTGGGCCTTGGGCATCATCAAACACACATACATATGTATGTATGTACGTCAAGGATCCTTCATTGAGTGAACCAAACAAAGCAGCCCCATCTTTAGTTTTCGTGCTTTTTTTCTTCGGGGGAGTGTCGAACAATTTGAAAGTTCTGCGGTTACTTAAGCCCAGTTATCCAACAGAGTCCTCGCCTAACTGTTATTACTCACCCTTCCCCCCCTCCCTGTCCCACCCACAAAAAAGCGACTCCTTCGCAACAATGCTGCAGCACAGCTGCTGCCGTTGCAGACAAACAAAGCGCTGCGGGCGGGATTTTAAAAAGCACTTATCCAAGCATCCACAGCGTGAGAGGTAGTTGGCGGTCGTAACGGTGGGTGGTTAGCGGGGAGGTGGGGGGGGGCTAGCGAATGCGTACGAGCTTTGTCAGACTGCTGGCAAATTTGCAAAATATTGACAAGCAATGGCAGCCTGAACGGCGACTGGCGACGCTGCCAATAACGATGGCGATGACGATGACGACAACCGTTTGGGCCAGGCATAATTTCATAAATCAATATTTTATTAGCTGCCATGTGGGCTCAACACTGCAAAAGAGTGGACAGATTATGGAGGGGGAAGTGAGGGAGGTAAGCTTGACGCAAACAGGTCGCTCATCTCAGTTGCGTAGGTGAAAAGTTTTATAAACAGCTGCTGTTTCTGCCAAGCTGCAGTTTGCGGGTGTGGGTTATAAATTGATTTGGAAGGGAGAAAATAAGGTAAGATTACATATAGTATTATATATTTATATATAATTTAACATAACTTGATGTTATAACAAAATGATACCTTATTCATTTTTGGGAAGATCTTAGAAGCTCCACGTAAAAAATCATATCCTATAAATTTATTGCTCAATATATTCAGAATTTAAGGATTTTTTAATGGAAACATATTTTATAAACGTTGGTTATGGATGAATTCTAAGCACCGCGTTAAAATTACATCAAGTCAATGAACTAATCTTCTTTAAAATAGTTTTCATCCATTAAATACATTTTAATGCAATAAACTCTCTTGAATAATGTGCTCTTTCAGTAATTATCTGCTTGCCTTATTCAATAAAAATTGCAGCTAATACTAGTTAATAGATTTTCTTTGTCTCTTTTTTTCTGCTCAAGATCAAAAGCAAATGTAACACATGTCCAACTACAGCTGCCAGCCATACACAAGCACAATCACAAACACAAACATAGACAACTTACAGCGGGTCAACTGGACAACACACTTCTCGCCCCTGCCTAGCAGGGACGTTCATATCATGTATACTATATATATAGTAGTATATCCTTGGCAGCAGCAGCAGCAGTAACTGTGTGCAGCGCCTTCCAAATGCCTTTCAAATGCACGACGCCTGCAGCAAACGCATTGAAAGGCGGACGGAGATGAAGTCGAAGAAACAAAAAATACAGCTTTCTATTTTTGCTGTTGCTGATTTGGTGTTGTTTGTTGTTGTTGTTGTTGCTTTTGCTGTTCGCTTTACGCACTCAGCAAAAAAATGTTCCAAGTTGCGCAGCTCCTTTCATTACTTATTTCTTTATGACGCTAATGTCCTTAATTCGTCAGTGTTAACCTAATTTCGAGTAGTCGAGCCGAGGCAGGCAACAAAGTTCGACGACGACGACGACGGCGACGACAGGATGATGGCAAAGGAGAAGGAAAAGAAGAAGAGGAAGGGAAATAGAAAGAATTATGCCAAGAAAGTTTTCTATTTTGTCGCAGAGGCAAAAGCGGCAAAAGTTTTGCGGCCAATGCGACAACGATTGTGGCACACACACACACACACACTCACACACAAACACAAATATAACCCACATATCCTAGAAATGTCCTTTGTGTTTGTCAGCGCCTGCGAGTCTCTTACTCTCTTGAGTTGCGCGCATTCCCAAAGGCTATATAAATCATAATAATTTTGCAATGTAGCGAATGGCAAAAGGAACAGCAGCAGCAGCAGCAGCAGCTGAAGCAGCACCATTCTCCATGTCGCATATCCTTGTGGCGTGTCCTTTATTTGCTACGTGTTGATGTCCTTTTGATGGCACTTCTTCTGCTTCTCCAACTTGCAGGCCAGTCCAGTTCAGGCCGAAAAGCCTCCTGGGCAAATTGCTGGGCAAGAAAGCAAACCGCCAAGCGACCCAAGCAACACCCCAACAACGACCATCGTATATCTGTCTTTCTTTCTTTCCGTGTGTCGGTGTGTGTGTGTGTAAGTCCTTTTTTGTCCTGACGCTAGTCGATGTGCGTGAATGCGTGCGTGCGTGCCGTCTTGTATTTGTAATTCGTGGCAGCATGTCCAGCATAAAAATATACTTAAGTGATTTCTCTTGATTCACTTACATAGATTTGGGTTACATTTCTTTTCTATTCCTCTTAAGTCCTCTTTTGCCACAACGTTGCAAATAAATAATTTTTATGATAGAATATGCCTAGTCCAATGTTTATCCCTGCTTTGTATCCTTTGCGTTCGGGCCTTCATTCAATTTCGCTTAAAAGCGCCAAAAGTTAAGCTGTAATCATTTAAATGATTTATTCAACTTGATTTTCATATCAAGGATCGCCGTTTGTAATTTTTTTTCTTTCGCAAAAACAAGAAGGAGGGTAACCAAAAACATTTCTGTTTGCCCTTGCTTTGGCTTTGTGATGTCTCCCCAGGGTCATCGCATAGATTGGGGACATTCTCAATCATAATTTGTTGGTGTCACAATGATAATTGTAGATTTATATGCGTATCGCACATGCAAAAGGTGCCATTTTGGCATTGAATTAAATTTAAGAGAGAAATAAAAAATTGAAAAAATTTTGCTTAACTAAACGCCTGTAGCCAAACTGGTTTGGAGATCTTTTTTATGTTATGTATGAGGGATTTTATTTCTTTTCTATAACATCTGAGTATTTTACAGTTTTTGTGGGGCTGTCCAATCTATTTTATTATTAATTTACACTTATTTGTTGTTATTCAACGTTTTTGTTTTACTCCTATGAAAACATAGAAGCTGAAGCTAGCGTCTAAAAACTTTGCTACACTGTTTGAAAATTCAAATTTTGTGTTTAAAACTTTCGTGCAAAGTAATTTGTGCTATAGTTTGTTCTAAGTATTTATTTATCTCTGGTTTTTTTTTTAAGACCCTAACCAAACATTTTTCAAGCACTTACCCACACTGCAACCGCAATGGCCGCAAGCCATTAACCATTACTTTTCTTTGCACCAACATTTATTTATTTAATCAAACAATGGAAAATTGCTTCGCCAATATTCGAAATATGCAACAAATGCGATAATCAAAAAAAAAAAAGCTGGCTACAAAAGAATTTCACCCTTGACCCCAAAAAGCAAAGCGTAGTCATTAGGATATTTTTGCGTTGTATAACAATTTTTAATTGTTATTTACTTTGTTTTTATTGATGTTGTTGTTGTTGTTGCTGTTGCCAAAGGGGCCCAAGGCAGCAGGGGCAACAACAGCCACAGCAGAAGCAGCGCTAATGACCAACTTTTGCCAAGCAACAAGCAAAAAATAAAATAAAAATATTTCATAGCATATATTTCAGGGCTCCGTGTTTCTATTCCTTGCAGTTGCAGTTGTTCTTGTTGTAGTTGCTGCAGTTGTTGTTGTTGTTGTTGTTGTTGTTGTTGTCGTAGTCGTCGAAAACACTCAAAACCCATTAGGCAACACTTTATGCTTAGTTTGAAGTTGGGGGGCACAGAGAAGAAACAAAAACAAGTATAAATGTTTGTAAATTTGCGTTTCAGAACATAAAATACTCTGCCTAAAGAATTATAAAAGCTGAAATAACATAGAAGAGTTCTAAACGTAGGTTTTTTCGATATGCAGAAACCTATTGCTTTAACAGTTTTAAATGTTTCTTTCAATGGGTATTAATAGTTTTGTTCATCAAAGTCTTAGCTAGAACTTTTAAGCACTTTGCACAAAATAACTTTCATAACTCACTTTTTTCATCAGTCAACAATATAGTTATAACGGTGCAAAAGTGTATCCCAGCTCTATATGATTTTAAATCAGGGTATTAAAATCCGTCGAAAAAAAATGTATATCGTGGTGACTGCAGGCCAACTGAATTTTGCATATTAGCAGCAAAGACCGAACAAAAGAGAGGCAGAGTGCGAAAGAGAGAGAAGAAAAGAGTGAGAGAGATGCGTATTTGTTGCACTCTATAAAAACGTTCTACAAGCGACGCTCACACACACACACACAAACATACAAGCTGCGCTGCCTACTTAACAATCGTTGGCGACATGGAGACGTGGCACACGGGGGTGTGGCAGCTACATTTAAAATGCAATTGCCGTACGCGCCTCCGCCTTCCAGGCGAACAATGCAAATGAATGGCGCCACGCCCCAGAGGCCTACGCACACGCCCAAAGTTATTCTCAAGTTGCAAACTGTTCGTGGATGGCAATTGCACGGCGGGGAGCGTAGTAGGGAAGCCTTGTTGCAGCAGCAGCTGCCGTAGGCGTTGCGTTTACATTGAAAATTACCCCACTTACTGTGTGGACGAGGCAGCTACTGATGAGCAACCCGGCAGGGAATGATAGCAAAGTGTCGCGATGGAGTAGCGGGTAAAGGGCGAAGAAGCTAGAGTAGCTGGAGATGCCAATGTGCAGCAGCTAAACGTCTTGATGATTCAAAGGTTCAAGCACAATGGGCAATATTAAGAAAATATTAAAGAAAATAATAATAAAAATATAGTTATAATAATAATAACATATCCATAAAACTGTCCAAAAGCTCTTTACGAAAAATATAATAATTTATAATATTTTACTTATTCTTTTCTCAATTTGTGCCAACGTGCACAGTGCGCATTGTGGGCAGACGAGTGGTGCAACCGCATCGCAACGCTTTGTGGCACGCGTTTATATTAACATAAATCGAATGTGACGCAAAGGACACCGACGAAGAGGCGTGAAGACCCCGCCGAAGACTCCTTTGACACTCGCAAATCACTCAACAGCATGATAGATGATCCGCCCCACCTTGCAACTCCTTCCTTACACACACACATGCCCGCTGAGTTGCATGGGAAATGTGTAGTGTGGTTCGTTGGGTTGGTTAAAGATTGGGGGGGGGGGGGACGCACAGCGTCATTCAACGCAATAGCGCCAACTATAAATTTTAAATTAATTTTGAAGTGGAGGCCAAAAGCGCCCAACAACTACAACAATAACAATCCGAAGCGACGAACGTCTGACAGACATTTCCGCTTACAGGCGAGCAGACAAAATGAATGAAACACACACACACACGCATTTATTGCGCGTCAGTCGCGCAACTGACAACGGCAAAGGGCAACTTGTTTGGGTTCACGGGTTCGCTGATTCGGGTTGGGGCTATAGTTTTGGTTTCAAGTTCGAAGTAAGAGGAGTTCGGAAGAGTTCTGTTCTTTAACGCTTTGTTGTCTGTCATTACAAGTGCATAAATTATTGTAACCACATTTGCCTGGCGTCAGTCCCATTGACTGCACACTGCAAAAAAGGGTTAGACAAGGAGTATGGATAGATGGATGGATGGATGGATGGACCGTTTGGTTGTCTGGCGTATCATCAACATCAACGTGGCCAACTGCAACAGTTGCCAGCAAAGCTGGCGACGCGTTCACTTGATGACATGACAAAATATTTTCCCAGGCGTCTTTGTGCGTCATTCCCAGCCCCACCCACGTGCCCCGTTTCTACCCTTTTCAACACACACCCGCCAAAAAGTTGCTTTTGACTTTGATGCCACACACACACAGCCATACTCCAACCCACTTTTGCCATGTTGCCTTATGACCTTTATGCAATTGCATTCTGCGGCAATGTGTCGTCGATGTCAGCCAGCAGCAAGCTGTAATTGTATGTGTGTGTGTGCGTGTGAGCTGGGCACTCTTCATACCCTCTATCTCTCTCTCTCTCTCTCTCTTCTGCTTCTGGTAGCTGCCTCATGATGTTCGTTTTCGTTTCGTCTCTTCTTTTTGTGCATTTCATTGCGGATTGTATCATTTTGTACTCGCATGCTTCAGCGATTTTTGGAATTTTCAATTTGTTCAGAAATTTTTGGACCCTACGAAAAGAACAAGCGAAAGAGAGGGAGCAACTGCATGATGCGGTATTTTATTTATGCCAGCTTGAGATCATATTAAAATTTAATTTTCTAAAAATAAAAACAAATAAAATTTCGTAATAATCTAATTGAAAACAATTTAGTTACAAATTCTAAGAATGGGGCGAAGCATAAAAGTTTCATTAAGTTTTATTAAGGGTTTTTATTTTATTAAATAACTTTTTCAAACTTATATAAAAACGTGTGTCAGCCACAATACAGAACATATGTATGGCATGTAAGTACATCACGGATTTCTTTAGCCACAGAAACGATCCAAAAAAATCCATTCGAACAGCAACGAAACTTAATTTCGATATGCCAAAAATGTTTTACTTATTAAGCGAAACTTGAGCAGAATTTATTGCTAACCGCAGCCGCACATAAATACAAATTTGCCATTTTTATTTTAAGCTGAAGCTTTTGACATTTAATATGGCGCAGTGTGAGCGCAGAAGTTATTTTCGTATCAGCCACGCCAATTAAGCAGCCCATTCCTCTGACCTCTGTCAATAATAAAACGTTTGATAAATGCTTAGAAAATTGTAGGAAATATTTTACATGCGAATTAACGCAATAAATTTGATGCCAGAGATGCGGCAGAAAAAACAAAACAAAAGCGAAATCAACCAATTTATAGTGAGAAGGATAACAAAGAAGTGAAGAGAAAGCAACAACAATGAACTGTGAAACGCTTTGGGCAAACAGAGAAAACTTTGATTGCGAAACACATTTGTGATTTATTTGAGTACACATTTAACAAATTGCTACTAAATGTAAATATATATATAAACATAATATATGAAACGTTGCTTATTTATTTATGCGAGAGGCTACTTAAGCTATTTAGCAAACGGCAACAACACAAAACTCAACCCTCCAATTGCTCAAACCCTAAGATGTTCTGCGCAAATAACTTGATTAAAAAACCGCAAAAACCTATCGAGTGCCCAATGCGTTGACCACATACACAGCAGGCACACAAACTGCTGGAGGAGCTAGTCAAAGGGCGCAAGGAAGGAGTGAGGGGTGGCGGGAGTTTGGTGCGAAGGGTTGCTGAAACAGTGGGGCCAGTTGTTATGGCCGCCGCAATCCGATTCAATGTGTAATTTAACACGAAATGGGAAACGATTGGCAGAATATAATTGTGTGTGCGTGCGACTGTATATGTGTGTGCGATTGTGTGTGTGTGTGTGTGTGTGTGTAGATGCTACAGCCAGATGAAGGCAGTTACTGACCAGCACTGAACCACACCTGTGGGCGTTAGCCTGCTCTTGATGTTACCTGTGGGCGTGCTGCTCGATGCGTGTGTTTGCTTGCTGTGGTTTTGTATGGTGTGGTGTGGAGTGTTGTGTTTTAGTGCAGCTTATTGAAGTTGTTGGGATTAATGTGGCAAAATGGCATAATACACAGGGATTTGACTTAGGAATTCAAGAACCAATTCTTCTCACATTAAGTTATACGTTTTGGAATAGAAACTGATTTTTGCAGACTGAAATAAAGTAAGACATACGTATGCAAGTTTATGAAAAGGTTTCAATAAGTTAACAACATAGATGCCTTCCAATTGTTGATTAAATAATATTAACTTATTTTTTCTATCCTTTCAATTGTATTTGCTAGTGTTTAGAATGCAAGTAACTGAGATATTGTCTAACACTTTAACCCCGTTATTTTACCCGTGTCAAGCAATTAAAATACATCAGCTGCACCGCAAAAGCGAATCTGAGCAAAAAGATCGCGAACACATTTGATGCGAACCTTTTCGATTAAAATGCGTTGCATACTTTTCAGCGTGAATTCACACATTCACTTCAAGGACTTATGCCGGGTTTCAGTCTCCTCAACCTACCATATCCCATAAAACGAGCACGGACAAACCCGACCCAGAGAGCACACAAATAATTAAGTTTTTTTCTCTAACTTTTTTGTGTCTCAACATCTCTCACTCTCTTTTTCTCACTGTAGATGTTTTGCTCTCTGCACCCGGCTGCACTCTTGTCACGTAACTTTACAATGGGTAAAAACTTTTGCATTTCATGCGCTGCTCACTCTTACTCCTCTGCTCTCCAGCCCCTTCATTTCCGCTCACACTTTTTCGCTCTGTCTGATTGTCTCTGGGCGCTGCATAAAATGTTTGTAAGTGACGTTGAAATTGAGACACTTGTCGCTTAATTGTTTTTCGAGTTTTGCTACCAAAAAAATACAACAAAAAAAAAAAAAATTGCACAAAAAATAATAATAAAATAATAAAAAAAAAATAACAGAAAACATTGAGCGAATATGTTGGTTTGAGTTGCATTTCCATACCTCCCCCCATACAGCACCCCGTTGTCGTTAAATCGCTTTGCTGTTTTTGTTGCCAGTTGAGAAATTGCACTTGGCAAACGTTCTTTACGCGTGCTTGGGACACACTGAAAGGGTGTTAGGGATTTGCCTTTGCATGTATTTGGCCTGCTGTTTTTCAGTACTTCTGGAGTAGCCTTGTGTTTTCTTTTGGTTTTTGTTTTTTGTGTCGGTTGTAGCAGTGGGCGTGGCTTTCTCAGGCGTCGTGTGGCTGTAGATTATTTTAAGTAATTATCAAGCGATTTGCGCAACGACTTAAGAGCTCTTAACTCTCGAGTCTCCCATGTGGGTGCTGGGCAGTGGGTGTTTGGGCTGTAAGTGCGCTTTGTGCATTAATTAAACATGTAAATTTTGTTTGTTAAGTGGAAATTAGCAAGCTACTAGCATAATGCATAGTGCCAACTAAGATTTGTAGGAAATGCACAATTTTGCGAAGGGAATTTGGGAATTTGTCACTAAAATTGATTGAAAATATTCCTAACTGCATCTAATTCCTCGAATTAATTAAAGATTTTCGAAAGCTGACAAAATCCTCTAATCAGTTTGCATGCAGTTCTCAAAATTCATATTATTAACTAACTTTTGTAACATAATGATTGAAAATATTCCTAACTGCATCTAATTCCTCATATTAATGAGAGATTTTCGAAAGCTGACAAAATCCTCTAATCAGTTTGCATGCAGTTCTCAAAATTCATATTATTAATTAACTTTCGTAACATAATAGGCTTTTTTAGTTGAATGCTCTTTGATCGAAATATTAGTTTGTCTTACTGCATTCTAACTGCATTGAAGTAAGCTCATACGTACTACACACACATATATATATATATATTATGAAAGAAACGCTTTGTCGCAATGCATTAGGAGGCAAGGAGATGCTATCGGCATTGACTGTATCCTGTGCCATGACGACAGCTTTGTGATATGTGAAATTGCGTCCTGCTGCAAACATTTTATAATTTTGTGCACGGCGCAACACATAAGTCAGCAGCAACAGCAGCAGCAGCTGCTGAGAGATTGGTTAAAAAAGAGGGGGTAAGGCAAAGTGGAAGCACTTTGAGCTGCCATGTAAGCGAGTCCTGCAACATGACAAGCACTGGGCACAAACAGTCAGCAACATCAGACGAGTCTGTCACTCAGTCTATCTCCCTCTCCCACCCCGCTCTCTATCACTCTTTCTCTCTCTCTATCCCTCTTTCTCTCTTTGTGCTATTATCTGTGCCTATATCTGTCTAACTGTGGCACTCGGAGAGACCGCAAATGATTTTGCAGTTGACAGTTGTCTGTTGCCATTTGGGGAATTTAGTGTTAATTATGGTTGTAATAAGTTATACAACACACAGCAACACATACACACACATTCATACAATGAACATACACATGCATACTATGCACTCTATCAGATCCTTCTTCTCTCCACTCCTCCGAAATGCTTCAAGCTTAATTTTGGAATTTTGTCGCAGCATTCAAACGAGCAGCTTCTAATATATTATTTCTGCATTCCTATAGGGGCACAAGGATATCAAAATGATTATATATGAAAAAGCAGTTAAAGCTAAATGTATTTTCAGAAAACAAACACAAACAAAACTAACCCTATTCAACACCGGTTTAAATTTTATTTAAATAAAAATCCAGCATTCGATATTCATTTCAAATTCTTCTTCTCAACAGTATTTGTCTTTTTCAAATCTACTAAGGAGCTTGCATTAATTGTTAGACAAAGCAAACTTAAATATCAAAAGCACTTGGAATTCTCAAAATAATTAACGCAAATGCTATTATTCATAGTTTGGCTAAATCATCTTGTTGTTCAACCCGGCTTAAATTTGGTTCCAGGATGCAGCAATTACTATCTACTCCTTCCTTTGTCCTTGATATACATTTAATGAGGAATAGGCAATCAATAAAGCCAACAGCAATAGACTACTCTCTACAACAGTATCAATTGCACAAATGTGTGACAGTCTGTGTGTGTTTGAGTGTGTATGTGTCTGTGTGTAAGGACAATAGACAAATATTGTGCATCGTAATTATCAATTTCGAGTGCAGTCATCGATGCTTTTGTTTGCAGCAATCATAAACGTCAGACTGTTTGTGAATTTCCTCAGGCCAGCAGAATCCTTCTTGGCTCCTGGCTTCTGCTTGAGTTCCCATTTAACTCCTGTATTCCTTTGCAACTTGATGACTCAACCGGTTGCTGATGTCTATTTGCGGTTATGTAACTCAAACTCGATTGCCGTCTGTGTTTGTGTGCAAAGCTCAAGAAATTCGGCAATCCCCAACCCCAAACCAAACCCCTCCTCCAAAACATTCTCAACAATCGCTTGCAATATTATTGATTTAGGAAACGTGAGTTGACTGCATCAAGATCCTTTGCCTGCCCTCCGCGTTGCTTAGTGCTCCTATAGCATAGTTATGCAATGCAGATTTGTGCCTTTAATTAGGACTGAGTCTAGTTTACATATGTTCCAGGATACAAAACTAACAATTGGGTAAATACATGCATATGTATGCGTGTGTGTGTGTGCCATCAAAGGCTCGTAATTAACTAAACATCTTAGTTTTGCGTAGTTAGATGTTAACATGACAAGATAATTGAAAGTTTTAATAATACGATTTATTGGAATATGCATAGAAATTCATTCAAATATATTTCTGACAAACAAATTACAGCTTCCTTAGAACAAATGCTTTAGTTTAAGCTTAGTTTTAGAATAGTTAGCTCAATTTTGCTATAAGCATCTTGGACGGACTTTGTAGAGATTTTTGCTTGGGTTTAGTCTTTAGTCGACTCCTCCTTGAGGAAAGTATGTTTCTTAGTCGTTATCGGGTTCTTGCTTGCTCTCAATTTGTTTGCTTAATGTAAAGTTTTCAATATGCCACAGTTTCTCGCTTTCTCTCGTCTCGTTGACTTTCTCTTATCCTGTTTTGTTGTTGTTTTGCTTTGGCCAGGTGTTTTATGGAGAAAAATATTTTCATACATAAAAGTTTTACGACAAACAGTGCCAACAACATCAACAACAACAGCTACAATGTGTACTTGGTAGCATTTTGTGACTTATGGGCGAGTTGCTTAAAGTAAAAGTATGCTCAATGTTGCAAAGTTTAGTTGCCTTAAGTGTGCCGTGCAAATTGCTGTAAAGCGATATGTTCAGCAGTATTTTGCAGCACTGGAGAGCCTCTCTCTCTATTTGACTAATTGAATATGTGTGGAAAGACTGCAAGTAATCTGAAATTTCGGGAGCTTAAGGAAAGAAAGTTCTGAGGTGGAAATACTATTAACAGACCTCAAATGAACTATTTTACTTAGCAATTTGTCATTAAGCACATGGCATAATGTCAATTGCCTGGAGAGACATTTCTAACAGAATGAAAGGAGTGCAACAAAAAAAGATAGATAGCGCGTCAAAAAGACAACCCGCTTGATGTATTTGCTGCATTTTGCAGCACTGCACTACGTAGCCCCTTTAATTTAATGGCTATTCATTTAACAAATTGCACACCAAAAAGATGACAGTCTCGCTCGCCCCTTGCCCATTCCCTGCCGACCCCTCATACAGCCACGCAGTTGGTGCTCTATTTTTCTGGCTGTGTCGCCTCTCGCTTGTTAACTGAAACTAAACAGTACAAACACGACTGTCAACAACTGTAACGTTTACCGCATGTTACCGCTGCGCAATGTCCTGTGCTGCATGACAGGACATGTTGTGGCTTCTCGGGCTACCACACACACACACACATAAGAGAGAGAGAGAGAGAGGGAGAGGGAGACGAAGCTCATGATGCTTCGTTTCGTATGTTTGTTCCATGTGAGTGATAATGCATGTGTCCATATGGGACGCTACTAGCTGGGTTCGTCGCAGTGCTGCCTTCCCTTGCTTAATTGTTGAAATGCATTTTGGTTGCACTACTGTTGTCAAAAGGGGCTTGAAAAGGGGGTTGAATTAGCCTAATACTAACTGAATGTCGCAGTCTACAAATTTTACAACAGCTAGCAAACAAAAGGCACATTGCAAGCTTAAAGAAAACTTGTTTTGCATTCGCTGAGATTGCCTAACTTAAGGCAAAGAGCTAAATGGTAAACGAAAGTAAAGAGTATATTGGTTTTGTGCAATGTCCGTCTGTCCCAACTTTTTTCGACCCTAGAGACTTGAAACTTTGCATAAACAGATGAAGTGCTAAGACTGGGCTACGACGCTCCCATAGTTTAAGTACTTTTCTTGTGATATTATTTATTTAGTTAATTATTTTTTTACTCTCGATAAATAATATAAATTTCGTGACCTCAAATGAGTTTGGTGCATTTTTGTTATGCTGAAAAACCCATTAGTGACAACAAATAACTATCGAAACTGGCCCACAGAATTCATAAATAAGACTTTGCATGCATTTCAACCATCCTTTTTATCTGCTCGCCCTTTCTGCCACTATCTCCTGTTCTGTTTGTCAATTTCGCCGCATTGAGCACGCAATTTATGGGCACACAAATTTCATTTGGCACACGAATAATAAAATAAGAGAACCAAAATTACACAAATAAAAAATCGAATATGTTTTGGCAAATTTTTGGACGATTATCAAAAACTTTCGCCATATGAGAATGTGGAGCACTAGTTTTATTTTTTATTTTTAATATATTTTCTTTTATTTTTGAGTCACATCAATAAATTCAATAATTTATGAGCCAGATTTTGTTGCGAATTTGTGCGATATCAGCTGCTAACAAATATTTATATAAATAAAAATGCCACAATTTAAAGTGAAAATAAAAAAACCAAAAATTAAACAATTGTCTGCCTGCTAGCAAAAAGTTCGACAAACGGCAGCAGACGGCAGTTGCCACCGAAGCCCCCAAAAGGAAAAAAGCAAACTGTATTATCACCTCAAATATGTGTAATAAACTCCCTAGGGGTCCTGGCACAAGGCAAAACACACACACACAAACACACATACAAGGCAAAAGTGACACAAAAAAGGAGAACATTAAAAAAAAAAAAAAACAAACAAAGAAACGCAGACGGTTTTGTGGCATATGGCAACTGGGGAGCCGGCACCCGAATCTGAGCCCACACGAACCCCTATGAATGTCCCTAACCAGACTCAAACAATAGGCAATGATAATGAAGTTATCAGCGTGTGCCAGACAGAGCTTGGGGAGCAGCCAAAAGCCGAGTAAACATTGAAACAAATAAATAAATTACATTTAGACGGTGTGTGGCATTAAGATAGAATGCGGGGGTGAACAGGGTAACTGAGATAGGGCTCTCTTCCATATTCACCCCAAAGCCAATTCAACAAAATAAATTTAACCTTTACACCATTTAAATTTAAAGTTAATTTACTTGAGCTCAACTCTTATGCAACCAATATCGCAATTGCATTTTTTGTAATAAAACTCTTTAAAATTTCATTTATAAATTGCAATTAAAAGAAATCAATATAAAACAATTATCTGCTGGGTTTTTTTTTATAGAACTGTAAATTGATAATCAAATATTATATTCGTGTATTAATTTTTATGAAAGACGTTTTTGATTACACATTTTTGGGAAAAGAATTTTAAATATTAAAAAAAAAAACATTGCATGGCTGCTTAAATCCGCTTTATTTTAGCTTTAATGTGCAATGTACTTAAATCTTTTTAAGCAATAAACAATAGTTCTTTTTTTATATATTTGACATTAAACAACAATATTTCAAATTTCCTATTCAAACACCTACAATATAGAAAGCTAACAGTTCAGGCAAGCTTTGTGTTATTTTTGAAACAAAAAGTTATTGTCAGGCTCAGAGAAACTTAAAAAAAAAAATCCATTAAAAAAATATGGCCAAGCCGACAAGCATTAAGGATGCTCTAGCACGCTGGGAGGAGCGGAACAAGCAGGAGGCCATTACAGCTCAGGAAATCGGCTTGCAGTTTCAGTATCCACCCATTGAAAAAATGGATGCCACTCTGAGCAGCCTCGTCGAGTGCCAGAAGTTGAGCCTGTCCTCGAATATGATTGAGAAGATTAGCGGCATTTCGGGCATGAAGAATTTACGTGTCTTGAGTCTGGCACGCAACTATCTGAAGAATCTGAATGGCATCGAAGTGCTTGCCGAAACATTGGAAGAGCTTTGGGTTAGCTACAACAATATCGAGAAGATCAAACAGATTGAGTCGATGAAAGCCCTCAAAGTATTCTATATATCACACAATCTAGTCAAAGACTGGGCCGAGTTTGTACGTATGGGTGTACCGCCGAATCTCTGTGATATTACTTTTGTGGGAAATCCTTTGTACGAGAACATGGATGCGGCTGCATTTACTGCAGAGGCCATACGCCGCTTGCCCAATCTCCGGAAGCTGGATGGAGAGCCAGTCATTCGTTAAGGCCAAGTTGCAGTAAAGTTTGGTATTTTGTTTGTTTTTTGTACACTCGTAGCATGGCATGCAAGTGAAAATAAAAGATGCAACCACAAACAAGGTCTTGAAAGCATTCAAAGGCAACTGGCACGCCCACTCACACACACACACACACACACGCACACAAACAACGAGATGGCAGGTAAGCTATTAAGAGCTTGAAACTGCTGGAAACAGGCATTGATGATGCTTGCTGGCCTGGCCTGGCCTGGCTGTTCTGTGCTCTGTGCTCAAATCATTTGCTTTTCTATTCTATAGATATTTTTTGTATTTCTTTTTTGCATCGGCAATAAGAGAATTTTCCAATTTTCATTGCGTTTCTCCTGCTGATGAGCGCTATTGTTTTGTGTTCTGTGCGTTTGTGTGTGTGTGTGTGTATAAACCTCAACAAGCTTGTTGTAGGTGAAAGGTGTTCGCCTTTTGTTTTGTTGCCTCTCCGCTTTATGTTCCAACCTCATCACAACTTTGTACACGACAAGCAAAGATCCAATTTTTGTCTAGCATTGTTTGCATATTTTTAACCTAGTCCCAGTGTAATGAGTACATGTCTTACCATACACGAAGAAGGCGTGGCATGCTAACAAAAAATGTCTACTGCTTTCACAAATGTCTACCTGCCATTCTATGGCATTTGTATTGGGGTTGAACTGATAAAGTTCTTTCGCAAACATTTCATCATTGATGAACGGGAACATTTGTATGCTCTAAAAATGTTCTAAGCACTTAAGAATTAATTCCATTAACTTTTTTTTTTATTTATTGGTCTTTGCTAGCCCTATACTTATATATCATAACTGTAATATACTTATTATAATCTGGCTCCATTTGCTTCAAAGTATTTATGTTTTGTTGTAAATTGCACTGTACTGTCTGCCTATGGCGGAATGAAGTAACATTTTGTTTATTTTTCGCGCATAAATAATCAAAAACGGCCGTTGGCAGGGGGCGTAATAAGGGAAGGGATTGTTAAAAGGCAGACAGCTTGGCAAACAAACAAAGCCAAAATATTTATATATGAGCATTCGAATCTGTGCACAAGATAAAAACGCTTAATAAAAACAAAAGCTCGCAAATCGCAGTCAAGAACAAAAAAAAGCAATGTCTGACACCAAAGTTAAATGTTTTATTTATGCCGTTTTCGACATTGCTGCAAATTTGCAAAATATCATCAATTTGTCTGCTGTTCTTTGGCAAACAATAATAATTTTAGCACAGTTGAATATTTTCATGAAGTAAAGAAATCAAAATCTTCCCTCAAACTGTGAAAAATACTTTGAGGAAATAAAAATTTTTAAACTCAAATTCGGACAGAAACAAAAGTGTCGAGCATTTTTGTGATAACTAAAACCGAATTTTCTTTTTTCTTTGGTCCCACCCCAAAGTCCAGTTTGTATTTTTCCTGCTCTTATCATAGTTTGCGGCATAAATCACGCGTTTAGTTGCCAAGTGGTTTTTAGAGCCCGCTTTTGCGTTTAACTGTCGTTTGGGCCACTTTTATGTGAATTCCCCCACCCAACTGCCCGTCCGCCAGCCAGCCAACCAGCCAAGTGGCCGTAGCCAACTGGTCAACGGCGCACCGAACAAGCAACCAACATATTTAGAATATATGGCAACACTTTGGCAACACCAACACAACCCTTGACCGCAGCATGTGCAGACATAGAAAAACTAACAGAAAAACACAACTACCAAAAGAACCGAACACAAACACAGACGATTGCGCAACCACAGCGCAAAAACCACTTCAACTTGCACTGGGTATACCCAGTACTCTCGGCAAGTGTTGTACTACGTACGTATGTGTGTGTGTGTGTGTGTAGTGGGGCTTACTGTTGTCACTGCCAGAGAGTTGCCAGAGAGTTGCCAACAACAACAGTCACATACACGCGACTTATTCTGCTGGCACTAGAACTTGTAGCGTAGATTTTTTATAAGCCTTAACATACAATTTGGCATTTGGCGTTTTAGATTTGTGCAATAATATTTTTGGTTAACCCCATTTTTTGTTATTGACGAGTTAGCAGAACATCTAACTATGTGTTTTCAATTATTTCAACAATCTCATCGGCAATATATATTAAAAGTTTATGTAAAATTACCCTGAAATTACTTTTGTAAAATTCCTTCAACCCACTTTGTTAAATTGCTTTCAAGATACCCTTTCTTTCAATTCCCATTACTTGCCAGTGGCCTAACAACATGATATCAAAGGAAGTTTTTAACCAGTTTGTTCAAGTTTTTGGCACTGGCATATCTTAAAGATACTTTAAGCTGCTGGCTTCACAGACACACAGCTCACATCTTGTGCCTGTCAAAGGCGCATAAATCTATTCAAAGACTTTACGTAAAATCCAGACAAATGCCAGAGATTACAAAAAGATTTTGGGCCGCATGATGCATGAGCCTCAACTGAGCGCGTGTGTGGTTCTTCTCCTGTCTCTCTGTCTGTCATTTTGCCCTACACACACACTAACACCCTCTCACACACGCAACAACAATTAAAGCCTGATTAATAGTTGCAGTTGCGTGGGGAGCCAAACTCACATATCTCACTACCTTTCGCCAAGTTTCCCTAGCTGAATTATGACTTTTGGTTCCTTCGTTTCGGCTGCTTAGCATACTTTTGTGCCCAGATATTGCTCTCTGTTTGTGTTTGGGTCTCCTTGTGTGTGTGTGTGTTTTTGTTTGTTGGCATTTTGGTCGGCGCATAAGTCAAATTGTTGTTAATTTCATAATGTTAACCCCTTTAAGCATGTCGCAGCAGAGAAATTACATAAATTCATTTGGCCAGCGCCCAGCGGAGTTGGGCGGTCCCACAATTTCCACCAAATGGTTTTCATAGTATAAATCATTAAATTTTAATGCTTCCCAGGAGATCAATGAACATGACCGCAAATTATACTGAAGCGTGCTTTCAGCCGCATAAAAGATTTCTCTTCACTTTTTCAGTGCTTTTTTTTTTTGCACTCGCGTTTTTATATACATACATATATTTTAAATGCATTTATGTTGAGAACACACATATGCAAAGTGTTTGGTTTGAAGTTGCGTTTTGTGAGTGTTGGCAATGGAAGGTGGAGTTTGGTGTTTGGCTGCCACAAAGTTGTCTGCACATATGTGAGCTGGAGTGTGTGTGTATGCGAGTTTTGGTTGCTCGTCTGAAACTGTTAAAAATAAAAGGACAAAAACACTTTAAATCCAATTGTATGTGCTTCAAATTTGAAGTTGTTATCTGTGATACTTTAAAGTTGTGAAAATGTTGGGTGAAACAAGTATTTATTTATTATAAATAAATAATTAAGTAATAAAATGTAATATTTATATTGTTGTGGCATAAGATTTATAGGTAAATTAATAACTTTTGTTTTTCTTAAACTAGTCAGGGAATGGATCTGGCAACGCCACTCTGCCCTTCCATCACTGTAATCGAGGGCGATCGAGAGGATCTAATGTTTGTCAAACAGTTTTTCGTGCCAACATTTTTAAAATATATTCGTTTACTGTTTTCACTATGTGTTCCGTTTAATTAGATTTGTAGCAGGCAAACGATGAAAGTTTTACATATCGCCAACAATACGTACAATATTTAAGTAATCAACAGAAAGTTGAACATCCGTTGAATAAAATGCAACACAAACTTGCACTTCCGCTTGCCTTAAAGCGTAGCAACAGAAGCTGGCTCAAAGATTCTATGCAGCAGCAGCAGCAGTAGCAGCAGCAAAAAATGCCTTTCCACACATTGTAAATCAAAAAAGTTTTCTTGTGCTAAATAGGGGCGTGCTTTTCGTATAACTTCCACTTGTAGATATTTCAACTGGTGTCGTTCTTCAGGCCCTTCGCCTACGTGCCACGCCCAAAAAAATAGAAGAAGAATGAAGGCAAAAAGATGAGCCTGTAGTCGGCCACTTCTCCACGTATTTGACATGAAATCATAAACAAGTTGCGCAAACTTCGCTGTATCTCTCTGCACATAGAGCTGCATTTTGTGACACGAAGTCAAGCTAAAAATTGCATAAATTAAAATTTTCGCTGCCAGCGAAGGATTTTGCATATATATATGCATACATTATACATTTCCCTAGACTAGGAATGCGTGTCGCTACGAGTGGTTTGTTAGAGTAAAAATTGCGCATCTGTAGACAGAAAATGTTACGGGAAATGCTTCAAAGCAGGACTAAGAACTTGTTAAACAAATGTAATTTATAAATATGTATGCAAGTTGGCATAATATATAATCTAAGGCTCTTCAATATTGTGAAAGATAATATAAGGTCTGTGTAAAAAGGTCCTAGATATTTAAATGTAGGCGAAGTGAAAAATAATCCAATGAAAGTTTGGTAATAAAGTAATTAAACATTATATTCCGTTTTCGCAAGTATTTTATAAGGTACTTTCAAGTCAGTTAAGTTTCCGCACCACTTTCAATCTTCATTTAACCGCGCATCTATTAACATTTTGCAAAGCTTATAGATTTTGTTTTCTTTTTGTTGCCTGTTAATAAGCAGGTTTTCGTATTTAAATATTAAAATTTTATTTCTCCACAATGCTTTCACCTTCTCAGGAACTGCGCTCTCTTTTTAAACACTCCCTATCTTAGCGTAGTGCTTGCCGGCTTGGCGTGCATTTACTGCATAACAACAAACTTCCGTCTTTCTTGGCCTGCATGGTGTATGTATAATTTCCGGCATTGCGCATACGTAAGCCCATACTCTAAATTAAAATTCATGGATTATAATTAATGCTCTCTGATTAATAGCGAGTGGATGAGATGTATGAGTCCGAGAGAGTCCAAAAGTTTACTAATTCTTACACGAATAGACGAACAACAAACTGTTGTCGAGCTGATAAGCTTGAGCCATGTAAAATGGCTATGTATACTTTCGGAAGAGTTGCTTGGCATTAATATCCATGTTTGGGAAAATATTTGTATTTAGCTGTGCCTGCCACAAAGTAAATAGAGCTCAAAAATACGAAGAAGCAGATGAACGAGATAGAGGAATTGAACTAGCAGCAGCTGTTGGAAAACTCACTCGGTGCTCGACACGCTTACCACACAAATCTCTAGCAATAACAATCTTTTGGGCTATCAAATTCAATTATGCATATACCAAGGCAAACGTGCTTACACACCAATACACATATACATACTTACTTACATACACACATACATACATCTATAGTTACTACTGGGGCAGCTGTGCGCCATTTTGTTTGTTCGTTAGCCTTGCGGCTCGCCTTTGTGATTAGTGGCAAGTTGCTTGATTTGCTTGTCTTGGCATTTATGGCCCGGACAGCCCTGTATAACAATCTTCCTGCCTGCCTGCATAGTCCTAAATATCCTGCACTTGATTTCCTTAGACATTCACTTAAGTAGTTTTCACAGTCAGATTAGCTTCTGTTTCTTCTCTCTCTCTCTCTCTTCTTTGTGTCCTGCAAGCGGGAAAACCTTTGCATACATTTTAACATCAAATGAGAAAGGGGCAATTGTTGAACGTAGTTTGGTTAAGTCTGCATGCTGCATCGAGACTTTCGGAATGATATTGTTTCTGTCTAAGCGAGCTCAGTTTTATGTTTGATATTGAGTTAAAATTTTAAAAGCAACAAACATATTAAATTTGTACATACAATTTGAATAGATTTTTAGTTTCCTTACCCTTTTGTAACAAATGTTCTAAAGAGTATCTTTAAGCATGGTGAGAAAGCTTTGATTATGCAGTTTTGTTGGCTTAGTACTTCTTATTAATGCATTGCTTGCCGTGCCAATCGTGCCTCCTATGCCTGAGGGCTTCTTAAGGCACGGCAAGGCCCATGTTCAGCTCTAACTTCAACTTTATGACATTTAACCGCTTTTGTCATTTCTTTTTTTATTCTGTGCAGATTTACCACACTTTTCATCATTTCTGTAATCGCTTAGCAAATGTTGTTGTTGTTATTTGTATACATTTCGCTTTAGTCTGCCCCTTTTTTTATTGCCTTTTACTACGCGCTTTGTCATCTGGTCAGCTACGCCCCGAACATTTCCTCGTGCAACTTCCTGTAGCCGGTTGCCCCATCTTATTGCCCCTTTTGTTGCTTTGCCTCATTCGTGCCTTTGCGCTTCGCTGATGTGTAAATTAATGTCATTTTCGGGCGGCTCTTTGAGAGTTTTGGGTCAGTGCTTTTGCTGTCACTTGCCCATGTTTTCTTTTTATTCTTTTTTATGCGTTCTGATTGAATTTTTATTATGCTCCGCGTTTGTTTGTCAAATTGTTTTGCATACTTTGCGGGTTCAGGGTGGGACAAACGGATGTTAACCATAATTAAGGTGATTTTATGCAGCATTTTTTTTCCTTATGATGGTTATGCCAACCCTCGGTTTGATCCCTTAATTGATTTTAATACATTTTTTATGCGATTCTCGCCTAAAAGAAGACGGCTTCCTGTTTTTTTTTTTGTATATGAGCTGTGTATGGGTGTGTTTTGGGTTTGTTGTATTTTCATGTTAATTGCTCAAACTTTGCCCATTCGGCGACGACAGCGATGATGGCAAAAACTATTCAAGTACATGTTCATTGCGAATGCCACGCCCACACAAAGTCCAAAATAAACGCCCACACAGCAGCAGGAGCATTTGTTGTTGTTTAGATTTTTTTTAATTGAGAGAGATTGCTGTGAGCGCACTCGAAAAACAATGAAATGAAATTTGTATACTCAAGTTTAACTGTGCAGACAAACAAGCAAACATTTCTCGTCCTGCCAGAAACTCATTTCGTTAGCATAACAAAAGGGGGGTTGGTTGGGGTAAGGGATAGAGGTAAGTAAGGGGATATAGGCGGTGTGTAAGGAGGCTCAGGAGAACTTAATAACCCACTCACAAACACACTAATTTGCACTTGAGCCAAATAATGAGTGCGCTGACGAGTGTGCCACAAATGAGTTGCAGATACAAAATAGACCGAGAGAAGAGAGACGGAGATGAAGAGAATAATAGACATGGCTTGCTACCTCAAGAGGCTGTTCTAGATGAGTTTAGTCCTGAATAGCTCTCGAATCTGGACGCTGTTTGCTCGGGTTGTGTGGCTGTGTCGTTGGCTAATTTCTAATTTGAATGCTGATTTATGCAGTTTGAATGGCATTGTTAATGCGGTTTGTCTGCCAGTTGAGGCACAGTTCAGGCACAAGTTTCATGTTTCAACAAGTGTTTAAGATAAATGCTCGCATAACCCAATTAAAGCGATGCCAAGTCTTTTATAATTAAAATACTACTAAGCCCTACACCCACAGACTAAGCCCTGCAATCTATATAAATCCGTAAGCCCTTTTCTCTGACCTTTCACACAAAAGACCCAACCCGGTTAAGAAAAACGCATGCAATCTCAGGCAGTTCACATTTCAACCTTGAACGAATGCTATTCAAACTATATTCGTTATACCTTTTGAGCTGCTTTTGGGTTTATATACATTTTTTACTTAGTTTTTGTGGGAGGCGGATTGCTTGGATTTTAAGCTTACCGCAAAATTAAATGATATACAGCTGAGCGACGTTGAAGGTTAATCTCTGACTCTCTTTCTGCTTTTCTTTCCCTTTCGGCTGCTGTTTTAAATGTCTGTTTCTAAAAAAAATGTATACAAGAACGGAGATAGGGAGAAAGGGGCAATTGAGTGTAGCGCCCGAGCTTGGGCATAATATCCATAAGCCGTCAGGAATTAGTTGCATTTTCATCATTTTCATTTCCATTTTCTCTCGATTTTGTTTGTTTTTTTCCTTTCGCTTCTCCTTGTTCATACTATATTTCTTTTACAGATTTTTGAAATGAAATGAAAGCGAATGTGTTTTGTGGTTGGTTGAAAATGAAAAGGATACGGCGCCCAAGTTCCTTTTTGTGCTGCTACCACAAGATTTCCATGGATAAATGAGATTGTTTTTGTGGTTTGGGCGCTGAAGCTGAATCTGAAGCTTGACACACAGAGACATGGCACAAAAGGCAGTGTACTTGGCAGCTGCTACCTTAAAACTAGGAACCTATGCTTCAAACAAACTTAATCCTCATCATTTGATTCACGTTCTGCACAACCTTACAGCTAATTAAGCAATTTCACAACAATTAAAATATGTTTTTTTGTATAATATAATAATATTTGAAAATGTTTGTATGGTTTAATAACTTTGATTCATTTAAATGCATTTTCCTATCTTTTTTGCAGAAACCGAAATAAGTTCATAAAAAGTTTTATCACACTCGTGGCAACGTTTAATAAGGCGCAACTATTTTAATGATACATTTTCTACTCCGTGCTAAGCAAAGTACAATTAAAACTTTTTGCAGAGTGGCTTTCAAATAGTGTTAGCAAGACATTATTGCTGCTCTTTCAGACCATTCCATTCACCTTTTCCACACAGCAACAGAATAAAGCATATATTCATTAAACCAAAACTAAAAGTCGCATTTGATCGTCCGTGCAACCAATGAGCGCAATTATCGAACCCGCAAACCACAAAACAACGCTGCCAATTTTCCTATTTAAAACGCAGATAATGCTGCTAAAACTGAGCTTTTAAGTGAGGATTTATAATCTTTTTGATTAGAAAATATTCATAGGCTATTGTTGGTCATCAACAATTTATTGGCATGGAAATGTGTTAGAAAGTACCGAATATTTAATAAACTTTTAGACATTGGCATTTAAAATGATTAGAATCTGCGTATATAGCCGGCTTTGGCTAGACAATACAACATACAGTTTATGCAAATGGTAAAGGACATAAAGACAGGATGTGCTATGACCACCTCGTCCCTGTGATCCCTTTCACCCTTTGGCCCACTCAACCAGCAAGCATACTGAATTCCACCGTACTTTGCACTGCAATTTAACAAATCGATTTGTTTTGCGTCGACCGCCGCCGTCATTCGATTTTTATAGCTTTCAAAAAACCAACAGAGCAAATGACCCCGTTACGCTTCCCTCTTCATGTCCACAAACCACACCCTGCCATCAACCACTTCCCCTTCTCTAGCTCGACTTACGCTGGATGCAATGCAATAAAATGCGCAGTCGACAGACGGCCTATATTACAAGCCCAGAATATACAAGCCATAAAAAATCGCTAAACGGCTATAATAATGCCATTGCAATGGCAATAAAAACAAGATATGAATTTATCTATTGTTGGTGAAATTGAAAATACACTTACTGATTGAAGGTAATGGGTTTATTCGCATTACTACAAAACCACAAAAATATCCTACGGTATTAAATCGAACTTACTTGAAATTTAATTTATGTGAAACGCAATAGAATTCAGCGTAGTTTTTTCGTGGAAAAATGATTTGATTAATCTATATTATTTCCTAATGTTTTCTTATCTGGACTTTTCTTCTTGACTGTTTCAAAAATATAGCTACTTTGCCTACTATTTTCTATTCTCTCCACAAAAACAAGAATAAAACGTAAATACGCTAAACTCAGTCTAATTCTATAATGGTAAGCAAGGGGGTCTCTTTTTTTGAAAAAGGTCTCGTGGCGAACAAAAAATGATCACTCGGTTTTCGCAAATGGCCAAATTATAATAAGTTGCTTTAAGCGAGGTCGTACTGCATCGACTCCGGAATACGTAAAATTTTTGAAAAGCAGTATCTCAAACGTCATGATTTAACATCTTGAATAAAACTGCACCTAAAAAAAAATCAACAAACGATTTTCATAATATAAAAACAGCTTTCAAAGTTAAAAAAAACTACCATAACTTGGGCACCACTGACCCGGTTTTCAAAAGCAACAGCTTAAAATTCATGGTTTGGCTTCGAGAATAAAACTGCATTTAAGAAATTACATTTAAATAAAATTCGATTTTGGTCATATTCATGTTAAAATTTTATAAACAAAAATTGACTTGGGCATTGGTAAAAATCTTTCGACTTCCATAACTTCCTCAAAAGTGACCCGATTTTCAAAAGCAATAGCTTAAAATTCATGGTTTGGCTTCTAGAATAAAACTGCATTTAAGAAATTACATTTAAATAAAATTCGATTTTGGTCATATTCATGTTAAAATTTTATAAACAAAAATTGACTTGGGCATTGGTAAAAATCTTTCGACTTCCATAACTTCCTCAAAACTGACCCGATTTTCAAAAGCAATAGCTTAAAATTCATGGTTTGGCTTCTAGAATAAAACTGCATTTAAGAAATTACATTTAAATAAAATTCGATTTTTGGTCATATTCATGTTAAAATTTTATAAACAAAAATTGACTTGGGCATTGGTAAAAATCTTTCGACTTCCACAACTTCGTCATATGTGACCCGATTTTCAAAAGCAATAGCTTAAAATTCATGGTTTGGCTTCGAGAATAAAACTGCATTTAAGAAATTACATTTAAATAAAATTCGATTTTTGGTCATATTCATGTTAAAATTTTATAAACAAAAATTGACTTGGGCATTGGTAAAAATCTTTCGACTTCCATAACTTCCTCAAAACTGACCCGATTTCAAAAGCAATAGCTTAAAATTCATGGTTTGGCTTCTAGAATAAAACTGCATTTAAGAAATTACATTTAAATAAAATTCGATTTTTGGTCATATTCATGTTAAAATTTTATAAGCAAAAATTGACTTGGGAATTGGTAAAATCTTTCGACTTCCATAACTTCCTCAAAAGTGACCCGATTTTCAAAAGCAATAGCTTAAAAGTCATGGTTTGGCTTCTAGAATAAAACTGCATTTAAGAAATTACATTTAAATAAAATTCGATTTTTGGTCATATTCATGTTAAAATTTTATAAACAAAAATTGACTTGGGCATTGGTAAAAATCTTTCGACTTCCATAACTTCCTCAAAACTGACCCGATTTTCAAAACCAATAGCTTAAAATTCATGGTTTGGCTTCTAGAATAAAACTGCATTTAAGAAATTACATTTAAATAAAATTCGATTTTTGGTCATATTCATGTTAAAATTTTATAAACAAAATTGACTTGGGCATTGGTAAAAATCTTTCGACTTCCATAACTTCCTCAAAAGTGACCCGATTTTCAAAAGCAATAGCTTAAAATTCATGGTTTGGCTTCTAGAATAAAACTGCATTTAAGAAATTACATTTAAATAAAATTCGATTTTTGGTCATATTCATGTTAAAATTTTATAAACAAAATTGACTTGGGCATTGGTAAAAATCTTTCGACTTCCATAACTTCCTCAAAAGTGACCCGATTTTCAAAAGCAATTGCTTAAAAGTCATGGTTTGGCTTCTAGAATAAAACTGCATTTAAGAAATTACATTTAAATAAAATTCGATTTTTGGTCATATTCATGTTAAAATTTTATAAACAAAAATTGACTTGGGCATTGGTAAAAATCTTTCGACTTCCACAACTTCGTCAAAAGTGACCCGATTTTCAAAAGCAATAGCTTAAAATTCATGGTTTGGCTTCTAGAATAAAACTGCATTTAAGAAATTACATTTAAATAAAATTCGATTTTTGGTCATTTCATGTTAAAATTTTATAAACAAAAATTGACTTGGGCATTGGTAAAAATCTTTCGACTTCCATAACTTCCTCAAAACTGACCCGATTTTCAAAAGCAATAGCTTAAAATTCATGGTTTGGCTTCTTGAATAAAACTGCATTTAAGAAATTACATTTAAATAAAATTCGATTTTTGGTCATATTCATGTTAAAATTTTATAAACAAAAATTGACTTGGGCATTGGTAAAAATCTTTCGACTTCCATAACTTCCTCAAAACTGTCCCGATTTCCAAAAGCAATAGCTTAAAATTCATGGTTTGGCTTCTAGAATAAAACTGCATTTAAGAAATTACATTTAAATAAAATTCGATTTTTGGTCATATTCATGTTAAAATTTTATAAACAAAAATTGACTTGGGCATTGGTAAAAATCTTTCGACTTCCATAACTTCGTCAAAAGTGACCCGATTTTCAAAAGCAATAGCTCAAAATTCATGGTTTGGCTTCTAGAATAAAACTGCATTTAAGAAATTACATTTAAATAAAATTCGATTTTTGGTCATATTCATGTTAAAATTTTATAAACAAAAATTGACTTGGGCATTGGTAAAAATCTTTCGACTTCCAAAACTTCCTCAAAAGTGACCCGATTTTCAAAAGCAATAGCTCAAAATTCATGGTTTGGCTTCTAGAATAAAACTGCATTTAAGAAATTACATTTAAATAAAATTCGATTTTTGGTCATATTCATGTTAAAATTTTATGACCAAAAATTGACTTGGGCATTGGTAAAATTCTTTCGACTTCCATAACTTCGTCAAAAGTGACCCGATTTTCAAAAGCAATAGCTTAAAATTCATGGTTTGGCTTCTAGAATAAAACTGCATTTAAGAAATTACATTTAAATAAAATTCGATTTTTGGTCATATTCATGTTAAAATTTTATAAACAAAAATTGACTTGGGCATTGGTAAAAATCTTTCGACTTCCACAACTTCCTCAAAACTGACCCGATTTTCCAAAGCAATAGCTTAAAATTCATGGTTTGGCTTCAAGAATAAAACTGCATTTAAGAAATTACATATAAATAAAATTCGATTTTTGGTCATATTCATGTTAAAATTTTATCAACAAAAATTGACTTGGGCATTGGTAAAATCTTTCGACTTCCATAACTTCGGCAAACTTGACCCGATTTTCAAAAGAAATGCCTTAAAAGTCATTGTTTGTCTCTGTATTCGTAACAGTTAAAATTCTAGTTAGTTTTTTGTACTGAACAAACAAAACTCTTGTATTATTTGTAATACCAAAATTCTAATCATTAAGAAGCTTAACACAAAACATATCTTATATTTTAAGCAGCCAACATTTGGATTGTTACTAATTTTACGCAGTGTTTGTGTTTCGTATCTTTTTTACAGGTTGGGTGGCTGAAATTCACTTGTTGGCCTTTGCAGTGAGTGCGTTCAATTGAAAGTTGCCAGCACCGAATGCAGAGAGACAGAAGACAAAAATGCGTGAAGAGACCTGTCGACTGTTTATGTGCGGGTGTAAATGTGTTTTGTTGTGTGTGTGTAAGTGTATGCTTTCTACGAAACGTTACGAAAGCATTGAATACCTTTTGGCATCGCTCAGACACGTAGCTGCGTTGAAAAGTTTGCTACCTCTCAGTCTTTCCTTTTAGCGGGTGCAGATCAAAAGGCATTAATGCGCACAACGTTGTCGAGAAGGAGGTGGAGCGTGAGGCGGGAAGGTGGGAACGGAAGTGTGTTGTGCCCCTGAGGTGCGGCTTGGGGCGGGTGTTAAAGGTTTGGGGGCTGTTTGCACATTAGCGTCAGCCATTTTAAGCTAATTTCGCATGTGAAACAGGTAGAGAAGCAGTTCCAGTTTGCAGCCAACGACACGCGCAATTATTGCCCGGCCATTTTCGTGATTGCAACCATAACAGTCGCTGTTTGTATGTGTGTGGTGTGTGTAGAGAGAGGTGTGCGACTTTCTATGTATGCATGTATGTATGTATGTATGTGTTAGTTTCGAACGTGGCTGGCATTTAGTTCGTTTGATCTAAACGCGACGGCAATCAAACAAATTGAATTGAAATCGATTTTCGTGGTAATGTTCAAGTTGTGGAATGGCGAAATCATGCAGAGGATTTAACTTTCAAAGTTGCAGCTAGAGCAGCAGCCTGGGAAGCAGGTCATTAGAACCCGCTTGAAATTAAAGACATCAGTTGAAAAAAAAACGGACTTTTAAAAATAGAAATTTATCGTTGAAATATAAAAGTAATCGTTCACACCCATTAAAAAGATCGTGCTATATCCTTTTATACATAACAAAGTGGACGTAGATTTAAAATAAAATATTAAACAAACTATTTATACGGCCAAAAACAGTTTGCGTTGATTTTTAAACCAGATGTTAACTAATGCCTATGACAACTGTTCTACATTGCTGCAATGCTCGCTTGGCCCAAATACACGACAAATTAATCAGCAGCTAAAAACGAAGCCGTGCAAATTAGTTGAATGCAAATGGAAATGCAAATGCGAATTCAGAGCAAGAGCCGCATGCCATAAGAACATAAGCAAGAGATATAGACGCCGCCCAGTGGCACAGTTCACATGCCTGGGCCAGTTGACAAACTGACAGCTGACTTGCCTAATTAGGAGGCAAGTGTAATAAAAATATTACACATACGCCATGTATGTTACGCTTTTTAATCTACCAACAGCAGCGGGACAAACTCTCAACCAGCCCCCAACCACGGCGCGGTCTACCCCAGATGCCTTCTGATTCAGTTGCATTTCAATTGACACAACAAAACTACAAAATGTTGTTGTTGTTGTTGTTGTAATGCGCATTCGAAATGAGCACACACGCATATGGGAAGAATTGAGGGCACATTAATGCACAGATCCTGGGCGCGAACGAATGTTAATTTAGAACATCTCTTTCCTACCCCAGCTCGGCCCTCCGCACGCCTTTCAACATTCATAGAAATTTAGATTCAAATGTGCATGCAACTGAGGCTTGCGAGGCCAACCGCAGTATCTCACAAAAGACCCAACACCGCAGCGCCGCCCCAACCCGCCCTACAATGTCCCGCTCCGTTGCGAGAGCTGCGTATAAAAGCGAAAGCACCAGCCGACTTTTGCCTAGGTTCTAGGCATGGGTCTGGTCCTCATCAACTCAGCGAAAATGCGCTGTAACTCTTTTCAAATAATAATTAACAATTTATTCCCCAAACAGAATACACACACATACACACACTGGCGCGCGCACATATAGACTCACACCCACAAACAGGCAATCTGAATGCGAATGACGTGCTGTCAACGTTAGTCATATCATTAGAGGCAACGTGTTGCTGACTTTTTGCGGTTTAGACGGGCCAACTGGGGAATCAAATGATGCACTGCAATAATAGATGGATGTTTATCAATATGGGATATGTAGAAAAGGCTTCCAGGAATCAAAGTAATATGAAAAGGGTAGCTGAAAAATCAATTTTAACACAAATGATCGATAGCATAAGTAAGTTTCGTATTTGTGTGCAATAATTGATGAATGATGAATAGAACAAACCTAAAAACACAATGCAAGCACAAGAAACCACCCTATAAACATGAACTATACATATCTTCCACAGCTTTTAAGCTAAAAGTTGAACATATTGATTATCTTATCCTTTAGTTACTTTCAAATTTTGCAAGTGTAGTTATTAAAAGAAAATAAAGAAAAGGATATTAGCAACAGCCTTCACTCAGTTGCTGATGCTTCTGCTGCTGCTGTTGGTTGATGTTAGATGTTGACTGTATGCCCCGCTCGAGTTCATCTCATTTTTCGCTGGGCTTGGCTCAGCAGCGCATATTTGTGTGTAGGCGCTCGTAAGTATGCAACTATATTTGTGTTTTTGTGGTTTGCTTTTATATTTGTTCACTCAGACAAAAATCCAACAAAAAACACACCCACTCACATACGCATAGTCGTTGCGAAGAGTCAAATGCATGTGCAAAACATTCCACAACATGTCAAGCGGAAGTGAGTGTCTTTCATTTTTGTTTGCCCTGTCCCCCAGTTACCATATTGTACACATTGTACAAACACATAGACACACGCATTCATATGTACATCTCTCTCAGCTACCTATCGCCGCCACCGACTCATCCTTCTTAGCTGTCTTTTATTTTATTCGCTACCATCGCGCTGGTCGCTTACTGTTAATTAAAAATCGGCGGGCGCCAAAGAACAGTCTTCAGCAGGCAATGGTAAAATGAGTACGATATCAAGCACACAAGAAGCTAAAGGAGACGAAGGAGAAGAAGCAGGGGTAGCAACAGCAGATGAAGGCAAACGCATCGTATGAGTATTTTAATTAGTTTGCATAATTATGTGTGTGCCTCCACCACACCCCAGTGCACTCCATCCATCCACAGCGGTTTCTCTTTGACAGCTTCACAAATTCACAACAACTTCTTTAAGCTTTAACAACATTCTGATACAAATTGTGCGTGTGTGTGGGTGAAAATTCTTATTTGCGTCCAAGGACATGGCGCTCTATGCATACGTCTTTCACCATTTGCTTCTTCGGCACATGCATTTTATTATTGTTGAGTTTATTGATGTTTGTCATATAATTTTCTCTCCCAAATCCACTCCCCCGCTCTCATACTTTCATTGTTATTTTTATTTGAAATATTTTTTTTTCTTTGCAGTTTACTTTGCCTGTACGCACTCTTTTATGGACACAAGCCCTTCACCTCACTCGCTTCTTACTCAATGGGGCGTATGCATAATATCTTTGCTCGGATACTTTCTTACAGTTTTAGTGCGCTGCCTTCCTCTTTCGCCGCTAAGAACTGCAATCCACAGCAAAAGACATAAAAAAAAACAATCTGAATTGCGGAGCGTTGCAATATGTGCTGCCCATGAAGGTTATGTTGTCATAATCTTACAAAGATGTACTTTTTGCACATGTGTACAATGGAAGCAACATTTTGTAAGAAGTTAAAATAAATAAGGGTCATTAACAAATTATTAAATAAATATATTGTGTACAATAATTCAAATATTATCATTATTAAGTAATGAAAATAGTGTTGAAAATGATAGTCAAATAAAGATATAGGTTGCTGTATAAAAAATGTATGTTTGTATAGATTTTTTTGTTTGTAATATTTGCTTTGAAGCTTCAGAATTAATAACATACTAAATATGTCGCGGATGTATTAAATAACGCTTTCAATGCTAATGCGACACAAATAGGGGATAAGCGTGTCTAAAAATCAAGCATATGCTACATCGAATTACACATGAGCTGTCAAAGCCAACAGCAATTGACAGCCCATTAAAATTATATGAGCAAAAAAAGGAAAAGATAACATATATATGAACAAACAAGTAAATGTATCATGCCAGTGAATTGGCAGAAAAAATTAGCAATTAACATTTTCAAAACGATAACGCAATCAAATCTGTATTATTTATGCACAGCCATTTTTTTGCTGGTGGTGTTAAGAGCGAGAAGGGGAAATCTGTTTGTTTCTCTGTGCCACATAATTAATAGAGCATAAACAATGACAATGAATGAAAAAAAGAATGACTTAACAATTCAATTGATAGTGGATTTAAAACTACGAACACAAGTTATACCAAAATGAAAAATAAAAAACATCGCTGACAATGTCAAAAAGTTAAACTAGAAGAAGCATTCTTAAAAACATTTCTAATCCTATATATTTATGATTATCAAGGCTTAAAAAAGCGTCCTGTTGAGTGCAATTGAACCTATTTTAACATTTTCACACCTTTCACACAATTCAACCCTATTTCAGAATTTATTTTTATTATTTTCCAATCGAGAATACAATACAATGCCTGGCTATGGAAATAATCAACAGCTTATGGGTATTGTACATTCAGTTGATTATCAACTGTCGTTTGGGTATCAATTGATTCCACCTGGACAAATGCGTAGCTTAAGCTATGAATATGAAAGATTCACTTGATAAATTGAATGCGCCACGAGGCGAACAAAATGAACAATAATCAAAAATGCGAAAAATACATAGAAATAAAATGTAACAGAAAAGTTTGCTCGCAAAAACAATTTCTTTACACATTTCTTCTACGCTCTTCATCGTCAAGCTGCTGTCAATATTATATGTATTGTCATTGCAAAAATATTACTATGTGAAGTGAGAGTGTGGGGCAGTACAAGTGAGCGTGGCGTGGCGTGGCGTGTGCGTGCTTCACAATGAACTAGTTGCTATTGAAGCGCCTTTGATCTCGATGACGTTGTCAATGTTGATGATGCGCAATTTCTCATGATATTTTCGAACATCATCAATTTTTTTTTTCATACAATTTTGCTATCACGAAACATTCTTGTTGTTGCTCTCTTTGTTGTTGTTATTCTATTTGTCAATTTTACCATAAATATGTGCACATACAAATTTGTCACTTTACAACATGGGCGACAATGAAATATTATTATGATGAAATTCATAAATGAAGACACGTTATTTTGCATAAGAATCTATTGATATATGAACAAATAGTTCAAGAACATTTAGCAATTTCAAAATTGGCCAATTGAAGTTTTGTGAAAATCAATGTTTTAATACCAATTGAAACATTTTCAAAAAAGTCCTGTTCCAAATGGATAAATTTATTCATTAGAAATATTGTTGAATAATATCTTCACCTGCTTCTTAGCCACATCGGAACTTATATGATTTTATGCCAGTTAGTTACAGCAGCAGCCTAAACATGGCGATGCTCACGCCCAGGCCACTTCAACAAGGCTAAAAACTTGCATCACGCATAAAAGTATGCAACATGTTTGCAGTTTGTTGCAAAAGGCAGCGAAGTTAACGTTAACGCCGACGTCGACTCCGTTTGCTGAGTGAAGAAGTTGCCAGTTTTAAGTTTCACTTTCGGGCCCAAGTGAATTTATGCCAATGCTTATGTATGTGTGTGTGTGTGTGTGTTGCCTTAAGGCGCACATAACAGTTAAGTAATGGTTAAAAACTTTGTCGAGAACGCGGCAACCGCCGTCGAGCCATCCGTGCCAGAAGGTAGACTTAATGTGGCACGCATATAACAAGCTGTACTATATAGAAATTTACACACCACATCCACACCAACACACATAGGCATACACACAAGGGTAACAATGTGCAACGTGGGCGTGGTCTAAGCTGCTCTGTGCGCAACTTTATTAGTTGCTGCAACCTTTTGGCTTTGGTTAAAGCCCTGGGAGTGAATTCTTCAGCAATGCAGGACTCTGCGAGAGTAGTTGCCTTGATTATGAAACCCTCAGCTCATAACTGTAATCAATTTAGCGCTGTGCAATTTAAATATTTAATGCCGCACGTTGTGAACTTTGGCCAACTTTCCTTTTCCTTTTTTTTTTACCTTTTTTTTTTGGTACACAACTACTCGTAATTAGCCTAAAAACTAAGCACTTAATTCTGTGGTCTCCTGCCAAAAAGAAATTTCATAAGATGAAGAAAAGTCGAATGAAAAAAAAAATAAAATCACAGTCGAGAATTTAATGAATGCAATTTGTAATAAAACGCATAAGAAACGAGAAGTCGAAAAGTTTTTTGCTTCATTAATGAGCTGATAAAAAACAAAAGGATAGTCAAACTATTCAGTGGCAAAGAGTGTGGTTTTTGTGGGGATTGAGGAAGTGGGTAGATGGAAAAAGTGTTCATTGAAAAGCAGCCCATACTTGTTTTAAGAGGTCTGAGACATTATCTTTATTTGCTTTATATTTAAAATGAAAATAGTAATGCGAAATGTCTTTTTAGAAGTTGCCCTGATTCGAGTTATTTTAATGGGAAAATGGTTTAAAGCAACTTTTGTTTATTTATTTAAATTACTGAAAACAGAAACGTTGTTTTTTTGTAGCATTTGGAGATCTTAAGCAATCGGGAACAACAAATTAGTGTAAATAACATTTGAGCACGAAAGGAAATGTAAGCTTAACGCTGATTTTATAGTCAAAAGGTGGACATATGTATCTATAGGCAAACTATTATATTCAATAATTGAAATATTGTTTTTCTGTATAGAAATCTAAGAATGTTAAAAAACTTACTGTATATAAAAAGCATTTTCTTCACATTATTAATACATATTCTCATAACTGGTCGGTATTATTTTTGTCCACTTAAATTGAAAACATCAAGCCAAAAGGTTTTATGAGTGAACAATACGAAGTAACTCTAAACATAACTCTCCGAAACAAAGAGTTGCAAATTTCATATTTTCGATTGTGTGTTTTTTTTTCTTCTTTTTTATATCTTTGAAGTTATTCTTAACGTTAAAAGTATACTTGAACATAAGAAAGTTACAAAGGAAACAATTTTTGTTATAAAGCGTGTCCTGTGTTGCAAATTCTTCTTCTTTTTTTTTTTGCTTGGACTCATAGACTCACACACACACACACAAACACACAGCGAGAGGAATTTCTTCTTCATTTTTTTTTTGCATGGCTTCATCTTAGTGTATTTTTTTCTTTCTTTCCGCTTTCAACGAATTAAATGGCATGAAATTAAAAGTTACTACCAGAAATTTTGTGCTGCATTTGCAGGAAAACGTGAGAAATAATAAGCACAAAAGGGACACAAGCGGAGGGCGTACGACAAAAAAGAAGCGCCAACATGCGAGAAAATGGTGGAAAAAAATAAAAATATGAAAAGAGCTCAGCAAGAAAGAGCGAGAGAAAATGAGAGAGTAGAAATGTAGCTAAAGTTGGGCAAAGTATGCGTTAGTCGAAGGTGGACGGACCTAAGGCAAAAAGACAAGAGGCAAATCTGCTTAAATGTCCAAGCGAATGTTAAGCCTTTCATTTCCGTTTCTTTGCCTCCATGCCAAGAACTGCTTCTACCTTTTCCGCTCTTTCACATTCTTTGGTTTTCTTTTGTGCTGCTTTGCGAATCGCGAGTTAGTTTGTTTGTTTGTTTCTCAACTGCCCCCTTTATGCTAGCAGCATAAATATATTCAAAAGAATATTCGCAACGTTGTGCAAAAAAAAAAAACAAAAAAAATTACATTGCTATAAAATATATTTATGACTTATTATTCCCGTAAAATGAGCAACAGAGGACTTGGCTGCGTGAATTTGGAATGGGATTTGATGATCAACAATTGCCATTTAAGCTGACCCCAGAAATATGAAGATTTAACATTTAATAATTAAAAACTGAACAATTAAAACTGCAATTGAATTGCATCGTTAAATAAATATAGTTATTCCGTTGGGGTTGCGCTGAGCAGATTCATTAAAAGTGGAAGCTATTTCACAACTTGACAAAGCATCCAATGTATAAACTTTATTTTGCGGTTATACACTGAAAAAATTAATCAAGATTTTCCACCTTGAATCAACACTTTTCGGTCTTATTTCTCGTGTAAGACCGGAAAATCTTGAATCAAGTATGAAACGTTCTTAACTGTTAAGATCGCTCATTCTTAAATTTAGATCGTTTTGAGAATGAAAAGTACTTATTTCGATATTGTTAATTCTTGAATTGAGAAGCAAAATTCTTAGAATTTGAGATCTGACAAACTGTAAATGAGATTGAAGTGAACTTAAAAACAAGATGTTAGATCTTGAATTTTAAGATTATTAATTCTTGATTTAAGAACTGACAAATTCACATTTAAAAAAAAAAACGGCAAGTATTCGTACTTTAACGCAGCCTAGCCGTGTGTAAGTTGCGTAAGGCTGTAATTTTTTAAACAGAAATTCTGACTTCGTCAACATTAAGGTCGAATAAGGTTTATAATCCAAGAACTTGTTTGCTTGATCCAAGTTTGACACTACTGATTATATTTCCTGAAATTCTAAGATTAAGACACATAAGCGCAGAATAGCATTTTAACAGCTGCCTATCGTTCTCATGCTTAAGCTAGAAATGTACGAAATTAGAAATAAACATTACAAATTTATCTGATTTTGCTTACCGTGACGGGGATTTGAACCTTAGATCTGTTGTTAACTGCGTCGAGTGCTTTAGCTGTTGAGCCAATTCCTATTACATATTGACTGCAGTTAATGTTTATGTTAAGTGAACTTGATTTAAAACAGTTTATTCGGCATTTTTATACTAATTAATGACTTTTAAAAAAATAAGAACAAAAATAAACTTGTTTCATATAATTTTTAAGAGCAAAAAAAAAAAAAATTTGTAAAATGCCGCTGAGATTTGAACACGCGACTCGTACTTGATTCAAGAATTTTCGTACTTGATTCCAGTAGTTCGGAGGATAAACTTGACAAACTTGATAAAAGTTCACTCAGTACTTGATGTAAGTATTTCGAACTTAAATTGCCAGTTTTAAGTATTTTGGACCTATAATAATTAATTGAAGCCTCCTTCCGACAAAATTTGTTTTAAAAAACTAAAACTTTTAAAGAAGAATCAAGATTTTTATTCTTGTAATAAGAACGTTTACTACTTATTAAATCGCCAAGTTCGTTTCAGTTTTATTAATAGCCTTTTCAAGAATTATATTCTTATATTAAAAACGTTTAGTGCTTAAATAAAATAAGAATGATTCAAGACCGTTTTAGGCGAATTTTGAGATTTTTTAAGAACATGCATTCTTAATTCAAGTACATTTGGAATTGAATCAAGATTTTTAATCTTAAATTACTCGTTAAGTTCGTTTTAAACTTAATTTAAGATTTCTTAAGTACGAAACGTACTTAAATATTTCAAGTACGAATCGGGATAATTCTAGATTAAAAATCTTAAATTTAGATCGTCATTTTTTTTTCTGTGTAAGTAGTACTTACTGGCATCACTTGCAAAATAATATAAAACAACTGTTTAATGCTTGTCAAGTTTTGTTGAATATTCTTAATATGAAATGATATTTTTGATGTTTTTGCATTTAGTATATTTAAAGCATTAGATTGAAGTTAATCTTTCTTACAATTTTCATTTAGATATTGAAAAAAATATTCTCAAACAAATTTACAAATCCAGCAACAATTTATGCCACACGTTCCGTTTCACTTTTTTTTATATTTTCTATTTTGTTTTTATCCAAAGTCCTTTGGCGACTAAACGCTCCATGTTTGTATTTTTAGTAATATCCTGGCCCTGTCATTTTTTCTCCATTTTTATTTTGTATTTTATCATAGTTTTGTTTTGCTCTAAACCTGCAAAGGGTATATTCATTTTGTCATGACACTGTAACGCCTAGAAGTAAACATATCCGAACACATTAAGTATATAGATTCTTGATCAGCATCACGAGCTGTGTCGACTTTAGTCACTGTCCATTATGTGTTGCATCAAGCTCTGGTAAATGATTTGACTGTGAAAAAAGAGTAAGCGTTGCTAGTGTATAAAATATTCGGCATGTCGAATAAAGCTTTCTTATTCGTTTTTTGTTTTTTTCTTATTTTTTTTATGTATGCGCGACTCGAAATACATTTTTTCAATCATTTACTGATAGATTTTTCGTTGTGGTTTTATTGCCGGCTTCTGGTCGAATGAGCTTGGACAGACGTAGGCGTATGGGCGTGGCTGTGTACATATGTATATGGACGAGAACACACACATAGTTCAAAGTGTTGTAAATATTTGTTTTACAACGCTGTTTGCACTTGGTGAAATTTGCAACAATTTTTTATGCGCCAAAGCTGACGGTCGCTGAATTGCGTTCGGTTTTAGAGCAACTTGTGTAGGTTGCAAAAGGGGATTAGAGATGTGCGGGGGCGGGGGCGGAGGCTGCTGTAGTATATGGGTTCTGATAAATGTTTGTACACTGAGGAGCGGTTGCAGCAGTGGCGGCTTGTTTATTTATTTTTGGCTGCATTTTGACGTGGATTTAGTGAGAGCTATTTTGTTAGCCGTCTCACTAATATTTGATGAGCTCCGAACTCTCTTTTTTCTGATACCTTACATTCATCAAGTGCGGTGATAAGGGTCTAAGTGTGCAAATTGCGCAGTTAGTGACGTTCAATATTTATATCGTTTTCGATACGAATAATCCGACTATAACACTTTTCTATCAGGAAACATAGTATATGATGAAATGTATACATAATTTATTTAAGGTTTGATGCAATATAAGAGTTACTCGACTATAAAATTCTTAAAACTAAAACAACAACTGAACTATCGACAATCTATTTACACTGACAACTGCGACGAAAATGACAACTGAAAATAACTCTGTTACAGGGTATTTTTAGGCCTGGAACATAATATTAACTATTCTTTAGGTGTATTTATCAGTTGTGAAAACGTTTCAAAAGCAATTGCAACTGAAACGCATATGGAATATTTACGATTAAATGCATAGGTTAAAGTTGACACCGATCCGAGCCATGCACCCCTCGATAGACTACAAACCCCCTCCTGTTCCTTCTGATACGAATGGTTGCTGGGCAATTTGATAATGCGCAAAGTCCACACAGTTTAATTAAGTTAGGAAGGGTAGGGAGATGGCTTGGGCAGTGTCTTAGCCCAGGCCAAAAAGGTATCAGGCCAGGGCAGGCTGCGTTTGCCAGTGTCTAATTGCATTTACGCTAATCCAATAGATTAAGACGCAGCTGAAGCAGCTAAGGCGCAAGCTGTTGATTGTTGACTGTTGCTTTTTTGCTTTCTCTTGGCCCTGTTATGCAATGCAAAACAATAACAACATTATGCTACCAGGCCAGCAGTGGTCTGCTGACAAGCTGTCAGTTCAGTTGACCTCAAAATGAAAGAAGTTTTAAAGGAAGAAAAGAAAGAAAGAGAAACCCAACTCATATTTATTTTTTTCCTGCTGCTTAAAATTTTCTTAAGCTTTCTATTTAATTTTGATAATTTAATTAGCGAGTGTGAAAATGTGCAAATTGTGCATAAATTATTATTTATGCGTCAAATGTTCATCGCACACATTTGGGCTGCCATTTTGGCCAACTAATTATATGTTGACATGACATTTATTTGACTTGCATAAATTAGCCAATTAGTTGAGTAGCGCAAATGAAGTTAGCTTCCCTTCCATCTGTTTTACAGGTGTTGTGAAAGTCAAATGCTTTTCCATGCGAGTGTGTTCCATTTTCCCTGTCCTTCCCCCAACCCAAGGTATTGGTAGTTTTGCTCAAAAGTTGTGCGCAAAACAAGTTTAAGTTGTGAATTTTAAGCCATAGCTAAAGTTTCAGATTGTTGTGAATAAATTGCCAGAACTGCAGAAAGTTTTGAATGTGATAAAAGCAGAGTTGCTTTTAATCGATTTATTCAATGCTTCAAAATTCTTACAAATTTGTTAACAGATTTTTTAGAAACGCAACACAAACGGAACATTATTCAAGTCACATTCAACTTGAATCCAACAGCACGCAATGCATCTTAACCTTTCGATTGTGTTCTAGTCAAGAGCGCTCAAATAGGAATTGCCATTTACTCAGCTTAAGCTTGTATTGCTAGATGTGCGTCCATCAGGGGCTGTGCAAATGAGCTTAAATCTAAGCTCTTCAGATTTTATGCTTGTTATAAGGAAATTTGCAAAGAATACACTTGAAAGTCTTAACGGAAAGTCACAATAAAAACTGGCAAGAATCGAATTTAAAGCATACTCTTTCTGAATTAGTTGTCGCATAAAGGTGAACGGTCAACAATTTTGACACATGTGCACCGCAGCGTATACGCAATTGTTGTAGTAGCCAGCACACATGGCCGAATGCAATGGCTAAAAACAACTCGCACACACATTTGCCAGACGACGCTTGTCATCATTAGATTAGAGTGCACACATATACAGAGACAAAAATTAAACTGTTGGGCGTTGGCAACATCAGCAACAGCAGCAGCAGCAGCAGCAACAGAAGCAGCAACTGCGTTTTGCTTGTCAGGATGTGCGTTAAATTGTAAAACAACACAAAGAGGGATCTGTCTGTAAAAAGGGGTGGCGGCTGGCGGGGGTGGGTGACTGACACAGGATTTGGCCCAGCTGGCTTCTGTTGTTGTTGTTGCTGTTGTTGCTGAGCTGTCATTGCTGTGGCCAGTACTCGTTTATTTTTGCGTATTAGACGCTGCTATTTTGTGCTTATTGTTTCCCCCCCCCTCCCCCCCCTTTCCATCCAAAATCAGACCTATTCTACCATCGACCCTCCCTACCCAGCCCCCGAGTTACCGCTACATTTCCTTTGCTGCTTTTTCGAAAATGTTAGCCCTGTTATTTTTCGGTTGTTTGGGTTCTTGGTTGCTGTTGTTCGCATTGTCAGCTCATTTGTAATTTTTGCGCTACGATTTCAAATTAAGCAACCGGAAATGAGCTGACATTTTGCCTGTTGTCCTTGTTGTCGTTGTTGCTGTTGTTGCTGCTGTTGCTGTTGTTGCTGTTGTTATTCTGGCATTGGTTTAACGACACTTTTTGGTATTCGGCAGCGCTTCGAGCTGCATTTAAAGTTGTCCAAAGCAAATTTGCTCTTACTTACATGTTGTCCATTATGACAATATTAATATTTACATATGGCTAGCTATTGTCCAGCCATATCCTTCACATCCTTTATAAATATTCCTATGTATGTATGTGTGTGTGTGTGTGTTTTTACTGCACACATGTTTCCTTTCCAATGCTCGTATGCATTTTGTATTTTCTTGTTTATTGCTTTTTATGGTGCATTAACCTTACTTTTTAGCCCCGCACCATTACCCTTGCCTTCAGAGTTGTCAATATGTCTTAAAAGCTTAGCAGTAAAAACAAAAGATAATAAATTAATATCTTTTGTTTTAACTTCATTTTCGTTTGGATAGCATTTGATTAACAAAAACAACTAGCTTATCTAAGAACAGAAACCGTTTGTCTAAGATTTTTGCTCAAAAGTAATGAAAAAAATGAAGCAATTTTATTTTCAAAAATAAAACCTTCAAATGTTAAATCTCAATTTGTTATATTTTTTTTTTATTTCCTTGTTTCACTTCAAAACTTTATTTAAAATAGTAATTCAAAAAGCTGTTAACTTAACAGCAAATTAACAGCACATCAATTTCCCTTAACAGACAAAAAATTTCGAAGTTGAAAAGCTTTTGTCAATTACATCATACACGGACTACACTCTCCAACAGTCAGCTGTTCTCAGCTCGCAACGAGCGAACCATAGCCATGCCCGACTCCAACACACTTCGGCTGCTTTCGTTAAGTTGCGAGTCAGAGTTGTGAGCACCCGAAAAGCGTTAGGCAATGGGCAATTTGGTGACAGCGCGGCTGCTGCCGCTGCCGGCGAGTGCGAGTGCGAGTGCTGCCGAGACAGGCAAAGGACGACAGCTTCCTGCTGCTGCTTCAGTTACGTTGATAATGTCAAAACGTTTGGTTCGCTGTGCTGCTGCTGGTGCTAGTGTTGCTGCCGCCGCTGCTGCTAAGGCTGCTGCTAACGAAGCTGCTACGCGAGGACAACAACACGGCAATACGAAAACTGAGAAAACTGCGAAAACAGCGACAACAACGACAAAACCAAATGTTGCACGGCTCGCGCCTGGGGCATAAATAACTAAATTAGCGAATGGAAACAATTAATAAAACAAAACAAAAATAACAACGGCACATAAAGTTTTATTTGCCGTGAGAAACAAATGATATCAACAGCAGCAAAAGCAATAACAACAACAACAACAAACCATTGGATATAACGCGGCCCATGGCAAAGTGTCAAAAATTGTGAGAATTAATATTTCACTAGAGATTTGAGTGCTTTGGCAAACAAACAAACAGTGCAAACAGCGTAAACTTTTTTCGGTTTTTACAACATTTTACGCTTTTTGGGCCAACACACAAAGTTCATACAATATACTTTTTTTCGTTGAGCGTAAAATTATGAGAAATATGTGAAAAATGTGCAGCAACAACAACAACAACAAAAGTAAAAACAACAACACGTAAAAAAGCACGGTCCGGTTTCGGTTTCGGATTTAGCTTGGGTCCCGTTTCCACTCACCAAACAGTCTCAGTGTCGGTCTCAAAGTTCAAATCCCAGCCGTGTTCTTTGTGTGTGTGTGTGTGTGTGTGTGTGTGTTTTGCTGGCTCATTTTTGTGAGTTTCTGAGTGTGTGTGTGTGTGCGTGTGGGCGTTTTTGTGCGTATGTGTGTGTGTGTGTGTGACTGCAACAAGCGAAACGTTGTATAACACTAAAACGTGCTAAATTTGTTAATTTATGGCCACAGACTGCAGATACTCAACAGAAACGAGCAACATAACATTTGATCTTTGTTATGCCCCAAAGGTAAGCAGCAATCACAATTATGTTAAACACTTGACTTGATTTGTTACTTTGTAGTACAGAGAGCGAGAATCTTAAGTTTCATTGAACTCAAAAGATTGACAAGAGCCCCAAATATTACCTAGAGTTAAATAACTTATGAATCAACAATTCGTATGAATACACAAAATAATATATTACTAGATTGCGCACAAACTTTATTATAATAAAAGTTAATTTGCCTTTGGACAACAATTTGTTTGGTTGATAAACAAAGGGCCATGAATCACCTAAAGGACAACGACTTGAACTCCCACCACATTTGTTTTTTGAGCTACACCAACAGGATAACAAAAATTCAATACTCCATCCATCTTTTAAGAAAGGAAAAACAAATACCTTAAGAAATAATAAACTCTGTTTAGGGAAATAATCTGATCATTTTTTTGGAATATTATTTTACAAGTTATAGTTCAACAATTTTTTTATTTACCTCTTAAGCGGCTCTTGGAAAATTCTTCCATATCTTGGCTAAGCTCAGAAAACGTTGACACGCAGTGTTGCATTCTTGCAGGCTTGTGAAAACTTTTGGATAACAATTGTCACCGGGCTTGAGGGACTCACAGACAGCGTTTCCGTAGTAAAACTTTTGTACATTTGCATCATAGCTATGACAATTGCTGGCAGTTACTTCATTTAGTTTCTTATAGCAGAAACATTCGTTACATCGGTATGTGCAGTAAGCTGTAATTAAAAATAATTATTAAAATATGTGACATTTGCTTGTTCAATATTAATATTTACCAGTTGGTAAAACGACAAACAGTAACAAGACAAACATGATTCAGAAATATAATTTGTTCTAAATGGCAATTGAAAACACATATTTTAAATTAAATTGATCACGCTTATTAGTCATTAGACACGCCACTTAAGAGCTGTTGTAGCGAGCTAAGTTTATTTAAGTTTACTTTATCGTAGCAGAAAGAAAGCTTATTTACAGTTCCATTGAATTTATAAAAATCTTAACATTGCTTCCCATATATTTATCAATATCTTGACAAAGTTTTAAGTCTTTATGTTTTTTTCAATTTATCCTCTCTATATAACGCTTAAAGCCTTTGATAACTTTTTTCGCACAGTTTGCCGTTTTCAATGGTTCAACAAAAAAAAAAATGAAAGCAACTTTGTAAGCCCATATAAAACTCCAATTGAAGCCCCTGACCTATTTCAATCTGCAATACATTGTTGTGCTCAATGCAAAACAACAAAAACAAAAATAAATAAAAGCGAGTTTTTCGTTCACATTGTTCGAAAACGCATTCCTTGTTTTTGCACGTTGCCGGCTTTTTGTTGTTTTTAGTTGTTTACATTTTTTGGGGTTAACCCAAAAACAAGCAATTTTGAATTCAACGCTTTTGCCATTGATTTTTTTGTTGTTCTTTTTCGCAAACAAGTTCGAACGTTGAATTGGCAACATTGTTTTGGCAGAGTTGTCAACAAAAACTAAAACAAACAGAAACATTCGATATCGAAATCAAAAATACACAACAAATTTATTGGGATGAAAAAATATAAATAGTTTATTCCCGCTCTTGCGGCTAATAGAAGGGTCCATAGCAGCCCCATTCCCAGCAGTCGGCGCACCTGTTTGGCACAAAATAAAATGGCGGACAGCAGCTACAGTCGCAGCAGCCACAGCACTCCATGCAGGGCAGCACTGGACCGCACAGTCCGCTTGCCAGGCGATAGGAGACTGAGCCGCAGGGTCCCTGAGCACAGCAGCTCTTTCCACAGCAAGATCTCGAGTTGCAGCCGCATGGGCCACAGGGACCACAGGGGCCACACGATCCACAGGGGCCACACGATCCACAGGGGCCACGGGGTGCACAGCGGTTGCTGCCACATTTGATTGGGCAGGGCATTTAAATAGCTTCTTTGTGCAGCACCTCACCTGTTGCTTGATTTTTACTTTTCCTTTTTGCAAATGAGCCACGCAAAAAACGTGCTAAATATAGAAAGGCAATTAGCAGAAGCCTTGGTTTTATTTAGCACCTTTTTTGGCTTCGATTGGCAAACGTCGTTAGTACAGGGAATTTGTATGTAAATGTTTGTTGAATATTATTTATGATACAATTTTTTTTCAAGCATGACACTTAAAGCTTCCTTACAAACAAACATATTTCGTCTAAACTCAAAATTGCATTCGCTTGAAACCTATTAAATTTCATTTAAATTTGTATTCGCCCTTGCGGTCACCTATTTGGCTTAACTAAGATAACTGCTGCTTCTGCTTCTGTTTCACAGCCTCTTTCACACACTCCATCTCTCTTGAATAGTAGCTAAACCACACAAGTGAGTTTCGGCGACCCGCATTCAAAAGATAGATTCTGGTTTGGGTTTTGTGGGCTTGCCGCTGCGGTTGGTTGGGTCAGTGGGGCTAATGTAATTGATTGTCTGGGCCTGGCTGAGCAAGACCTGAAAAGTGTGCACTACGGCAAGTGCGAAAAAAAAACTGGATTGTCTGCCACTCGTTTTCTCTGCCCCGTGTGTGTGTGTGTGAGAGTGTAGTCTGCGATTTTTGCATACCAACTGCATGTGAACTGTGAACATTGGTTAGGGCTGCTTAAATTTGTAAACGGTTTCGGATTTAATTAGAATAAGAAGAATAAAAATCTTAAAACTCATTTAGTTGACGAAAAAATCAAACCACTAAAAAACATTTCAACGCATTTCTGTCCTAAAAGTTCTTTTGATTATAATCCCATACAGTATGCGAATTTCATGCGACCTTGCACCACTGTGCCTGGGTGTTGGATTAATTTTACTTTAGCCTGTCACTGTTTTTAGCATATTTTTTTGGTATTTCCCTTCTTTTTTTTGTACTGTCCACTGTTCGCTGTGCGAGATTTTCGTGGATTTCAACACGGGCTTGGCAAGATTTACGAAATAGTCTGGCCTGCCGCGTGCCCAGTTGCGTAGTAACTCTCTGGGTCTGAGTCTGGGTCCTAGTGCTGAGATTTCAATTTCACAACACAAGTTGGCGATGCTGAGCATGTCAACAGCTGTCACGAGCTACGGCGACGACGACGAACTCTGTCTATGAAATAGATTTCATTCGAAATCCTCACTCTGACCCGGCAACAACACCAAAACCACACCAACCGAGCACACACACACACACACAATACCCATACCGGCTTTAACTACAAATTTTCAGTTTTTCTGTTTGATTTTTTTTTCGTTCACCTCCAAACTTTTGCAATGTGCGGCGGTTGGGCCTGTGCTTCATACAGCATTGCCTGCAACAATCATCGTTTGTCCAATATGCGTTACACTGGTCGCTGTTTTGCACCCACCCCGTGTGGCATCTACGATAATTGCTCCGCCTGTGGTGCAGGGTGTTGTGGCGGCGGCGGTTGTGGTTGTTGTTGGTAGTGTGTTAACAATAGAAACATAGGACAAGGCGGCAGCTTAACTGACGGGTAAGCCTGCTTCACAGCAGCTTAAAGTCGTATAAGCCACATAGTTGGCTTTTTAATATTGACTGGCAATCGAATAAAAATGATATAAAGTGAAAAATCTAAGCTTAGTTGTTGCCAACAAACGTCTCACATCTTACAAATTTTACAGTTTTCCGAGTAAGTAATAAAAATTTTACCCAATTACATTTCCTTACAATAAATTTCCAAATATTCTCAGCCAACAGCGCATCTAACCAAGATGTGCGGTGGCTGGGCTTGTGCCTCCTATAGTATCGCTTGCAATAATCCAGAGCTGTCCACACTGCGGTTTACCGGGCGGGACTTTATACCAACACCCTGTGGACCCCATGACAAGTGTTATACCAAGGATACAAGCAGCAGCCGTGGCAATTGTAAGCGGCCGCAAAATGTTTTAAAAAAAATGAATCCATGTTTGAGCCTAAAAAAAACTGGACAGCCTCAAGAACAATCCAAACAGGTCAAAGGAAATTGGAAAACGGCATACGATAAAGTCAAGTGTAGCCCAGCACACCCTACCAAATAAGCAATTATTTAAGTATTTCACCTTGTCCGACAAAGAAAATAGATTTTTTACCAATAATACAATAAATATGTTTTGCAATTGGCACATCTAATAATTTGAATTCTTATTTTTATCAAAATTAAAATAAATAATTATTTCCAGCTCTTCCTTCCAAAGAATCTATAGAAATATTTCAACTTTTCCTTTGTATTCTACAACTTAAAACAAAAATAATTCTGAGAAAAAAGAGTTTTTGTTTGAGTTTTTTTTACAATTTTAATAACGCAACCACAAATGCAATTTTACAAAGAGAAACCGATAAAAAAAAATGTTCGCCGTATTCCCACGCATATGCATCATATGCTATTTGTCTGATAAATTGAATATGCCTCTTGGTGCGTCTAGTAGAAAGGTCCAAAGCAACCGCATTCTCCGCAACAGCAGCACCTGTTTGGGGGGCAGGTCCAGGGGCCACAGGGCGGGCTAGGACCACAGCAGCAGTTATTGTAGTTCATCGCAGGCAAAGCGGGTCCTACCGGACCGTAGGCAAGGGCATATGACACGCTTCCACAAGCAGTATTACACATTTTTCTTCAAGATATTTGCCTATAAGTTAATGTGTTTTTATATAAACTTTATCAAAAATTGTTTTAAAACTTACCAAAGTTGGACAAACAAAATATCTTTGTGCGACCGTTTTGTTTTTTGCGTTGGGAATGCGAACGAAGATTTTTTTTCCGTTTCACAAATTTATTTCGGAGTTACAATCGAGGGGAAAGACGAATATATAATAATGTGTTTAGCTAGTGTAGCGGAAGGAGCGAGCTTTATAAAGAATTTAAATTCAATGCCAACTTGATTTGTGTTTTGAAAACTTTTTGAGGCAACTGCTACAAAATATCGATCAAAAGTTTCACATGTCGAAGCATATCTCTTTTTTTTTGTACAAATTTCACACATCAATGATTTAACGCCACGACGAGCAAAAAAAAAAAAACTAACAACAAAAAACACTATATAGTAGAAAATAAAATAGAATTTCTCTAAACGACAAAATAGCGCAACAGTTTCGCCCCATAGCAAAAATAAGAAATCATTGAAACATGTCTAACAAAAAAAAAAATAGTAGTAGTACTGAGTAGAGTGAAGTAAAGAACGGTCCATAAAATGCCAGAGCAAAGTAGATGGCAAAGGATTTTGTTAACCGTGTGCCTGCAGCTCAGAGCTTCAGGACTCGACTCTAAAACTGGCAAAACTAGAGCAAAGTCGAAGTCAACCCGCAGACAGAGCAGTAGAAGCTGCCATGAAAGTCTATTAGACTCAACGAAGCAACCTTAACGTCATTTCAACTCGATGGGGGTTAATGTCTAAGTATGTGTATGTGTGTGTGGCACATCACATGACAAAACACGACAGGCTAGCTTACAGTATCCGTGTATGTGTGTGTGGTTCACAAAAGCTGACAAGCTCATCGATGCCTGAACATTAGCTAAACATAAATTACATAGATGACTGCACAACAATTGAGGCGTTTATTATAATGTGTGTTCACACTTGAAGCTTTTTAAGGCACCCCCCAACAATCTCGGTTCAAGACAAAGGTGAGGCGCAGGGAGAAAGTGCAGACTAGAGAAAGTAAAGAATATTTTGTATACTTAATTTTTTTGACTTTAAATTAAGCGAGCAATTATAAGTTAAATGGCGTTAGATATATATATTGCTTTCAAAATTAAGAAGTTATAATTAAAATTGGTTTAAATGATGAAATGAAAAGCTGAAAAACATATGCCTAAAATACGTATAATATTCAGGGCATATAGAGTATATTGATATTGATAGAATTGAGCACTCAAATGAAAGATTTTATATTAGTTTATTAGCTAACTTATCTCTTTGGCTTACATGCTTATTATACTAAGCGGGCTATCTCCGCTTAAGATTTCACTTGCAAGTTTTCAATTATTCAGGAACTGTTAGCACTGGAGGAATAACTTTGATATTTTAATTTATTCTGAATGATTAACTCGATGAATAAATTCGTCTCATATAATATTTTCCCAAATAATCTAGTTTGTTCTGATTGATGCATTTGCGTTCAACGTTGAAATCAATTCGAAACCTGTTACAAATGTGAGAAAGCGATTTAAAAAATATTCTTTATTAAAATACATTCTTTATTAAAATACAAGAAAGTAAGTTTTACTGAATCGACTAATATAATGGACTATATAATACAAGAATTTATTGCTTACTTATAATACATATTACCTGCAATGTTTTACCGAACTAGATTTCGCTTTTGCACAAAATCAACTTTGCTTGCACACTTAGAAAACTATTGCGAAACTTATTTAGCAATAGCAGTAAAAAAGAAAATGCCAAAACCGAATCAAATGCGACTCTCGAGGTTTGCGCTGGCATCTTGAAGGCAGATGGCGGACGCTGCTTGTGCCGCTAGAAAAATGGTAGCCCACTTAAGATAATCTCATTGGTGGCATGCCAAAAAGTTTGCAACGCGCGCCGAAAGAAAAGCAAAACAACACACATAGCATATAAAAATGTCACCACAACGAACAAACCAAAAATAAAATGATATAAAAAACAGAAAGCTAAAAAATATCAGCAAGAGCAAAAAACCAAAAACAATAACTAAAGGAAATTGTACATATTTCTTTTTGAATCAAATAGAGAAGCAAAAAAAAATTGTAACACAGGTCCTTTTCTTTTTGGTCCTATGCGCCATTTTGCCGTGTCCCTTTTACAAGTGACCACCGAAGAAGAAGAAGAAGAAGCGGTGGCATTTGGGCCACTTCATTTCACTCCAGAAACATATTGAGCCGCTGGCACTTGAGTGTGCGCCAAGAGATAAGCCCAATTATATGGCCTCAAGTGGCGGCAAGCCTATTTGCCATGCTCCAATCTGGTTTGGACTGTTCGCTTCGGTCCGAACATCCACGCACAACTGTATAAATTAGGTAAAAATCGTATCTTATGTGATGTGGCCTTCACTTCAATGAGACAAATGCGGAACAGTTTTTAGCCTTGGCTTTAAGTGCACTTTCTCTCTCTCTCTCTCGGTGTTTGTAACAACACTTTAAATCTATACGTATATATATAGTTTGAATGTATGGCATTCAAGATACTATTAAAAAGGTATCCGTGCGAGGCAAGAAAATGCCTGTGAACTTTTGGCATGTCACATTTGTCTTCAAGTTCTCGTAATGGGCAATTTTTGGCAACTACTTTTGTGTTTTTGGCTTTTGTTTTCCAAGCAGCTCGGTGTGTGTGTGTGTGTTTCTCCATGAGCATTGTGAGTGCCAGTGGGCGTGGCGTGTTGTATGCTGTTCTGGCGACAAGTGCTCTTTGTGGTACCCCGATGGCATGTCAAGACTTGTGGCATGCCAAGCAAATTATTGCTAAGAAGTGAAACGTTGACAAGTGCCCCATTGAAACTGAGACACTCCAATCGTCAATATACTGGACACAAGAAGTTTAGTAAGAGCTCAAAAGAGTATGTACGTGCCTCGTATATTGACTTAAATATTCAAGTGTTTACACACAACGTAAGGAGCGGTTAGGCAGAGATCGTTAAAGGCTTTGTTTGGTTAATTATATATATAAAAATTTTCTCTCAAATTTTTTTTAAATTCCAGCTAATTTAAATATGAACAAAATGTTTGTGTGAGAGAATTGGTTTTGCAATCAACTTGGAGTCATTAAGATCATTAAGTTCTGTGAGCATTTGAAACACTTTAAAGATGTCAATACGAGTTGACAAACAACGAAGATAAAGCTTGCATACTACGGCGAAGACGTTTGAAATATGAGTAATGTGAAGATTGAACGAATGTGGATCGGATATGCTCCATTTTGGTATACCATTTTTGTGCTTAGAATGTTGATCTACCGTCGAGTCCACATTGAAGAAGGAAGCATAGTTCCAAAAGGGATTTATGCACTTGCGGAAAATTAGTACAATAAATACATGGTGTGACGGGATGAAAAATTTTCCTTATTAACATTACATCTTGGCTCAGCACGCCCGTTTATTCTTATAATTACACTACGACTAGCGCGCTTCTTAACAGCTCTTCTTCAGTATAAAATTGTTCTCGAAAGTAAGATAACCGTGTCAAATATTGCTAAGGTTGGTATGCTGTTTAGGTGCATGGTAGCGATGTCCTGCTACAAAGTTTGCTGTTTGATGACTGAGCAGAAGTTAAGAAGGGCGTCTGTTTGTGCATTTGTATAAAATATCAAAAAATGTTTCTCAAAATGTAATTCTATTTTAATTTAGTTACTTTTCCCATAAGAACAGTTTTCTTTTTATGTAGAATTTCTTTAAGTGTGTATGTCACATCATTAAATCTTACTTCTAGCTGCAATCCTTTATTCAAACACACTAAATCCAGCGCGCATTAAGCCAAGCGAATTATTGAGAGCGAATCGTGATTTTCGCTGTCAGGCCAAGAATTTTGACGATTTCTTTGCGTTTTGTAAGAAGCTCTGCTGTCTCTTTATATGTTACCATTTGCCGTTTCCTTTTTTCTCTTTGAGGCTGCAAAAATATTATTCGTTTATTTGCACAGCCTTCTCGTCATCGTCATTTGCTGTTAGCTTTGTTTTGTTGTTGTTATTGTTGTTGTTGTCGTCGTCTACTTGGCACCGGCGTCGTCTGCTCCTTTCTCCTATTCCATCGCCTCAATACAAAAAAAATAGCACCGCCAATCCTGCTGCTGCTGCTTGGTTGGTTCGGATCAGTTCCTTTTTGCTTATTTTTTTTGGGGGGGAGTTTTTTTGTGTGTCTGCCAAACGTTAGCTAGCTAGCTAGCTAGCTTTACCCGCGGCCCCATGTGCGTGGGTGCGTATGAGTGATATTTTTTGTTGTTTGTGTTTGCTTCGTAAATGCTGGCAAACATAAAACATCAAATGTAAATTGAAAGTCGTTCGTGTGTGAAACTGAATGTGTCATCAGTTGAAGCGTTTATCATTTTTTACAGCTTTTGGCTTGGGCTTAATTTAAGAAGTTTGTTTTTGTTGTTGTTGTTTTTCATTTGGCTGGCGTGTCAAGTTGCCTTTAAAAAAAAAAGTGTGTAAGCATATTGAGTGATGGCGTCGTCGGGAGGGGGAGAGTGAGGAGGCGTGTCTAAGTTGTTTGCTGTTCTAGTGGGCGAAGGCATTGACTGTGCAATGTTTTGTAAAATCTTTATTTCCGCACAATCCCGCCCCTTTGATATGACCATCCTCCACGCTCGCCCAATCGTCGTTGATGTGCCACACATGTGGCAGCAGCATCTTTGGGTGTGTTTGAGTTTGCTTGCTTTCATGTAAATATGAATGCAAAGTACTTGAGCGTAAACAACAGCGACATTCAGAGATTTTCGTCATATGGCTCATTGAAATTTTTATACAAAAGATTGGCAAAAGAATTAAAGATGAAACAGTAACAGGATTGGGAAAAATCCAAAGCTTATTATACATATATTAATGGGTATTGCCAGGATATGCGCTTCATTTATGTTGAGCACAAAAATCAAATAAAAATTCAAAATCAATTAAAATAGCCAACAAATATTTTCAATATTCAATAAGATAATTTAAACAGTTTTTAAACAACTTAATGTATCAAATACTAAAATTCTCATATTGCATGTTTGAATTGTTTGTTGTTGTCGTTTACTAATTATAATGTTGCCAAGGCCAACAAACGGTTCAACTAATTTGCCAATTTCTGGCGCCCAAAGCATTTATTACAAAAACAAATACATCCATAACAATGCCATTATTATTGCCGATTTTATTGACAAAAGGCCGAAACTCTAAAAAGCCATGCATAACCATATTTATGTACATATATGTGTGTTTGGGCAATTTTTGGCTTTTGTTTTGTTTGTGCTAACAAATAATTTACAAATTAATTGAAAATTACGCAATTAACAAATGTTGCGACTCTTTCTCTTTCACTCATCCAATATTTTGCATGCCATACAAATGTCAAACTCATATACAAACAATTGCGAATATGCTAAAATGCGTTTCAGCTGTCAACTCTCTCGTGCAACTGCATTTCTGCAACAACAACAACAACAACAACAGTGCAACATTGTCTACGAAAAAAACGAAAAACAAAAACATCTGCCAGCTGTTGTTAACTTGTTGTTGTTGCTTTGGCTGGCTGTCGTGGCACTAACTTCATGTCAATCCTTTGTGGCTTTGCCAGTCGTTTAATTTGAATTTAAAATGTTACTTCTACATTTTTGTTTAGCTCTGCAACTTTCCCTACCCAATGTCCTCCTCCCTCATATCCAAGTACTCGAGAGCGCACTTGTTTTCCACTTATTTACAATTACCACATTTTATTATCCCCAACCCCCCTCCTCCCGCTGCCCACGATTGCTGCATTAACATTTTGCCATTTTATTTACACTCCTGTTTATATTTGTCACACTTTAGTCTTTGTTTTCCCCTGTCGGGTGGTCGTCCATTCTCCATTCTCATCCGCTCTGCACTTGTCGTACATTTTTAACTGCATTTTTGTGTATTTGTCAAGGGCCTGAACCTCTAACCACGATGCCCTTGCTGCTATTGTGCTGCCCTTCCCTTCGCTTCGTGCCCAGCTGGTAGATTTTGATTGTATTTTTGTTGATTTTGTTGCAATTTTAATTACTTTAATGAAAGTTTTAATTGCAAAATGGCAAAAACGCAGATACAGACCGGGAGCAGCCCCGTAATGAGTTTCTGCGGTCTAAGAAAGGTTGGCAGCTCCGACAGTTACGACAGCGTCAACGACGACGACGACGACGCCGACGACTACTTTAACAACAATTACAACGATTCTAAAACAAGCGCAACACACAGAAAATCACTTTGTATTCTAAATTGTTGTCGATAGGTAATTTACGGGAGCTACAACAATTGATTGATATGGAAATCAAGTAAAAGCTTTTAGTGAAGCAAGTAAAAGTTGCACAATAAACTTAAAACTGGAAAGTTTGTAGAGTATTTTGGGAAGAAGCAACATTAATTTACACAATGAAGCAACAAATCGAATACTAGCCACAAAAAAGTAAAAAATGCTTAATACATTCCTTGTAAGTCGTAGTAGGGCTAAGTCGACTCATTCCCTTAACCTAGGTCATAGCTTGAGCAACGATTTACTTCATGAACAATTCTGTGTAATATGCTCTGACTATAACCAATAAGCATGTATAGCAATATAGCAGTCAACCTCCAGTAGGACCCTGCAAGCGTGGCTACCATTCGCTCAGAGAACGCATTTCGTGCTTTTCGCGTGTTTCGTGAGCGATTCGCCAACCACTTCGCTTGCTGGCTTTGCTGGCTATACATGCTTATTGCTATAAAAAGTCCTCATCTACGCAGCAAAAGAAGTTAGTTTTAATCTTTAGACTTGAATTAGTTTTGATTTCATGTCGACTTTCCGTCGCATAATCATCAGTAAATGTTTCGCTGTAAAATGTTTGGTTGAAATGTTTTGAAAATTGATTTTTAAATAATAAAAAAGACAACAATCGCTGCACTTTCATACGATTCCGATCAATGACTTCTAGTTATGCCATATGCACACAAATGTAATGGCCTGTTAGCGTTTGTCTTCTCAGTCAACTCAATGCAGAAGCTTAGAACAACAACATCAAAAGCATTTTTAGTTGAGAGAGAGAGAGTGACTCAGAGTCAGGCCATCGCTTGACCCACAAAGTCAGGCAAGCAAATCAGCACAAAATGCAAAAAATAAACTATGTACAATGTGTTTGTGTGTGTGTGTGTGTGTAAAGAAAACGCATGTCATACTTGTCGTTCTTTCTCTGTGAGAGAAATCGTTTAAATAAAATATGCACACAATTGAGAGACCGCAGGGCACTGGGAAATGAAATAAGTGAGCCGTGGCAACCAGGCAAAGAAATAAATACAAACTCATAGATATAAAAATCAAAGCAAAAAAGAAAACAACAACAACAACAGCAGAAGTTGCAACATCGACTGCAAAGTCAATGAACTGCAGCATTTATATGATAAAAAAAAAAGTAAATAAAAAGCTTTGAAACTAAGAAATAAATAACACAACAACTAAAAGTATCTTTGAGCTGATGCAGAAACTGTGACTTTGATGACGTCGTTTTGAGTGTTGTTCAGCAGCGGAAGAATAACTCTTATTGTGTTATTTATATGCATATAGAAAGCAAATATAGATTTGTATTCCTTGTTGGCGGTTGAACATGTGTGTGTGTTGAGTGTTTGCAACTGGATTGCAGATACGACAACGGAAATGCACAGATGTGAATATTGAAAATTGTAAGAAACGCAAAACCTTTAAGCCATAGTACGTATACGCAATGTTGGCAGCGTCGAATATTTGAGAAAATAGTTTGCTTTATTGGAGTTGTACTTCATTTAACAACTGTTCTCTGACATTTTCTTAATAATTCGTAGAATTCAGTTTCGAAAACGTTTTTTATAAATTCCATTGTTCAATTATATCACAAGCAATTTGAAAAACCCATTGAATATCTAAAAGTTTCGTAACTGTTTTTATGTCTGTCATTTCCAGGCTACTTCGTGTTCCTTGCACAAAGTGACTTCAGCTCTTATTTAAGCCTTTGATTCGTTTCTTTCTGTGCAAGTTTGAGACTCGTTAAATGCATGCGCCGTCGACTTTGGACATAAAGCGCATTAAGCCGCCTTGCATACTTTTCCCTTTGAATTGAAAAGTGGCAAGAGCAAGGGGTAAACGAAAAATAATTATACATGTGCAAAAGCAGAAAAAAATATACGGAAACTTGAACCAATTTATATACACTCGCCAACAAAAAGTCTATTAAAATGTAACAAATTATTTGTGTTAAATTTTAGATTAAAAAACATTTTCATAAAATCAAATAAATGCACGAATTTATTCATCAATTCAAGTAGGACAATTGATATCGTGCTATATTCGTAATACTTTCAATAATAGAGTATAGAATGCGTTTTTTTTTTTTTTTGGCAACAAGCTTTTAATTGCACTTTGTATGCGCTCATTACCTTAAATTGAGAGCGAGACACACACAGAGACAGCTGCTGACTCTTTCGGGCACATTGGCAGTCTTTTTAATGCAAAACTTGGCAGCTTTTTTGGACAATTTTACTGGCCCAGCCAACAAAAACAAAACAAAAGAAACACCAAACAAAACGAAGCCAGCAATTTTAATGCATGAAAAAAGTAAATGCAAGAGAAAGAGAGAGAAAAAAAGAAGAGTGAGAGGGAATGAGAGACGGATACGAAGGAGATAAGAGAGAAAGAGTTCATATGTGTCTGCGTGTGTGTGTGTGTGTCACGTTTTGTTGTAAATGAGCGCTAAAGTAGCAAAGCGTTGGGAAAATTGGAAATGGAAAATGGAGAACGAGAACGAGAATAAATGAAAATGATATTGCCAAAAGCGTTACGAAAAAACTTTTAACGACGAAAACAAGCCGAAAAGGAAGCCTTTGGCATCACACACACAAACACACACACACACACATGTGTCAGTCTGTGTGAATTTTATTTAAATGTGTAAAAGGACTGGCAAAATAATTAAAGTGTAGATTGAAGTTATTTTTGGCGCAAGCAAAAGACAATTAGGAAGTGGTCCTTAAGCAAGCCGGGAGGCGAGCAAAGAGGTGAATTCTTCTCCAATATGCGTAATTTCAATTAAACGCCATAAAAGGGGAATACCCCTACTAACAACTAACATTTGGTTTAGGCTAAGTGCCATTTGCACCTTCTGTTATTTTTTTAATTTCCTTTTTTTTATACTTTGTTTGCCGTTGGCTGTGAATGCTATGATTTTTTCATTTGCGGATTACTGTTGAATCGAATTGGCGTTGCTATGTGCACCAGAGAAAAATACAAGGGGGAGGGTAGGGAGTGTGTGTGGACATGTGTGTGCATTTGCATTTGCTATTGGAGTGATTTTTAATTAAAGTGCTGCGTTAATTGCATTAATCTCGGTGTTTGCATGGGCGTTAGTTGCACTTCCACTCAGACCAGACAAATGGCAAACGAGACAGCCGGGGAGGGAGAAAGAATTTCCAAAGCATTTCAGATTTAAGTACACACCATCTGAGCAATGTGCATTGAATCGATTATTTAAGTAAACTGCAAAAAAGAAACGATCAAAATATAATCAAATCTAATAAAAAAAAAGTTCAAACTCAAGCTCACAAAATCGCAACATTTTAATCAACAGCATTAGAATATTTTGTGACAAAATAAAAGAATATTTGATAATTCATATTTATGGTATTTGCAAACGCATAAAGAAGTAATTGACAATGCCAAGAATATAAATTAAAATAAAATCAAATATAAAAAAATTAAAACACTGAAAATGATTAAATTAAATTATATTGCATTTTTTATTCTGAATGAGTTCAATAAAGATTAATTTTCGAAAATCATACTTATAAATAAGTCAAAGTAAATGCTATTCATTCAAGCAATTGCAAAATGCAAAAATTTTATCCAATTCTTTGCGACTTATATCAAATTTATTATCTTATAATTGCAGCTGGTTTCTGTGACTAGCCAGATGACGACGCGTCGGCCGGCAAAGTGGTCTAAATACAATTGACATTTATTGGCCAATATATATTTATAAGGCATCCGCCCAAAGGAAGTATCTGCCACGCAGACAAAACACATTCAAAGATAGACATAAAGAGAAAGAAAAAGCAGCAACAACAAACTAAACTAAATAAAAGCAATAGTAAAAACTACATATATATAGTATCTGGATGTCATCATTGCTGCATAACAACTGGCAGCCAGCTCGCATGCAAATGCTTAGCAGAACGACGACGACGACGACGAGGACAAGAGGGACAAACAGCATCACAATGTCATCCTGTGGGCAACGTGGGCGTGCCCAGACATTGCCTTCAACGGGCACTGGCTGTATTTGCTGGCTGGCATTGCTCGTTCTATTAATGTTCGTGCCGGGTAAGTTAATGCTACAGCGAAAACAGTATCCAAACAAATCTAAATTCCAAGCAGAAAACAAAATTATTTTGCCAAATCGAAGCTAATTTTGTAGAAGATTTACGCAAAGTCCGCGGAGGGGGGGGGTTCAAGAACTTTGTGACGAAATATTTACAAAAGTTGTTAGGCCGAAAAACAAATGACACGAAACTGACAGCCTCGCAGAGCCGACGATAATTAATTTTTAAGCTGCACAAAATGATGCGCGGACACTTGACAAGCCGAAAGACACAACTGCTGGGAAGGGAAAGAGAGGGAGAGCGAGGACGCAATCAGTGGAAATTGTTGATGGGCGGAGAGGAAGGCAAAATCAATCGTTCGTAAAATAAACAAATCTTATTTTTCCATAAACATTATTTCTCATCAGCAACAGTGGAAACAGCAACAACAACAACAACAACAACAATAAATGATGACAACAAATATTTTTCATAAATGCGCGCATTCATCTGCATAAAACGATGACCGGGTAGATGGGTGGATGGGGGCGATGGGTTGTTCAAGTGAAATATAGATAGTAGCAGAGTGAGAGAGAGAGAGAGGAACAAAGAGTGAAAGGCAAAGAGAACACACAAATTTGATGCCCCAGGCTTGCATTAAAACAATTGACGAGGGCTGCTCAAAACGCGATCAGCATTTGCTTTGTTGCCAAATTACATGAACTTCAAATTCACTGGCTATAAATATTTTTTGTATATTTGTTTAATCAATTTTGTTGTAAATATATATGTACATTATTATTTATATTCCTAAAATGTCTAAGTTAAACTTCAAAAATGTGTGCTAAAATGAGTTAAGCACAGTATCCTTCTATCATTTATGACTTCATAATATTTATAATAATAATAACTGTAATAAGAGGAAAGCTTTGCTCGAAAAGTACTCGAGAAGCCCGCCCCAAAATGATGATGTTGCAAAAGGAACTATGAGTTACTTAATATCCATCCAGAGACTGCCGTTTTGCTATTTTGCTTTTCTTTATGCTGTTGTTGTTGTTTCAGTTATTTGGTTTTTGTGTGTAGCGCTATGAAAATGCCAAGAGGCACGCGGCTAAACAAAGGCAGACAATACAGCACAAGTGTAAACAAGTAGCAAACCAACAACACAAGCCAAAAACAACATAAAACGATGAGCGCTGAAAGCAATTTTTCCCTTGCGAGAATACTTCATAATTTTTTTGCGTGATTAAGTCGCATTTGCTGGGATTAAATAGGATTTTCTTGCAATTACCCAACAAATGCAGAACTTAGTTTGTTTCAATTTTGTTTGCATGGAGCCCTGTGGAAATCAATTTCTCTTTATTCAATCTTCTCCCGTCGAGCGCGCTAAACAGACTAACTCTATGCTTCTGTTAAACTACCGTCTGAACACTTATCAATGAACTTTACTCAAATAGGTCTGTTAATGATTGCAATCAAGGGCGTATGTGTTTGTTTATGTTGTATACCTGTCTATATTAATCTTGCTACAAAACTTAGAATGCGAAATTAAGATGCAGCTCAATCGGAAAGTTCTAATTTATGACCGGTTCAAATTTGTGGGGCTTCTGGAGTTTTTATCTGATGACTGTTGCCAACATGCAACATGTTGTTGGGTGCGACAGCAGCAGGAAATGCAGTCATTGAGACGACGATATACAAAGAAAATTTCATTTTGGGCTGCTGAAGATCAAATACCCTTGCGAACGTATGGTGAAGTGTCTAGTTCATTATCAAAAAGTGTCAAGGTATACATTCTTTTAATAGAAATGGGAATACACTTAGATAAAGTGATCAAAATAACACCTTTAGAGTTAAGTGCAATTGTGAAGTAAATCTGCGATTAGCCGTTGGTGGATTTCAGGATTTCATAACAGCTAAGGCATCCGCCTCGATATCGAGAACCATAACCAGTTATACGATAATGATACGTTTGACAACATTCTATCTTGCGCTATTTGGCCGGCTTAAGACTGTTCATTCACAATTTTCAATGTTTCGAATCACACCAATGATCCTTGTTGATTCTTTTTTTAAGCATTGCCCACCTTTAGATGGAATTTAAAACACCCTCAGCAAGGGTAAACATTAATAACAATCCCATAGATTGGCTTGTGCATACAGTTTGTGCATGCAAAATTTGGCTCGATCTTGGTGCAGTTTGCTGGCCTATAGAAAAATTACCATAGCACACATACGCCCTGTTGTGCAGTGCTTTGTTTGCCAAGCACCCAACTCTACAGGTTAGCTATCCCTTTGCCGCCTACCTCTTTGTGACCTAAACAAAAGCAGCTCCACTTTGCATATCACACGAACTTGCACTTTGCAGCGGCAATTTCTGTTTTTTTTTACTTGTTCTTGTGTCTTTTGGGGCTTTCCTTGTGATGGTAGAGAGGTTGTGGGATTGTGTATTTTGTCTATCAGACATTTGCCGTTTACTGTTTTGACATTCTAACTTGGTGCAGCTGATGGAAAAGACAGGCCCCAAACGACCCGACTGACAACCTCTTTTTGTCATTGTGCCATCAACTATTGTGGGCGAAAGTGTTTGGCCCGTGTCACAGCCTGTCGAGTTGGAGATCCAATGGAACTGTTTGGTATTCTCGAGAGGTAACTCTTGAAGATGAGTACGTATATGAGAGTACCAGGTTTAAGCTGAGTTTTTGTCCAAAGTGCAACGACAACAAACACATATGCCAAAAAAAATGTCTGTTAGGATAATTCCTTATAAATATTTTGTGAAACTATTTGGAAAACGATAGCTTTAATAAAATATCATTTACTAATTGGTTTATAATTATATTTGTAAGCTAAGACTATTAAATATTATTTAAAATGCCAAACAAAACTACAAGTTATACAATAAGTATTCGTTTCCTATACTTATATAAAATAAACCCTTCTCCATAGAATAATGAAACAATTTAAATTTTTATTAAGCCCGTATTAAAAAATAAATATGTGTTTTTTCATCGCTGGCAATTGAGAACAATTTATCTTGTCGTTAATATTTTGCAACCTTATATGTTTGGCTTTTTTTTTGTACTTTTCATGTGCATATATCAGTTTTAAAAGGCCTAGCGATGTCAGTCGGGAGCTGAGCTGGACTTAAAATGATATTTTAATAGTTAACCAAAGAAACAAAATGTTGGAAAATTTGCATTTAATTTGCACAATTGAAAAAAACCGTGAGCCAAATTAAAATACAGAATGTTGTGTACTTTTTGAATTATGTAAAAGTTTTGTTGTTTTTTTTATTTTTTATTTTAAATTTTGTTGTATTTTTTTGTGTTGTGGAAGCTTATAAAATATATAATGAAATAGCAACACGCAAATAGCGCACACAAACAGCTGAAAAGCTGGCTTAAAATCTCATATTTCAGCTTGTGCCCAGTTTCTCCCTAAATTCCTCTATATATATTTTTTGTATTTTTCGACAACAACAACAAATGATTGCAAAAACCAACAAGATGGTCAATGTACCCGCAGTTGTTGTTGTTGTTTTGGTTATGAAATATGAGTCAAGTTTTCAATGCATGCCGGATGCATTCATTACCGTTGACGACTGAGTGTGGTGCGTGAGAGAGAGAGAGAGCAAGAGAGAGAAGGGGAGAAGGAAGAGGATGCAACGAAGTTCATGCATACACATGTTGGCCATTATGCAACTATAAGTGTGTGTTTGTTTGTGTATTTGTATGCCTCGCCGACTCAGTTTTGGGATATTTCTCTTTTTTTACATTTATAACAAATGCACTACACAAACACATACGCACAAACTTTATGATCTCATGCATATGTATGCGTTTATAAAAGCCACTACACTGCCCTTCGCAAAAAAATGAAAAACAAAACTTTGCTCGGCGAGTTAAGCAATGAAAATGCCAAAACAGACTTGGAACTCAAATAAATTTAGATGCGGTAAAAAAAACGTTGATATGAAACAAGATCTAAAACGAATTATAAGAAAACATAAAGGTTAACATGCGTTTAGATACTGAAATTGAAGTTTAGTATAATAAATGTTCCGGATACATTTGTTTAATTGCTTTTCTCACTCAGCAAACGAGATGATTAACAAATGTATTACCAACAAACTTGCCCCAAAACTTATCTCGACTGATTGGTTAGCAATATTCCGCCCTTGTTGATTTCTAAAAAAAACTTCTCAAAGCCCATAATTTCTTAATCTACATCAACTGTTGACAGTTTTATTAAAAAAAAAATAAAGGAAAAAAACAACTTTCCGAAATGTGAACAAATGAACAGGAAACGGAAGTTGTATGACAAAAGTCAGAAAAGAAAGAGAAAAACAAATTCGTAAGAACAAAAAAATAAAAGAAACACAGCCCAAAAATATGTGTAAATTTGTTCGCGTTCGTTCAGTTTGGGGCAAGTGCCAAATGTCACAAGACCCAAAGAAAACCAAAAAACAAAAAAAATAAATAAAATGGGTGAGACGAACCCCTGGAATATGTTATAAGCTGCCAGCGGTCGCTGTTTGTATTGATGTTTGTTGAACTAGAAATGAGAAAAGTTTTTGGGCGGGCCGTGCGAAGTAGCAAATGCGGGAGTTAAGGGTGTGAATGGGAAAGAGTGATTGCGCTTATTTTATTTTATATTTGTTGTCGCTCGCTCTGCGAGGGGACAGAGTTTTAGTTTAATAATCAAAGCTGCTCCTTCTCATATGGGTCGGCGAAATTTGTCGAATTTGTTTGTTTTCCATGCGCTGGCATAAAGCACATAATAAGAAGAGACACAAGCGAGGAAGCAGAAAAAGGAGCAGGCAGAGGCAGAGGCAATATAAAACTAATGTAATGGAAGTTTGAAATTATTGAAATTAAATGAAAACAAATAAATATACCCGGCGCATTCTTTTCCTTTTCTTGTGCTGAAGCTAAAAGGTTCTGCTTTTGATTTTCGGGGGTGTTAAAGCGGCGCGTTTGCCGTTTACCACTTGAGGGTCTAGGCCGAAATGAAAAAGCACATTGGGAATTAAACGAGCTGCCTGCCAAGTTGTTACACACCACTTAAAACTGTGAAAGATTTCTTCTCTTATCTACCCAATGATATTATACACTAAACTTTATGAAGTTGGGGCAAAAAGTATTTGTTAAGACCTTTTCTGTAGCTGATATTTCAAGGAAGTTTATGATTTTCATAAGTTTGCTTTCTGCAAGATACTCAAAAAATGTAGTTCAGCTAAATCTTGAATCTGAAAGTGTATCGCAAGTTCGTTGTGTTAAGTCTATGCTGATCTCTTGTTTTTTCTTTTTATGAATAACTTGGTAGTCGTGTCGCTTAATGGCGTGTAAGTGAACAAATTGCCTAGATTAGTGCCTAAATTAAAAGTGAAATTAAAATAAATTAAATATTTGCTCACAATCCGAAGGCAATTGGAGGCTCTAAGCTTGCGAGAGGCCGCTGGCATTGTTTTCCTTTGTTTATTCTTTTTATTTCTTACTTTATTTTTTGTTTTTTGGAATTTATGTGCACGCTTTGGGGGTGCTTTTTTATGCCAAACAGAGGAAAGAGGAAGACAAGTGTCATGGAAAATCAATTAGCATAAAGTGGAACGCTTGTTGTAGCCGAATATATGTATGCATTTGGAGAGGGGATTGGCTAAGTAGCTAATTGAATGCTGAAACATTTTTAACAGCAAAAATTATGCGTAGAACTTGCCAAAACATTTATCAGGGGATTTGTTAGTTGTGGCATTTTTAACAAATTTTTGAATTCCAATCTTCATATGATTATAAAAAAAATCTAGTTACACCACACACACATTTTTACATAACAATCTCGTTAATCTAATATCATAAGATTTGCTCTGCAGTCCTAGCGAACCGCAGCTAAAGGCTGTTGTGCACCTGTCCTCGTTGTCGTCGTCGCCAATGGCGTCACGATAAATGTTTATGTTATGACATCTTTAAATTTTAAGGTGCATTAGTGTAAAGTGCTTTTTTCGCCAAAGATGTAAAAGAATGACGCTGAAAAATGTGCAGGACGAACGAGTACAGAAAATGCTCTTAACACTTTCATTTTTGGTCTACTCAGTGTTGGTATGTATGCAGGTGTGGGTGGGAGGGTGTGTGTGTGCGTGAGGTTTCAGATTGCCACCCGACACAAGAAAAAAGGAAATTTCTGAAAAGCCATTAACTTGAAATCCTTAATAGATTTGTCAATTTGGGAACAGTTTTTGAAAATGTTTGACATTTATGTGTGGAACTCAATGAAATGTTTAACAAAAAACCAGAAAAAAATATAGTTTATGGGCATACCAAAAATAATTATACAACTTGCACAAAAAAATCATAAGCAATATTATTATTATTATTTCGCCTTTTTCTGTAAATTAAATAATTTTCAAATATATTTGCACAATTTTTTTGGTAGAGTTAAATTTTTTTGACACTAAAAACATTTCCGTCAACTTTGTCGCCTGTGCTTAGCTAGTGCATGTGGCAGGTGCATAGCTTTGTTGAGGTAGTTTTGTGGGTGTAGCTGAGTTAGTGTGTGTGTGTGTATGTGTGTGTATGTTTTGTATGCTTGTGAAAAATTTAGCACAGCATCCTCTAGCTGCAGTTACAACTTGCATCAGCTTCTGTTGCATTAAGGCACCATTCTCAGCACAGCTCTCCCCTCACTCAGCGTTGCCACGAAATGCAATTTATACATTTCCGTTAAGCAAGCGAAATAATTTTTTCACACACTTCGTTTTGCTTCATCCTTTTCCTTATCCTCCTGCATTGTCTTGCCAACAAGCTTTTGCTTTTAGTGAGAAATAACAAAAATATATATACATATATATATACATATATAGTAGGTAAAGTATTTTATCCCACTTACTTTGAAACTCTGAAAAGCTAATTAAAATGTCGCAAGATGCCGGAAATTTCATAGGCAAATACATATAAATATGTTTGCTCCGAAGTCAGCTACAAATCACGATGTTAATTTATGGGCCGCGACTTTTGGCACGCGCTAAACGAAAAATATTTAATTTTCCAAATCAATAAACACGCTGATTGCATTGGGGCGACAATTGGCAGATGCCACTCGAGGCAATAAATCTGCACAAGAAATACAAGCAGTGAAAATTCTTGTTGCGGAAGTGTTTGACTTCAAAAATACCCCGCGTGTCTTGTACTTTGTTAAAAGAAGTAAATACTTTTATTAATAAAAATCAATTATATTTAAAATTAATTTGGTTAACCTTTCAATTAACTTTTTTTTAACTATTTGATACTCTTCTTTATGCAAATACTTTTATCGACGAAACAAAAAGATCCAGCTTCATTTTACCCGATCTTAAGTTACCCAATAAAAACAATCAAAGGCTGCTGGGTATCAATAAGTTTGCAGTTCAAAAAAATGCACTAGCATTTTTCAATTTTTTTTTTTTTTGAAGTTCAAGTTGTTGACCACATCAACAACAACAACAACAAGAAGCAGAGGCAACTGTCAATGTCAACTCGTATGACGGTGAAGTAAGCGTAAGCGAAAAAAAAATAATTGAATTCCCCTAACGCCAAAGTGGAATTTTAATTTGCACCACACAAAATGGCAGTCTGCCCTGCAACACTTACGCCGGCCGCCCCCATTCCTGCACCGAAGCCCTGATTGCTGATTAGTATGCAAAATGTGTGCGTGCCAAAATCAGCGCAAGCTTCTAGGTGAACGCGGAGCAAGGAGTGGAAAAGAATATGAGTATCGAGTATTGAAACGCTTGGGGGTGTATGGGGCTTAAGGGTCGCACATTGTCACACGTACTTCGAGCTCGCTTCGAATTGATGTCTTTGAAAATTAGCAGAGTGTGGACAAATGGATAAGTTAAAGAATCTCATTCAACGCCCAAAGCATTCCATTCGCATTGCGACACCTTTGGCAGCATTAATTTTTTACTAGGATATTTAAATGCGGATCCTGAAAGTATGCAATGCAATTTGCATGCACACGCGAATGGGTTGCAATTTATTTTATTGTTAATCTCCGAAATACTTGTGCAATCAAACAAATAACGACAAAAAAAATAATTGAAATCAATTCGGCAATGCCAGAAATTTTGGCACCTGTCGGAATTAGCATTTGGCAATGTTGAAGTTTTTTTTAAGCATTTATTTGCAATTTGTAATATAAAACACAGAAAACAAGATTTAGCTGGAATTTTTGTCGACAGATTCTTAAGTTTTTGTATTGTAATAAGAAGACTTCTTTTTGATTCAAGGAAAAAAAAACATCGTTCAAATGTCATAAATGTTATAAGTGTTAACAAATATTTGTGTAAATGTGTACAAATAATTTCCAGCCTCAACTCAGAAGCCTTTAAAATCTTTAGTATCAAGTTAACAACCGAGCCCAAATGCTAAATAAAACCTGTCGCAATTAATTGAAAGAAATGCCAGCCTACACTAAAGATTGAAACAAAAGAGATTATGAAAACTGTGTCTACAACATTTTTATGTGTAATTAATTTGAAAATAATAACCATTTTGCTTTGCCAAACTGTAATCTTCGCATTCATTTACGCTTTTATATTGCTTCTTACAAGCATTTCAAATCCCTTCTATGTGAACGGAGAAAGCAGCTAATACACACATTTGTTCAAGCTGCCGTTCGGAGCCGCATTCATAGCAATTAAAAAATGCAGTTATGCATGATTTTGACGCAATAGCCAGGTCTGAATCGAGTGGAAGCGGATCAATGCTCTAACTGCAAATGGGCTCGCTTAAGCGTGTCCAAGCAACACTTGTGCCAGTTCCTCTTCCTGGCATACAAGCATCCTCTGACTGTAGATTGTAATTGCAGTTTGCAGTTTACAGTTTGCCATTTTGCCATTTTGCCGCTTGCATTTCGCCGTTTGCATCATACCTGGATATGGAAACAGCAATAAACGAAACACGAAATTTGCCACAAAGCTACGCTCAGTAGCAGTATCTGGACCTCAAACAAAGCCAGCACCTCAAAGAAAGCGAATCCCACATCAAAATGCAATAAGTGCCCCATCGATTTGGGTTATGTGGCAGAGGCAGAGGCAAAGTTAGCAGCAACAAAAACAGCAACAGCAAATAAACTGTTGCCTTAATGGCTATGGATGAAAAATTGCCAAAGAAGGTTCACTGGTTTGCATTTTTGAGTTCGATGTGAATACAAAAGAGTAAAAATAATCCGTTTAAAACAGCTCAACAAGCAAACACATACAAATGTACATGCGAAACAGGAATTTTGCAAGAATTTCAAGAAAAACTATTAGCATTGATTTGCTTAAAGAAAAAGTAGCATAAAATGCTGCCAATAAACTTAAGTTCTTTATTAAACCTTTCCAGTTTAGTGTAAAGTTCTGTGTCGCAATCTTCATTTCCTTTGCACAAATTTTTAGTATTTTTCAAAACAAATTTTCTACTAAATGCACATAAACATCATCATCAACCTACTAAAATATTAATATATATAAATCATATAAATGTTTGTATTTCATCATGTCAGTTATCCTGTTGCCAATTTAACTTGCTTCACATGCAAATTGAGAGCATAGCCAAAAACTTTTGCTTGCCCTTGTTTTGGTATTTTATTTGGTATTTTAATTACATATTTGCTTCAGTTTGATTTATAACATTTACTTTGTATAGAGATTTAATGTTGATTTATGGGTCAGTCGTTGGATATTTTCTAATTGTGTAAATGTTTGGCATTGCTTTGGCTCACATCATCGATTGGACATATATCATTTTCAGCTTAAATTCCGCTTTGATTTACAACAAACAAAACGTTGACAGCCAGCTTTGAGCTTTAACTTTACCAGCTGAGAACTAAGTTTCTGCTAAAATGAATGCCCCAAATGAGCTGTCAAATGCAATGGAGTCGCTTGGCAAGTTTTACCTTAAAATCAGAAACAGGACATTTCACATTAAGGTCCTTTCATTACGCATACGACTTGTTGTCACAGACAGAAAACCCGAAACACCAACAACAACGATTGCCCCAAATTCACTTTCATATCGACCTTTGACACTTGTTCCCCTTTGGGAGCAGGTTTTGTATCACTAAGCTCTCTTTCTCCCTCTCTGTCTCTCTCTCGCTCTTTCTCTGTCCTTATACCCTTTGTATTAATTGCTGTGACATACTATTTAAGTTGAGATTTTATTGTTTGCTGTCAGATACAAGTATTAGCCTTGGACTTATTCATTTATTGCCAGCCAGTTGCTGCTTTGTCCGACCAAATTGATTGAATTTACTGCTTAAAGCCAACTCGGGGCTGGTCTTTGTCTTCCCTCTTGCTCGTTCTCTCTCAGTCGTTCAGTGGTGTGCGCGGTCATTTTATTTGAAATCCCAGCTAGGATTTGTAATGAAGATATATATAAACACACACACACACAGTAACAGACACGCACACAGCAAATCACTTAGTTTCACATTACAAAGCAATCCTGACAAAACGTGGCAGCAACTCCTTTGGCAAATGGCTCGCTGCCCGATGATACACTCATGGAACATATAAATTAATGAATTCGATGCTTATCAATAGCACACAGCATCAACAACAACTACTACAACTGTGTGTGTGTTTGTGCGTATCCATCTATTAGTTCGTTAGCTTTGTATTTCGGCTTGTCGTGTGATTATGTTGAAGTGACTCGACTTAAGATTGTGTGTGTGTGTGTGTTTGTTGTGCGTGCGTCCTGTATCTTTCCTTAAGTTAACAGTAAGACTTTGTTCGCAATTTGGTTCTCCTCTTTCTTTATTTTTTCTATTTATCATAGCTCATTCATTTGATAAAAGATTTGTGCCCCACTCAATCATGCTTTTGTATTTTGTGTCCACTGCCACGCATTTCCCCAGGCTGAGAGCGGAGATGTTGTTTGTTTTTCGCTCGGATTTGTAATTTGTATTTGATTATCAGCTCTTGAAGTGCTGTGTCTGTGCGCGGCTCAGTCTCAATCCCTGTCTCTCTTCGTCTGAGCTCCGAAACGTTCTTCTGCTTTAAGTCTTTATTACGGGTATTTTGGGTATTTGCGTAAATCTGATTAGCAAACTAGAGATTTGTGTGAAAATATATTCACATCCTTTGAAAAAGATAATAAAATTAATTTATCTTAACATTGGATTGTTTCTGTTGATTTTAATCCGGCACTAACAATCTTACAATAAAAACTTATAAAGCGTAGCAACATTTCAATTTAAATTATGCTTTACCTGAATAATTGGAATGTATCCAATTTGATGGCGTAACAAGACATTGAGCTGACAATTGGCAACCCAATCAGAGAAGCCGAGCAAATGCAATTTGTTAATTGGAATGTTGTTAACTGCGCTGCGGCTTGGTGCCACCATTTGACTGTAGTACAAAATAGTTATTAACCAAGGGCAAACACGCAAAACGTTGCATACCATATATAAATTTGTAATTTCTTTTCGGAACTGGAGGGTTTTTCATATGCCAGGCGTACATTCGTACACATGCGAACGGAGTCTGTATCGAATTTGTGCAGACATTGTTCCATCAAACAAACCAATTTTTTGGTATTTTTGCAATAACGTGCCACGTATTCAGTTGCCTGCTGCTGTTGTTAACTGTAAACTGCAAATTGTCGGTTTCCATTTCTTTCTTTCTTCCTTTTTTTTTGTTTTTGGCATTTTTTGCTGCCTTGTTCCAGAGACAAGGTAGCAACAAACAGGGTGAAAATGTTTTTGGCCTGAGCGAGGATGAGGAGACAGCTACACCAGTTTACTGAACTGTCTGCCAAAGTCGAAGCATTCTTAATTAAGGCATTCAGATAGCCAATGGACAATGAAAGGATTAATGCATTTTGGCCAAATTGGTCATTTGCTGTGAAATATTAAAGACAAGTAAGAGCAAGTTGAAGTTGATTTGTGTTAAGGCATTCATTGATATAAATTGATTATTATCGATATCTTAAGACATGCCCTGTACTTTGTGTAAACTATAACAAAAAGTACAGGGTATGTCTCTATCGCGCTTTGCTTTCTTTTCAACTTTCGAATATTTGTTGCTTTTGTTGCAGTCTGTTTTTTATTTGGCTTAAATGAAAACTGGACAGTTTACAATTTGAGCATTGGCCATAAAGTAAATACTATCCGTTGCAGTCTCAAAATATCAATTTATCTTCAACTCTCAACTCTCCTAGCGAAACTTCAGCTGGAGCTCAGAAAATTTGCATGCTTTGCATACAAAATGGGTATGGATGCTCCTTTCCCTCAACAGGACACGTAGCTGGGCAATTTTTCAGCCTGGAGTTTTGAATTCGAGTAGCTGCTACTTCTGCTGCTGCTGCTGCTGCAATGACGATGCATAAGTAGCAACAATATATATATTCATACAACAACAACAATATGAAAGAAGATAAAGCAGCAAAGATGGGCCATCACTTTTGGTAGATATGGGAAAAACTGTCTGAAATAAAATAAATTACTAAACAATGTTTTGGCCAAAGATAGAACGAAAAATACTCTATATAGAAGGAGAGAATGAAAGCGAGAAAGAGAGATCCTTCCAGTTTCATACCTTAGAGAAGCTGTCATTGTTGTTATTGCTGTTGTTATTGTTTGGAGTCTTGACGTACTGGCAATTTTTGGTCGAAAACGCAAGCACTTTAATCTAAATGTGAATAGCTCATTGGCAGTGAGAGAGAGAGAGAGACAGAGAAGGGGGAGGGGTGGTAACAGCCGACAGATATGTTTTAGTATATGCACAAAACACTTTATATATTGTTTATGGCACTCAAATGGCATTGTAATGTGCCAGCGCGGAGTGGAGACGAGAACTGCAAAACCATTCGCATATTGATTGCCTCAGTTGATTGCTTTGACATTAACATTAAATGCTCGTTTTTGAAAAATGGCATCTTTGACAGTCCAAAACTTTGTATGCACATATTCTAAAGCTTAATTATAGTTCGGAAATCGAATAAGAGTTCATCAATTTATTATTTGACATTCTCATAGATAAAATTTTAAGCTTTGAGGACTCTCAAAACTCTTAAACTTTTTTGCTTGTGATTCGCTGGCATTTCATATTTTTTAAAGCTCGCCAGGATCATTTATTTTTTTAAAAAATTTATCAAAACAAAAATAAAAAATGGCAATTTGACAGAAAGTTGAAACTTATTTTAGTGACAAAAACAAAATAATTCAGCTTTTTCACACAATCTATTTGAAACCAGTAAGAAAACTCTAAATGCTTCTTTCTATCTACAACATACATTTAAATCTACATATGTACATATGTAGATATATTATTGAAAAATAACCGAAAATTCATTGAAAAATCCATCAAACAAAGAGCTAACCAGAAGCTGAAGAAAAGTCAACGACTACTCTTTGTTCATGCATTTGACATGTCATCTTCATTGAGCGTGAGGAATACAAAAGAACAGACTTTTCCCAAAACACAAGGAGATGAAAAGGAGAAATGTGGTATGGGTAAAACAGTGCAAGGCATTCATGGGTATATTTATGTGTGTATTTGCGAATTTTTGTTAGCGCCCGCCAAAGCGTCGCCAGCAGCATCAGCAGCAACGCACCGCCTCCAACCCAACAACCCAACCAAGTCTGATGAGCTTTTTTTTTTGGGGGTACAAAATTCATTTCCATTGATATGCAATGAACGACAGAGTACAAAATTCGCGGGTCATTCACTGTTTGATGGCTATTCATATTTTTTTTTTTTTTTTTTTATATTTGTATACCATTTTTTATCCCTGTTTAAGTTTGGGCTTACCTATCATCAATTTATTGAGTTTTTTTTTTTCCTTCAAAATTATTTTGATATAAATAAAACCAAAATAATGGTTTTGTAACATTTATGAGTCTAGGGAATAATTATAATAATAAGACCTCATACGATTTGTTAGCCAAAAGTCGTGCGTATGTATTTTTAGTAAATAAAAAACGTTTTTCAAAATAAATAATAATAACCTTTAGATTTCCCTTTAGATTTTCTTATCTTTCTTCAAAAGTCCATCACTAAAATCGCAAAATGTTTCCGATGTATTTTTAGAGCCCACATCAAACAGTTTTGTTTATTGGCTTTTTTTTTTGGATTTGTTTGACCGATGGGCGGAGAAGTAAAAGCTGAGTATTCTGGTACCCAATTGGACGTTGGGGATGCATAAAAAGTTATAAAGCAAAAAAAAAAAGGACGAGTTGACTGTGAGTGCACCTGAATGACAACAGTTGCTGAAAACTCATATGCAAAATTCATTAAAAACATATTCCATACACAATTTGTGTATTTTTGTTTCTTATGAATATTTACAATTCAAGTTGTTTGGATTAACTGGATTCGATAGCTCGAAGTGGATTGTTGCCTATATTGAAATTTTATTTTTCATGTAAATAATGCAAAAACTCGATTATTGCAGTTTAAGTCTTTGTATTCCTTATCGCTTTTGAGGCTTTTAAATCGATTGAACTTATTTCATGCAGATTGCTTCTGTTTGGGATTTTTATTTTACTGTTTGTGGATAGTGTTGTAAAGAAGCTTTCTTGAGCTCAGAGAAACTCAGTCTAGTCCAAGTCCTTTTGCAATAAGTTTATAAAATGCCGAGACTCAAAGAGGGATTTCTGCGATATTTACCCAAAACCACTGCAAGTGAGCCGGGCGATGCCGGATAGCACAAATATGTGCCAATGCGCGCAACAATAAATAAGCTGTAACACAACTACGCTTCTTTCATACATTTTATTCTAGCATATTTTCCCCCATCCATTCAATACATTTGTAAGTATATGTACATATGTATATGTGTATGTACATATGTACGTAGAAGCAAGCTTACCCGCGCTCCACATCTTCCGCCTTGATGATATTTCTGTCTGTACTTTTCTTCAACTCTCTTATGTCGTAGCCTTACATATTTGCACCCGCGTGATTTTATAATTTCTTCGTACGCGCCGCGTGGCGTTTCCGTGCTGGTTTCTCTAAACGTCTACGCGCTTTCCCAGCCCGACTGAAACTAAGCACGACTCTCCGGCGCCCGACCGAGACTAATTTGTTGCGTGCCTTTTTAACGCGCTGTCCCTTTGCTAAGTCGTGATCATCTTCTAACGGTGCTTTGCCCCACTTATGTGTCCTGTTCTAACATTCGCGCTTGATACCTCTGCCGTGTGAGGTCTCTGTCTGACGATGCACGCGTCTCATTTTTTGCATGCGCTTACTCATGCGCTTACTCTCCTTGTCATGTTTTGTTGAGCGATCCTCTCTCTCATTATGCGAGCGAATCACCAAGTCCCGTTTCTGTCAGTGCTGTCCTCCGTTGTCAGTGATGCGCAGAATGGTTCTTTCTAGCTATTTACGCTAATAGTGTAAATATTCATTGTAGAATCAAACAAAGCATATATTACTAGTAGTTGTACCTTGCTGTATCTTGAGGTACATTGAAATTAACGAATTGAATGTGCTGTTCAACTTAAGTATGACAAGAACAAAAATTCATTAAAAATATTTGCGAAAAAGTTTTAAATATTTCAGTTTCTTGTTCATTAAGGCACATATACTCCTGACACTGACATAGATATATAGAAATGATCCGATTCAAGACATTTCCGATTGGCCAACAGCTTCTTACACTCTGTTTATTTGGTAATTGTCTGAGCATAAAAAACATGACAACAAACAAGTGTCAAGCGAGAATTGCAGATTTTCATTTTGCATAATGCCCGCCGAAAAAAAACAAAAGAAAAAAAGAACGAATATGTTGTTGTATTCTCATTGCACATTGTTGTGTTTGTTGCTGTTGTTGCCGGGGCATTGTCGCGGCATTGCCAGCGATTCAATACAAATATGTACAATAATAATAAAATTTGTATGCAAAATAGGCGTTGAGTGTTAAATGCATGCAGTGAATGGTTGCAGGGGTTTGGGGAGGGGGTGAGGTTTACGATTTACATGCACAAGTATGCAGGCAGCCTTCTTTTTGTTGCTGCTATTGGTGTAGTTTTTTGCTTTTGTTGCTGCCTGTTGAAAAATCGTAATCAGAAATTGCGCAATAATTTGCATGTTTATTTAATAGTCGAGCGACGAGCAGCCCACCAAAACATTATCCCACTACCCCCCCTCCCCCAACAAAACCCTACCAAACAATTCACAAAATGTATATTTGAATGCGTGTGTGTGTGTGTGTGTTTGAGTGTGTGCATTGCAATTCCGGCGCAGTGACAAACATTTTGTGGATGCGACAACTGCAAACTGCGTGCGTTTTTGTAGTATTTGTTTTTAGTTTTTCGGCATTTTTGGTTACTTACCTACCCAGACCACGACACTCTCTCATCGCTCTCTCTCTCTGCCTTCGGGTAACGGTTTTAACCGAAAACGTCACATAGCAGTAGCCACACAATACTCATTATATTGTGTATATGAGTGTGTGTGTATGTGTGTGTCTGTTGCTTCTCTATGCTCTAATGAAATTGTCTGCGGGCAGCGCTTTTGTATGATCCCCCCCCACTGCAGGCCGCACCCAACATTTAACATTGTTTTGTGTTTTGTGTGTGTTTTTCACCATTGCGGCAAGCGAAAATTTTGCATCAGATTTTGATGGTAGCCCTAAAAATATTAAGCGGGCTTTTGTGTGGTTCCTCAAACGTTTTTGGTGACCAAATTACCAAACCATTTAACCCAAAATACTAGCATAAATATTTTTGAGGTTGAAATACATGTGTATATATCAGTATTAATACTAAGTACTATATCAAATGTACAAAATTCGATGCGTAAACAATTTTAATAACTAAAGTGGCTTTTGAGATTATTTTACTGAACGAAGAAGTACAAAAACAGCAGAATTTATATAAAATAAAATGTTGAAAATATATGAAATCACCTAAACAACGCATTATGTCCCACTGTCGCTCTCTTGCTAGTATGCAGCATGCCCACATACATACATACACCTAACTGTAAGTTATCATTGCCTGTGAGCAATTCTACTCTTATTTATCCTTCTGTTTAACTTTGTATGCATATTTGGCTACCGTACAGTGGCGCAATAAACAAATAGGGAAAATCCGAGCAATAGTTTTAAAATAAAAGAGTATTTTTAATCGATTTATGCCAAAGAGATTTAGGCTCTGGCAATAGCAAATGCAAAGAATATTTTTTCTGGCACGCTCTAAAATAAAATTCAGTGCGCTGTAGACACACGACAAATACAGTGAATACTCGGAGTACAAACAAATAACAAATAACAAATATATATATTGCCTTAATGTCATAAATGACTTGACAGAGCGAGAGTGAGAGAGAGAGAGAGTAACACACAGATGCCACAATATTTTGACTGTTTTGTAATTTATTTGACATATTTATGGGGTTCATAAATACAGATACATACATATAAAAATGCGTTTATTTCGATTTGCTATATTCTTCTTTTATACTTTTTTTTGAAGTTTTATGGCAAAATACAACAAAATAAAGCAGTCAAAACACAGCCTTCTTGTTGCTATTTGAAAGTTTGGAATACTTCCAAAACGAGAGCGAGAGAGCCTTGCACTGCAACAACAACTATTCGAATGCATTGCATGTATGTGTGTATGTATGTATGTATGTGTGCACTGGACTCGTACGCCGACTGGTCAAAGTTGCAATAGCAAAGCATAAAACACTTTTATGTAATGATTTTCACTGTTTTTATTTTGCTTTGCCCATTTTTTTCCTCCAACCAGCAGCTGCATGAACTATTGACAGCTGATGATAAAAAATTGTTTGCAAAAAAATAGAAAAGGCGAAGCTGAAAAATATGGGAGCAATGGCAAGAGCTTGAAAAATAAACTAGCTAGTTACATTTAAAGAGAAAGATGGAATAGATAAAAGATAGAATGAATATATCATTTGTATAAATAGTATTAAATGTCATCTATAAAGTATAACAAACAAGAATGTATGCATTAGTGCGGCGAATGCAGTAGTAGAGATTATATTTTTAATTATTTACGATAAATTCAGGGAAAGGAATATGATAATGCTGCTTTCTTGTGCCGATCCTCAATAGGTGAGAAATATTCGTTTGTATCAGAAAAGTGTGTTTAAGTATCTGTTAATGACAACATTACGATTGTGTTTGGGACTTGGGTATAAAGCTGCTCCATGACGATATTTAACTCAAATATTCAGTTGTTGAGCACACAATTTCATTTAATTCCCCTTGCATTGAACAATTCGCGCCTCAACACTTTTAATTTATGTATTTACTTTATGGTTTATTTGCCTTTCTTTTGGCATTACTCCATTCTGCCCCATTCCCCGTTACGTCCTTTACATGTACATACGTATGTATGTATATGCCTACCACCTGCGGCATTTTCGCAGTGCTACGGTCCAGGGCCTTATTGAAATTCCAAAGTTGAAATGGCTGCAAGACAAGCAGACAAGCGCCAGCACAAGAGACGGGAGGGGGGAAATGCTTGGTCGAATGGTTGGCTTGGCTGCGGTGTTGACAGTCGACATCGTTCTCAGTCATCAGTTGGTTGCGAGTCGCGCTGATGCGCACTTTCACTGGTCAGGTTTTTGTGGCTCTGTTGAAATTCGCGCCTCAGTCTTGGTTTGGGATCTGAAACTGTTTCTTGCACACACATTCAATGTGTGTCATTTCACTTTGTGTGTGTCGTGTGTGTACAAGCCAAGTTAGTGGCACCCTCGTTATAGCAACACTTTGCCCTGAACTTAGTGAACACCCTTATGCCTGCCTGCGGGTATCAAATCGTTTGTTTGTTTTGTCTGAGTTTTGAACAACACTTTGAGGTGTTTGTCTCGCTGTTTGCTTGGCTGCTTAACTTTTGATCGGCTTTTAATGTCAAAGCCAAATGCATTCAGTCTGCAAAGTTTCACAAAAACGAGCTGACTTATTAAAGTCAATGACTGAGCACCGAATTCTAGTTTGTAAACATAATAAATTCAACAATGGAACATAAATTGGCTCAAGTCTGTCTCTTCAATAAATTACTTTGTTTGTAAAAGGTTTTCTATTTGCGGCATTAAGCTAAAAACAGTTTGCAGTTGTCCCCTACCAAAGCGAAAACAAATAAAAACTAAGCTCAATATTTATGTGTGGCTGCAATAAAATCCAAGGAAAACAACAACACCGCAAAGTATGTGACAAGTTTTACACTTTTAAGCAAATGCAACAAAACCTTTTTACCTTAACCTACAATTTAGGTAAAGGACAATAGATCACAGATAATACTTTGAATATAATTTGGTTCGGAGTTCCAATGGTTGGCACCATTTAAGTCTTTTCTTTAACTTTATGGATTCTCAACAACAGATCTAGTTGAAATGCATTTCAATTAGTTCTGCAATCATCGGAAAGCCTATACACAAAAAAAAGACATACAGAAAAACCGAGGAAAAGAAGAAAGAAAAAAAAGGAAAAGCTAAAACGCAATTGAAAACAAAAACAAAATTCTACACAATGTGCATTGCATATGGGCAAATTACAAGCCTGAAAAGTCGAAACAGAAATTGAACTCATCTCCCTTTTTCCGATTATAGTAGAGCATCCTATCTCGCATTGTATTTCCACTTTGGAAGAGCTTTTGGATAAGCAAGTTGCATGGTTTTCTCCCCGACCTGACCACACTCAGAGCGAGTGGACCTCGATTTCATGTTGTTCCCTTTTGTCCATAGTGCGTTTCATGTGACAACAAATGTAGCACTAAATAGCACCATATAGACCAGATAGACATACATACAATTGTACATCTACCTTAACCACCATTACTATTGAAATGGACTGTTTTTGTCCTTTTTTTTTTGTTCGATATTCTTCTTTATTTCTCTCCATTTGTATTTTTTGTATACCCTTAAGCCATAAAATGGGTAAAAAAGGTATAATGGTGTTGTGCAAGAAGTATGAAACAGGCAGAAGGAAGCATCTCCGACCCAGTAGAGAATATATATTCTTGATCCGTCTGTATAAACGCGTGGATCTCAGAGACTACTAGAGCTAGAGACTCCTATACTATAAGCAGAACAAGTTTGCTTCAAATTATCGATAACTTTTGTGGTTTCCGATATACACATGATATCGATAGCAACAAAATAAATAGTTTGAAAAATGTAAAAACGAGGGTTGAAATAATGAGTAACGATAGAACTTTTCTGAAAATTTCGTCCAAATCGGTTAAGAAACACCGGAGATATCGAACTTATTCGATTGACGTAAAGTCAACTGGGTTCAGGGTATCTTCTAGTCGGTCTCTCCCTACTAGAGCCTTCTTACTTGTTTTTTAATACATTTTCACAATGCTTTTTGTTTCATATTGACCCATATAACGAGCGTATACGTTATTTTTTTGTTGTTGCTTTAGCTGCAAACACATATCGTATCGCAGCTTCCTTTGACCCCTTGCACCCCATAGCATTGTTGTTGATGCTACTAGGACTAGGAACGAAACGAGTAAAATTGTCCTTCAGCAGAGGTTGCATTGACTTTCAATGTTGTTGCAATTGTTGTGGTTGCAGTCCGTCCGGTAGAAAAACACACACAACTTTTTGCCTGGCATTTTATTTTGTTATTAAAAACTTTTACAATCTACGTTTGTTAAGTATTTTAACGGCTTTTCCCTCTCTCTCTCTCTCTCTCTCTTCTCTCTCTCTTTTTCTCTATGTCTCTCTGTGTGTATCTGTGCTTACAGGTAATATAAACCAATGAAAACTGCAAGGGCAACTCATTGTCCACCCAAACATTGGTCAGAGTCCCTTGCTTCCCTGCTTCCGTATAGTAGTTTTGCCCATGTCTACTGCTGCGTTGTTGGGTGTTTATCTGTCAGTTTATGTTTACAAATGTCCACTTTTAATGGTTCTCCATTTAGCTGGTTGCTGCCAACAGAAGTAGCGGTGTTTTTTTTGGATAGCGTTGGGGTGGAAGAGAAATATATATATATATATCTGAACCCAGGCTTTATCATACTAACATGCTATAAAATACTATTGTAAGTTTGGTTTTCCCTTTTTTTTTCATTCCGCCTGTCCATCAGACTATCTATCTGTCTGTCTGTCCTTCTGTTTGTGGGTGCTACTGTACATTTTCCCCTCCACCAGTCTGTTGTGCACTTCAGTTTTGCCACTTTTCAGTTTCAGTATTTTCTATAGTATCTTACAAAAAATATAATGCTATGACTTTTCTATGCCATTTATCTAATGGCTTGACAGCATTCTCTACAGCTTCACACAAACATATGCATTTCATATTTATCAAATAGTCTTCTTTCATTGATAGATATTTATAGCTCAAGCAAAGAAATATCATGTGTTTAATTTGTGAACACATTTTGAGAGAATATTTTGGTTTTTGTGTAAGTTTTGTTCACCAATCTGAAGCCACACCGAACCAATTATAATATCAATAATGCCACTCTTTGCTCCCGCGACAAACTTTGACACGATATTAACGAGAATACCAAAAGTCAGCTTGTTAAAAGCAGGAATGATAGCAGGTCGTCGCCTGTGCTTATTTACATTAAGTGTGGAACGCATATAAAATTATATTCTTTTGCTTTTGCAGATTTTATTGCGGCGCTCAAGGATGTTTCGGTGAGGATACCGCAGGCGGTGAAGCGTGGCAGCAACGCTCTGTTCACCTGTAATTACGATATGGAAAACGATACGCTATATTCGGTGAAATGGTACAAAGGCAAGCGTGAATTTTATCGCTATACACCCAAAGAGAATCCGGCAATGAAAGTCTTTGCCATGACAAGTGGACTTAATGTCGAGGTAAGTACTCAAACAGAGAGAGTATTAAAGTCCATGCATATATGTATGTAGCATGCTGGAGCATGCCCCATGGGCTGTTAAATGTTTGTGCCTCACATTAAGAGCACATGCTGCAGTTGCGTGTCATAAAATAACAAACGCACTGTAAATTATGCCCATGATGGCTGATTGCATTAAGCCAGTTCGCTGCGAAAATCTCATTCGAGCGAGCGTTTTTTCTTTCTTTCTTTTTTTTCACAACAATCTCTGAATGTTGTAATTATGCACAATAACAACAAAAACAACAGTGCAAAAGAGAGAGTTAAGCCAGTGAGTTCCATTGGCCAATTAGTCCTCCTGCGATTGACTTGCGGCTCATTAAAAAACAATATAGGTAGATTGCATAAAAAATAAATAAAAATCAAAAAAATAAAAATACACTCGCCATAAAGTGTGACGAGCGGAGGAGTTTTTAACTTTGATTATTACGTTGATATGCAAGCGTGGCAATTAGGTGACACGAGGTAAATTGGGTTAAACGTCCAGCGAAAAACCAATTCACTTCAATCCTTTTCAATCCCAGTTCAGTTCAGTTCAGTTGGTGACAGTCTGTCTGGTTTGAAACGCTGGCAAAGTGTCATATTTGTGCATATTAAAGGCCATCCTTAAATGCAATTTATTAAATTTAATTTTTATTAAGTGGATTTACACATGAGCCCACACACACACACACACCACAAACTTAACATGTCAAGAATTAAATTTGCCGTAAACAATTTCGAATTTTTCGAGTAGCTGCTCGGTAGACAAGTCTCTGAATCATTTTGTAATGTCAACCAATAAAATCGGAAGCTAATATGTTTGTTTAAACAGTTCTATGTTAGAAAGTAAAAGTTTATTGATATTTTTGCAATCAAATACGATTTTAATTTCGATTTGTTTTATTTTAAATTATTTTCGCCAGTTATTGTTAATGCCCCGATGGTCAACTCATAAATAAAAGATTCGTCAGCACTTAATAATATTTTTATTATTGCAAATCGCATCGCATAACCGAGGAGGAGTCAAAGCAATCAAGCTCGCTCAGCTCTAGCTTACCCTTACTTAAAATGCAAGCTTCATAACCATTTTGACGAGCACCTTTCATCAACGTCTGCTTTTCTCTTCGGTTTGGTTTCGTTTCTTTTCACTTTGCCATTTGCGTTTTATTCAATTTCTATGCAGCACATCTAGCCAATTTTTTTAACTAATTTTTATCTCTCTTTCTCGCTTTAGAGGAACCTCTCGAATCAAAGTCATGTCGTGCTGCACTCGGTGCCGCTGAATATTTCGGGAAAATTTACATGCGAAATATCCGTGGAGGCGCCCACATTTCAAACAGCGATGGTGTCCGGCGAAATGGAGGTGGTGGGTAAGTAAAAACATAGTACAAACATACTACAAATATATATATATATATATATATAACATCATCCACATGCAATTAATATACAGCTACTACTATCCCCCAGCTATAACGACAAAAAGCGTAAAGCAAATACAAAATTGGCGAACGGCGGCTCCTTTTTTTGGCCAGCGAAAGCAAAGGCAAAAGCAAATTAATTAGACAAATGGGCCCACATAGCCCTTTGCCATTTTTCGAGTGCTGATCACCTAATTTTACATTTCCATTATGCAATCATGCTCTGTCTCTTTCTCACTCTTGTTGCCATTTTATTTGTCTCTTTTTTTTTGCGCAGAACTACCGGAAGAGCACACAGTGGTTACCGGGATTCAGGCACGTTATCGCATTGGCGATTTAGTCGACGGCAATTGCTCAATTAAATACTCGAAACCGGCTGCTAATTTGACATGGACTATTAATGGTATTGTGGTAAGTTTTGGTTTCGGTTACTCTACTCAGCGGCAACGGTATCCATTTCGTTTCCGTTCCCCCGCCGCCCCCCATTCCTAATCGTACTGCCGCCTTTCAATTAGAGAACGCTTCGAGCCAATTTCAATTGATGGGCCGGCAATTTTTCAATTACTTTTGTCCCCAAAACCCATTCGCATAAAAGTTTCCTGCCAACACTTAGCATTCACTTCAATTGGGCAATTGTCGTGCAAAAGGCACGAAGCTTAGAGCAAATTGAGTTGTTCTAGATTGCTTTATATAAAGTGTTGGAATAATATGGCGACATTTTCATAGTAGGAAATGTTTTTCAGTGTTAGAACTTGATATTATGACGAACGAACAAAAAGATTATTTAAAATTGGAATGTTTTATATACTTACTATATTGCCAAGTTTGTCCAACCAAGCCTGTAAAATGATTGAAAATATTAAATTTTGAAAGCAAACTTAATTTTCTATAGCCTAGAATATATAGTCAAACTTCCATTTAACGAACAAGACAAGAAATACCTTCGCTATAGAGAAGTTTCGTTACATAGAATGGGTTTTTGTATGAAAATTCGTTATACGGAAGTTCGTTTTATGGAAGTTCGACTGTATATGTCTTGCAATATAAGTATAACATTTATTGCAGAGAGTTTTATGTTGTTAATGTGAATATATCTTTCCGTTTATTTTATTTATATAACTTAAGATTAGAACTTTTTAAAAACAAATCGTTTTCGTACTTAAAGCATTCTTTATATCTTTTTAATATGTTTAAGTTCTGAACGATTCTGAAGTGCTCTCCACTTGGGATAACTTTCTCTCAATCTCTCCAACTCACTTTTAACCGAACTCTTAAAAAACAACATTGTACAGTTGCATCGTTTGACAATCTTTTAGCGTTTAGTGTGTGATTTTTCATCGCACGTGTGTGTTGCACCAAGTTTTTGGCACCTGCGTTTCGTACTATTCTGTTTTTGCCTCTATGTTTTTATTTGTTGTTGCAGAGATATATTTTGATAGGCAGTCACTTTTTATGCCTTTTGTTTTTCCTGGCTGTTTTATGGCCGAAACCACAGCAGGCAGCTACAGCAGCATATCGTGCTAGAGGTGGCGGCACAAGGGAGTAAGGAGCGGGGTAAGGTCGCTTGGATGCTGTCATGGCTCCGCATGATTTCACACAGGTGTGTGACCACAAAAGTGTAGGGTGGGGGACATTGTGAAGCCCGAGTACCTTAGGAAGTCGAGGCAAGTGACATGGCAAGAAGCATTTTTGGGTCTGCTGCCATTTTGCAGCGTTTGTTTTAAGAAACGTTTAGGTTGTCAGCTAGTTTTTTGTCCGCAATTCGCATTAGGTATGGAATTTTGTCTACTTCCAACGATATTGTTGCTGTAAATTATACGTGCCATGGCGAGAAGGTAGGCATTGTAAATGTCAGTTTGGTTAAAGTCATATATCATATAGTAGTGTGGGTTTTTAATGCCGTTGGCCGTCTACAACTTGTAAGTTCAGTTAAGGTGCTGTGATTCAAGGCGTGGAAACATTTGACATTCTATTCCGAATCGCTGATGCAAATAAAGTAGGCGGGAAAGGGGACAGCATACTTTTAGGCACTTAATTAAATGTTTTTTGCAGTAAGTTTTATTTCAGGAAAGGTTTATTAAGGTGATTTTAAGCAATATAGTTACTGAGGCTAATAATATTTGTTAAAGATTCAATAATATTATTTAATGTGCTATGCTGTATATACAATATATTATGTATAAAATAAACTCAGGCATTTTCTTTTATTTAAACAAAATTTAATACGAATATTTTGCTAAAATTTTAATAAAATGGTCCAATGTTCACATCAATATTTCAATAGCATCTAAAAATATATTAAATCATCTTTTATAGAGTTTTTGTCCAAGCAATTTAGTAAAAATATTTAGTTTTTCGATAGGCAAAAAATTCATTTTGATATTTTTATAATTGCAAAAACTAAGCGAACTGTCATTCAATTAAGCAAAAAGTTCAATCAAACATATTGAAACGCAATCAATCGAAATACTCTGGCGTTCAGCAAGCAAAACGAGCAACCAAAAAATTAAAAACAATATATCTATCAAGTTTATTTCACACACAAATACTAACTATATAGATGTTGAATATTCATATATTTGTATCAGGTACTCGGCCACTTTTATTTTTTTTTAGAAAGTTTGTAGAGGAACAGGACCTTGATGGGCTTCAAGTGAAAGGAACAACAGAACAATTGAGAAAGTTACAGTTTAAGGGATATAGTGAGAATGAGAGGGAGAGAGGAGAGATGGCATTCATATTTTTATCATCATCAAACAAGCAATTCAGCAAAAACTAACACAAACAACACTTAAGTGTGGTCTGTGTATGTGTGTGTGTGTGTGTGTGTGTTGGTTCGCCACTTGATCTTTTAGCTAACGAGCGCTTTTCAACAGGACTTGCACCACTATCTCTGCCCCACTACTCATGTGTATGCTGACAGCATAGGCCGATATAGGCAAGGGGAAAAGGTTTGGGGAGGCGCGTTGACTGTCAGGCTGGCAACGGTATCTGCAGGCACTTCAAACTAAACTCACCGCAAACAAAGTGGCCTCGTCCTGGCTGGCTGCCTAGCTGGCTGACTGACTGCCGCCTGCCTCCCCATCCCGTCACTCGTGGGACAGTGTTCCACTTAATCACTCAAGCGTGAATCTATTCATCATTCATAAGTTATAAATTTGCCTGCTGTGGTATGTTTTTGGGCGCAACGATGGCGTAAGAAGTGGCCCCGGGCCCCAAACACATGCACAGGCACACAACTAGAACTAGGACCTAGAACCAGGCTCAGGACACACAGTATCCATCCACTCAACAGTCGCCACTTGTGCATTGTGCATTGTATGTGATGTGGTGCTGTATGATGTTGTTTGTTGTATTGCTAAGGTTGGGTGTGGTACTCGATGAGTGCTGTGAGCCACAATTCGTCATTGATGTCGCCCTTACTATCTATGCATGTATCTAAATAAAATTTGATATATACAAATACTTAGTTCCAAATTGTTCCATCCTTTTGAGCCGATGTATTGAAGCGAGCACTCATTCGATTCATTCGTTTCATTCAAATCATTCAGCAGCTCTCAATTTGAAAAACTTATTTGTGATTTCTGTTTTACAGGTGCCGCCGCATCATATCAAAACGTATCAGATTGAGAAACAAGAGAATAGCACTCTGGAATCTGTGACAAGTGCCATACACTTTATGGTTACAACACAGCATTTTCTCAAAGGACAAATGAGGGTAAAACCCCAACAGATTAAATACTATTTCAATACACAAGTATAAGAACGATACTTTTACAGCTCAAGTGCACGGCAAATATATTCGATATATTTAAAGAGGAAATCGAAAGCATTATTGAAGAGGATCGTCCTAGAATTATGGCATCTGGCAGATCCTATGATATTAACAACTATCCACTCGAAGAGCAGGGCAACAGCAATGGGGATCGAGAGCGTGGCGGCTATGAGGATCACAACGAATCATATTTGACATACTATTCGGGTAAGTGTTGCAAAACGGTATGCAGAATGCTGGGTAATCAAAACATACATAACATAAGAGAAAGTGCCATTTGAATAGCGAGGAAATTTAGATTTTTTAGACTCCTATATACTATACACCATTCAGCATCCGCACTCCTTAAATATTTGTTGAACTTATGAATGTATTAAAGTAAATCGAGGTTCTTTGTCAAAAAAGCAAGCCACTAAACAAATGCAGTATATTTCAAATGGAATTTACACAGCGTCTAGTTAAATTTTTTTTTTCTTATGCCCCTTGAAGTAGTTTAAAACTGAATAGGAAATCCTTTTAAGAAGTGTTTGCCAGCCTGGTCCTAGCTTCCAGCTCTCAGCTGCAGTTTATGAACTGCAAGTCGTTGGGTAAGGAGATCGAAGTGAAGAAGGGGTATAGAAGGATAGAAGGAACTACAACATTTTTGAGCATTTCTGCTATGTCAACTTTCAATAGTTTCCCAAGCCACTTGGTGTCCTGCGCTTTGGCGTGGCCTTTCCCGTTTGCCGCTCGAACATACAACGTAAATTATGCAAATAACATTTGCCAGCATAAACATTCAAGCAACAGCAACAGCTGCTCCGCTTCTGCTTCTGCTTCTGCTCCTGCTCCAGCTTCTGTTCTTGAGAAAATGGAAGCAGGATAACCGAGGCGCTTATCGAATCAAATGCCGGGACCAAATCAAATTGGAATAAGCTTCGTTTAAGACATAAAAGATTGTCGCGGCATCGAGCAGCCGACGAAGCAAAGGTCCTGCGAGGGGTCCTTGCAAAGCTGCATGGCCCAGAGGCAATTTCAAAAGGCTGTGCGGCTTTGGGGTCTTTTTCTCTAATTTTAGCAACTTGATTGTGGTGTGCTTCTTCAATGCATCTGATAGAGTTGCAACTTATTTGTTTAGCAACAAAAGCAACAACAATATTTACGCTCTGCGAATTGTGTTTAAAATTTAAATCGACAATCAACGAAGAAAATATTCGGCACGCGCATAAAAGTATGCAACAGTATTTGCATCAGCAACCCATGCAAAATGAACTGGTTTTGGCGGCTTGTGTTTTTTTACGTTCTGACAGCAAAGGTCACACTCCCCATTTGCAAGCTAACTTCTAACCACCCGTTTTGATACTGTTATTAGAGTATAACCAGTCGGTTGCGTCCGACTGCAACGTTTTCACTTGTTTACTGCTTGTCGTAGTTCCGATTCGAGCAGAGTTGTTTGTTGTCGGTTGTTGTGAACTGTATGCAAATGCAATTTTGACATGAACACCACACACACACATACATCCACACACACAGTAGAGTATATTTCGTTGACTGGTTTTGGGTGTTTTTTTTTTGGTAGACTTATCAGATATTTTTTTAGTCTGCAGGAAGCGAGTAAAATCCAATGGAGTGGAAGTGAGTTGCGAATAAAACATGAGTGCAAATACTATCTAATATGGAAATCAGAATTTATACATGATTTTGAGATGTTTAGCAGGAGTCGAGGCAATTTACTTGGAACTTAACAGGAAATATAATAATTGGCTTGCACAAATAAAAAGTTCTGCGATTTTAATGTTATTCACTCGAAGGCCTTTAAGAACTTTGCTTGCAGAACTTTGTGTAGACAGCAGCAGCTTGCCACAAAGGCCTTTCAGTTGCTGTGCTTAGAAAATCTCTTTGCAACGCAATAAATACGTCTATCCCCCTTTATAATCCGCTCTGTCCATTTTTTTTTTACAGCGGACAACAGTGCGTCGGGCGCTGCAAAAGTTGCGCACGAAATCTTCTGGTGCGTTTGGCTTTTGAGGCTTATGGAAGCGCTGCCCTTTCAACACACAATAAAGCTCTACACACACATCAACAGGCAGCTGCTAAAGTGGGCGTGGCACTCTGATGCATGCGAAGGCGAAAAGGCGAATGCACTAGCCGCCCAGCCACCCTGTGGGGTGTGGGGTGCCCATCAAATTATCAACTGTCAATACGCCAGCGATATGGCGGCAGCGACGCAACAGTCGACTAGCAACGCCGACAGCAACAGCGAGAGTGTGAGAGAGCGAAAGAGTGAGAGTGCGAGTGGGGAGAGAGATGTGACAATGTCAAAGGCAGCGTCGAGAGGCGACAAATGCTTTTATAATTGTCAAATGGCATTGGCAACACTTTCGGGCTGGCATGCTGGCAATACTGGCAATGTGAATCTGGATCAGGCAGACATTGTACAAGATGCTGATGATGATGACGGGAATAAAGGCGATGATGATGGTAATGGATATATTGCGAGTGTTGCCAGTTCAAGAGATGATTTAACTGCAACAGTAGAAAAGCGGCAACATCAACAGCTGTCAGCGACACTTGCCAAAGTGGGCGTGCCAGCAGCAGCAGCATCAGCGCAGCTGGATCAACGATTATTGATGACTTGGCAGAAGTTGGCAACGCAGGCAACCTTTCGCATCTCGTGCTGATGCTGAATTGATGATGAAATGCATTTCAAAAAGTAGCTTAAGGTGAACTCAAAAGCTGCAAGCATATTTCTCTTAACACGCTCTCTCACTTCCACTCCCGCTCCACCCCCCCTTCCATGTTTTAAGTCGTTATTTGTATCGTTCTGCTTATTCATTTTTTTGGTTGTGGCCCGTGAAATAATTAATGCCACACTTTAACAAGCAGCAATGGAATATTAATTATATTTTGTGCAGCAGTTCGTACTTAACTGTTAAAATTCCAACTTAAGGCTTAAGAACAAAACATAAAATACGTTCAAGAAGTTGACGAAGTTGACGAAGGGCAAACGGAAAAAAGCTCTCAATTCATAATGTTAAGAAAAACTTGTAATATGATAAATTAAGTGAAAAAGTAATTATAATACAAATATTTATGTATGTATACAAATATTTATAATAAACATAGAAACATATATGTATGCCAACAACAATAAAAGATAAAGCGCATCAAATAGAAAATATGAGTATATAGTAAAAAAAAAAACAATATAAAATTACTCAAGTAAGCATAGCCATTTGTTAAAAACAGACAAGAGCTCAGCAATACCAAGTTTGAAAGTCATGTGCAAACATTTGTTTACAGTTTGAGAGTCATAACTAAATGAACAACATTTGCCGTAAGAATATTTTGATGTGCTTTAACTATTGCCCAGCTGAGTGAGCTGAGCAGATTAACGGTTTTTGCACTCTCGCTTTCATCAATTCTGATTCTTAACTCGTTCGAAAGCACACTCCGACAGCGCTGCTCAAAGCTAGGCTTTTATTCTCTCCGACTCACCCGCACATTTGCGTTAAAGCTTAAAAACTGCTCTTACCTCGTTTTCTGGAAATTCCTCTTTCGCTGACTGCGCTGCTTGAAGCTAAGCTTTTGCACTTGCACTCTGCACACCCAAAACAATGTACAATTAAAACAAGAGATAGTGCGTTTCTTTTATCAATTTGTTATTGATCTTGACACTGTTGGCTTTCGATCAATGTGTTAAAGAACAAAAAGCTTTTTCTTTTTATCAATCACAACAAAAGACCGCTTTACACTTTTCATTTCAGGCGTCTTCACGCACCAAAAAGAGAGAACTGCTGAAAGCTTTTACAAATTGAACTTGAGCTTAGCTTTTTTTTATATCATGCAATTTAAAGCAAAGAATCAGTTTGCAAAAGGAATTAAGAAAAAATATTTACAGAGCTTACGATACATACATACAATATAAAATAATATTGTGTTAACACAGTTCTCTCTTTGTCTTATCACTTTGTAAATAAAGTTTAGCTTATCAACAGAATAAGAATGAAACATAAATAACAAAAAATGAATAACGTATAAACAAACATAATAGTAAATATTTATAGAAAGGAACTTTTTACGGTTTTGGAAGCATGCAAAATTAATTACCGATAATTTTTTGATATGATTTGTAGACACAAAGAACAATTTTTAAAGACAACGAAAAACGGAAAGGAATTTCTTAATTTCAGCAATCGAAAAACAATAAATTATTTAACATTTTTGGCAAACAAAAATCCAACGGTAAATAGTTCCTTTGCCTTATAAATAAATCATTGTAATTGTAATTGAAAGCAAAAAGCTCAATGTGTAAATTAACTAAGAAGCAAAAAAGTTTCGAAAAAATAGAGTATTAAAAAAAGAAATCAAATATGAAAAGAAGAAAATCAAAATTTTGCAAATTGTATATAGAAAAGTATATTAAGCATTTGTCTAAACAGCACAAAAGAAGAAAAATTCAATTGTGAATTTAAGGTTAGTAAATTTGCGTGTGTAAATGTTGAATACGATACAAGTACATTCACTAATACAAGTCTATATACGAGTATATATATGTATTTATAATCATACAAATGTATTGCATGCACATTGATATTGATATACATATATATTTCTAATCAAAAAGTGTTGTGAAAGTTGTCTTCCCTTATTTATGTTTGCTCAATGTTTAATCGGTTTTCTTAATTTTTGGTGTTTCGGTTCTGCTCAGCTTTAGATATATATAAGACTTATATGTATGTTTAAATACTTCTTGTTAGTGTACATAGAAATGAATGAAATCGAAATACGAGTATTTTGATTCGTTTCAATGTTTTTTGAGTAAACGGTATACAAAAGAAAATCAAATTAAAACATATTTGTTGTTTAGCAGCTAAGCTCAAAAGTAGATTTAAATATAAAAATAAAATATATATGTATGAAAAACAAAACCATGCAAATGCTTAAATTGAATATTAAAAAACAAATATTCATATCTAAATAACCGAATAAAGCTAAATAAAAACGTAAAAAACAAAACTTAGCAACAATGTAAAGCACAAATGCAAGTTGATTGAAAAATAGTCTAAGAACACAAAAAAACTGTTGTAAAAAAAAAAAACACTCAGATATAAAATACCTTATTTATAAGCATAACATATTATTGAAAAGAGATTGAATGTAAAATATAAATTCAAAATAAATGGCGAGCATTAGTATTTATTGGCTATTGGTTAAATATTAAGCAAATAAATATATAAACAACAATAAATTATAAATAATGAAATATCAACCGCTTTTTATTTGTACCTATATAAAATGCATGTTAATTAACTTCTCTCAGCCACTGTAAACGTTTAAATAGACAGCGCCATCTGTTGTTATTTCTCATCTCAAGCAGCTGAGTAGCTTCCGAGAACAGTTGCTCAAGCTCTACACATTAGAAAGCTTTTCACAACTCCGTTACGAACCTGTGCACGAAAACAAGCAAAGCTTTCTGGCTAAGCGCTGTTGCTGCAGTTTTGTAAATGCACGTGTTGATCAGAGAGCTTTCGGATATTAGCTACTCTCCTCCCCCTATGCAGCAGCTAGACAGTTGGCCAAAGCTTCGCCTGAAGGTCAGACGGGACAAGATCCCAGTCTCAGGCCAAGCAGTCGACGCGCTTCAATGACGACGAAAGCACCGCCCGAGACCATTTGCATTTACTACGACGCGTTGTATTTCGAGAAAAATTAAAAAAAAAAACTCAATTAAGTTTAGTATTTAAATTATAAAAAAAACCGGGCTATTAAACCACTTCACTTGACCTTGACTCGGTTCCGGACAACGACTTCAATTCGCTTTTCATCTTATTTTTTCTGTATTTTTTTTTTCACCCACGTGTCTTGATATATTTATTGTACCCCTTTCGCATCCCCTTGCGCCCTTGTCTTCGGCAGTGATTATTTTTTGGTTCAATTGAAAAATAAGACGACTGCCAAAAATGTCCCTTAAATCAAATTTGACCAATTGACGGAACATTAATTGCGCCCAAAGTTAACAACTTAGTATTTTTACGTGATTTTTTTTTTTTTGGATAAATTATTTTTTTCTGTGCCCGATTTTATAAATTATTGTGTTAAATAAATATTAAAAAACAAAATCCACGAAACTTGTGTCTTTTGTGCTATTATAAAACGCTCCAAAGTATCCATATATTTACGGTAAGTTTTTTTGTTTTGGCGGGAAAAATTGTGATTGTGTGAGTGTGCGTAAGATTTTATATTTTTTCTACATATGCTATGGCGGCAAATTCGTGCAAAATGTTAACAGTTTGAAGGCAGTATAACAGTTCGCTGTTAACGCTTAGCAACATTTTAACAGTATGTTGACTAGCAGAAAGCTCGGACGGCAACTAAATATTATATGCCAGTTATGCATTTTTCACTAAATAAAGAACAAATTATAACAAATGAATTTTAAGAATTCAAAACTTATTTATCAAGTGCCAAGCGAAAAGTTTTTTATAATAATAATATTTAATCTTTGGCAAATAAGTGCGTGTGCAAAGAACTTTAACTCTTAAAGCTTATATGCAAAGAGAGCGGATAATTTACTGTTCGATTTCCAGGCGCTCTCTCTCAAGCAGCCGCCTGACAGCTCAGCTTGTCTAAGCTAGACTCTCTGCAAGTTTGTTTTGTTTGCATGATATCTAGATTTATTTTGGACTCTCTGCGAGCGGTTCGTTGACCGCGGCCTCTTTAATCCATTTCCCCAGGCTCAGGCCGGGCCACATTTTTTTCCATTGGCTGGACACAATTTACCGTTTGGGCTTAGCAGCAGCTTTCGCTAACAAAAAAAAATAAAACGACATAAGCGTGTAGTCAATCGATCCCTGACGCGTTCTGAAAATTCTTATGCCCGTTCAATTGCCTTCGAGTCGTAGAAACAAGTGGTAGCAGTAAAATTCGTCGCTAGAAACAAATAAATTGCTCATAATTTATGCCGAAAAAGAGAAGAAAAAAAACAGACAATTTCACAGCTTGAAATTATTTGGCTTTCAAATACAAACTCTTTCTCTATATATATATAAATATAGACAAATCAATTGCGTTGATCACAACATAAATGCCTTTCGTCGAAAAATTCGTACAAATTCGTAATTTTGTTATGAACGTTTGTCTTGTCGAGGCCATACAATTTGTTCAGGACCTAACGCATGCCATCTGCTTGGACTTTCAAGGCCTATTCAATCTTAAATAGAGAGCGCGGCGAACTGATGCGGTAAGTCTACAAAGAAAGTGAGTGGAAAGTGTGTCAAGTGAAAGTAGCAAGAAATGCTAGTTTTTGACAATAAACTGTAAATTTTCCATGTATTCTTATTTCTTTTGTGCATTTTCGTTTTTAAAATGGGGTGTCGAAGAAAACCTCATGGCACTCTATTACAAATTCAAGTAGAGGTTATGTTAGTTGTGCCACAATTTGCATGCGAATAATTATTTTAAAAAAATGTTCTAAAAATTGATTACAAGACTTAAACAGAAACTAACCTAAATTTTGTGAAGAAAGTAGCTTTGCAAGTTTTTAACAATTCCTGGATAATTCATCAATATAGCGAACAAAATTTAATGGCTGTTTTTTATCTTACAAAAGGGATTAGCCTTCAAAAGTATTGAAGAATTGTTTTCTGTTTTGAAAAATGCTTATTGGAATTTTATAGAAACACAAAAATAATGAAAACAAATACAAATAATTATCTTTTATTCGCAAATCATTTAGAAAAAATATATTTTTGATCTTTTTGAAATAGTTTGGTTTTATTTTATTTATTTTGTAATATTTATAAAAATTTCTATGCCGATTTTCTAGCCCTCTTAAGAAGAATAAAGTAATATACCGCTTTTTACGATAGTTTATATTAAACGATTTTTTTGCCTGTCTTGCAGATCTACTTTAACCATTTTTGGTTCCATTGTAGCCCCTACTTTCTTTATATTTTATACTTATCCTTGTACTAAGATTATACATATTTTTCGCTTTATTTTTATATACAGCTTATTCTACTGAACACACACAAACATAACGCACACGCATTCAAACTTTACTATACTTTAAAAAAAATTCCTTTCTAAAACGACACTTTGCTTTGGTTTCTTAAACCTAATCGACCATTCGATATACAAATTGAACAAATTGAACAAAAACTTAAAAAAAAACCAAAAAAAAAAACCGTCGATCGATAAACTGCATAACGATAGCTCCAATACCAATAACCGATAACATCGACATGCTTTCCTGTGCTTCATTCAACAAACTGATTTTTCCAACGGCTGGCGATGTTTCTGCCATATCAAATGGCAAAGGGACACCCCAAGCGCCCGTTAGCCTAAGCACCTTGTCGCTGCCCACGGGACCGGGGGGCGGCAGTGGAGCGCCGAGCGAGATCTCGTCGGTGGACAGCGATTGGAGTGACATTCGCGCCATCGCAATCAAGTTGGGCGTGCAAAATCCGGACGATCTGCACACGGAACGCTTCAAGGTCGATCGACAGAAGTTGGAACAATTGATAAAAGGTAAAAATCAAAAAATTAAATTTTTACCTGATTTAATCATCTTAAAATAATATTTTTTTTCTTTAGCGGACAGTGCCATTGAAGGCATGAACGGTGCGGAATATTTCTTTGATGATGTAAGTTGAAATATTTTTAAAATGCTAATTAAGATTCAAAGTATCTTTTTAAGAGCTTAGCATTTGTTCACCAACAAACAACAACGCGTCGAGCTCTTAATTCGACAAAAGCATAATTCCAACCGATGAACATAAGAGAACAATGGTGATACAAAAGCTTAATCGATATTCATACATCGATAGATCAGACATTAGCGATATTCTTACCACTTATTTCAACAATTATAAATAATATGAATTTGTTTGTGTTAGCTGTTATACGCGTTAAAAAAAATGCAGCCCATCAACATCAGCGTGATTTCTCTGTTATTCACAAATCATCGGTAAAGCGTAATGTTATCGGGCTGTTAAGCTTTGCGTTGAAATCGACGCAAATTCGTTGAGAACGGCATATGAATCTCATGTGGCAATCGATGAATAGTAATGCAATATGAAGTTTATTATGCATAAAACTCTAGTGCATTTTCTGATTCATTTTGTACCATTTCTTTTTGTAAATCTTGTATCGTGTATTTTGGTGAAGGTTTATAAGGTAGGCACTGCACCTTCTGTATAACTCAAATATACATTTCTACACAAACAAAAACCAAACAACAAAATTCGCATTTCAACATTTAGCCGACACACATTACAAATTTTAGTTGAGAAACCATAAATGTTTAGCATATTTAAAGAACCTCTAAAAAATTCAAGTGTATTATATTAAGACGCAGATATCTAACAGATATTCACAAATTATCTTTTAGATCATGAACACTACGGGTACCTATGTAAGCTGGCCTTGCAGACTAAAGATCGGTGCCAAGAGCAAAAAGGGTAAGATCTACGAAAACTTGACTAAATCGCAGTAAAATAACAGCTTTAATCCCCCAAGATCCCCATGTACGCATTGTTGGCAAAATGGAGCAGGTGCAACGCGCCAAGAATCACATTCTAAGCAGTCTTGACTCTAGAGTAAGTACGAAAATTATTCAGTAACTATTCATTACTATAAATTTATTGTGCGTCTGTTTGTTCAGGGCACTCGCGTCATTATGAAAATGGATGTCAGCTATACGGATCACTCGTATATCATTGGACGCGGCGGCAACAATATTAAACGCATTATGGACGAGACGAATACGCATATTCACTTTCCGGACTCGAACCGTTCGAATGCAACGGAGAAATCAAATCAAGTGTCGCTGTGCGGCACTCTCGAAGGCGTCGAGCATGCCAGAGCCCTCGTTCGTCTCTCCACCCCGTTGCTCATATCATTTGAGATGCCAGTGATGGGACCAGGCAAACCGCAGCCGGATCACGAGACGCCATACATCAAAATGATTGAGAGCAAGTTCAATGTGCAGGTAAGTTCAAGTTTGAAAAGCGATAATCTGTGAACTGCACAGGTAATATGTTCTCAAGTTTATTCTTGATTATTTATAGGTTTTTGTAATTTAATAATTTGATTTTTAATTCTTGCTACTTTCAGGTCATATTCTCATCGCGTCCTAAACTGCACACTTCCCTGGTGCTGGTCAAGGGCTCCGAAAAGGAATCCGCGCAAGTTCGCGATGCCACACAGCTGCTGATTAACTTTGCGTTCGAGAGCATTGCGGTAAGTCTTTAACTCAATGCACTAAACATTGTACTATGTGCAACTACGTCAAGTATTTTTTGTTTTATTTGCCCCGTTAAAGAGCCAAATTCTGGTGAATGTGCAAATGGAGATATCGCCACAGCATCATGAGGTTGTTAAGGGCAAGAACAATGTGAATTTGCTGAGCATCATGGAACGCACACAGACCAAAATCATATTCCCCGATCTGACTGATATGAATGTGAAGCCGCTAAAGAAGTCGCAGGTGACAATTAGCGGTCGTATCGACGATGTCTATAGGGCGCGACAACAGTTGCTCGGCAACATGCCCGTTGCATTGATATTTGACTTTCCCGACAATCAATCCGATGCCTCCGACATAATGGGCCTTAATACCAAATACGGTCTCTATATAACATTGCGACAAAAGCAACGACAAAGCACCTTGGCGATTGTCATTAAGGGCGTTGAGAAGTTTATAGGTAAGTTGAACGCCCTCGAGTCTTAAGAAATACTTATGATATTCGTATTTATGAACTCACGATTTTATTTTCGATTTCTTTCAACTGTCAGACAAAATCTATGAGGCACGCCAGGAGATCTTACAATTATCGACACCCGTGCTCAAGCCGGAGATTCCCGAGCACTATTATATGCCCAATGACAAAGATATGAATGCGACGCATCGCACACAGCTGACGGCTCTGCTTGCTGGCTATCCGGATAGCCCGAAGACGCCATCGCTGCTGCCTCCCTCAATTTCTGCTGGCCAATTGACGCCCTACGGCAGCAAGAATCCCATGTTGATGGCCAACAATGTGGGTGTTAACCTTGCCACGCCCACGGGCATATGTGCGCCAACCCAAAAGTATTTGCAGCTGCACAACAGCGCCTATCAGCCACGCCCAGTAAACACCATGAACGCCGTGAACACCCTGAACACCATGAACACCATGAACAACAACAGCAACAATAACAACGCTAACTATCTGCAAGGTCCTGGAGCGAATCAGCTTAAGCCGCCAGCAACAGGAGCAACATCGGTCTCAGCAGCTGTACAGTTATCGCCAAGGAACAGTTGCAGTCAGAATACGAGCGGCTATCAGAGCTTTAGCAGCAGCACCACCTCACTGGAGCAATCGTATCCACCATATGCCCAAGTGCAGACAGTTGTCTCCTCTACCTCCACCTCGTCGGGAGCGAGTCGAGCGCATTATTCTCCGGACTCCACATACAGCAGCGAGGCAGGCAGCATTGCGGGTGCTGCTCGTCTCGGCCGTCGTCTTAGCGATGGCGTCCTTCTTGGCTTGGGCAATGCGACGACGAGCGGTGCCCATCTATTGCCTGGCAGTGCCGAAAGCTATCGCAATCTTCACTACGAGCATCAGCAACAGCAGCAACAACAGCAACAACTACAACAGCAGCAGCAGCAACAGCGCGCATTTGATTTCGATATAAAACGTGCTCTTGGATTCAAGGCAATGGAACGCAATCCGGTTGCTGGAGAACTGCGCACTCCCACGCCCGCCTGGATGGGCATGGGTCTTAGCCGCACCTCGCCAGCGCCGATCGAGACGGTAGACGATGGCAGTACCACCAACAATTGGCGCATGCCACCACCGCCACCCGGTCTCAGCTCAGGTTCATCCTATGGACTGAGCGCCACAACGGGTCTGCTTGATGCAACGCCCGTTAGTCGGCGAATGCAACTCTCCCAACACAAGGATATACACACCCTATTGACAAGCCTAGGCATGGAGCACTACATAAGTAAGTACACAATACTATAAAAGTGAGGCAATACAGCTTTGTTCATTTACTTTTCAAAGAAATATACTTTGCCCTAGAAAATGTAAAAAAAGTTGCCTAAATTTTCTTCTTTCCTTATGTGTTCCGAAAGTATTCTTGATTATCATAAGTATTCAGTCATTCAACTAGAAAATGTAAAAAAAAGTTGCCTAAATTTTCTTCTTTACAGTCAATAAGGGTTTCGTGAACATTTTCTTCAGGATAGCCGTACTTATGTTTATTTAATATTTTGTATTTTTAGAAATTTTCGTGCTTAACGAAATTGATTTGGAAATGTTTTCAACACTGACCGAGGAAAATCTAATGGAGCTGGGCATCACCGCGTTTGGAGCTCGCAAGAAGCTGCTGGCGGCCATTCATACGCTTCTGGCCAACGAAGCCGCCTGCAGTAGTATGCCCAGCAGCAGCTCCTCGCAGAGCTCCTCGCCGCGATTCTCTGGCAGCGCTGCTCCCGGAGCCGAGCGTCGTCCCTCCAATCAGTGGTAAAGCTCTGGTTTGGATGTGTTTTTTTTTTTTCATAATAATAAAAAGTTGCAAAAAAAAAAAAAAAAATATTTAAAAAAAAACTAAAAACTAAAAAAAAAAAAATTAATGATATCTTTAGCAAACGCTCAACTCATTTATTTATTCAACGTAATATTAAGTTCGCTTGAGGCATTAAAAATGTGTCACAACAAATGCGAGATTCAAAAAACCTAAGAACTAAACGAAAAGTGTGCAGAATATAATTTTCGATTTCTAGTTTAGATAGACTCATAATGCTCGCATTTGTACTGAAGAGCAACATATTATATGAACTATTTATAAACATTGGCAACGTATTTATAATTTATATTGTAAAGAAATGAATTTAACTGAAGGAAACGAATTGTTAGAAAAATACATATATACTCCCATGTAAAAATCGGAAAAAAATAAATAATCATCTGATCTGGAAACAAAAATCTGTATTTTATTAATCAACTTGGATGCTTTGTGTTTTTACTCTGAGTTTGCTTAGTTATTTTTAAGCAGCATTCATATTCAAAGTTTACAAATTTCCTATCAAATATCATGGAATAATCTGATAAAATCAATTTGACAATAGCTTTGTGCTTGGTTTGCTTATAAAGGCGAACTTTCTCTTACAGAACTTACGTAAAACGATGTTTTCTATATAACGAATTAATATTTTGATTCAATAAAACTGACTGTACTATACCTTATACCATTGTTATAGCCAATAAGATCTGCCTATGAAGAAGAAAGCATATAGAAAACAACGATTAAGAAGTGTGAGTTACCTCTGTTGCAACCTTAATACCACCTAAAAGCTACGACACCATGACAGACATCTTACAAACCAAATATACTTTACCTTCTGTATCGGATATAAAGAAATAAAAGATTTCTTTAAACGTACCACACTTACCACGAAAATCGTTTACGATTTAACAAAATGTCTTACAAGAAAAGAATTTATTTGAGCATTGTTTTTAATTATTTATTTAAAAATATATTATAATATTATTATTTTAAGAACTCTCATTAACAACAGTACTAGAGATTTGTGGCTTGTGTATTAAAACTATTTTTCTGTCTTTTGAAGACAATAAGCAAATTAAGTTAAAGATTTACATAACATGGCGAAAGGGCGTCACAGTTTAAACATATTAATGGGTGAAAAGGACTATTTACAGGCATTATAGAAATACACAAATAAACAGAGATAGGTCACCAAAGCGGCTCGTGTCTGAAGGGCAGGTTCAGCGGATGGCTCCTTTTTAGCCACCTTTAGTGTTGGCTGTTGTCAAGCAGGCTTGTGGCCAAATGGTTGCTGTGGCGTACGAGTCTGGATGAATGTCGAGTTCCGAGTTTATTAATATAACTATTTGAACAATGTTTTTTTTTGTAACTATTTAAGCTTATTTTTATATTTATTTTAATTATTACTTCAGCATTCTTGTTCTTTAAATTGATTTTTACTTGTTGCTTGTCTATTGTAACTATTTTAACAATATTTATTATTTTCTTATAATTTTGTTTTTTACTTCAGCATTTTTATTCATTAACTTGATTTTTTTTCATATTTTTTTAACGTTTTTTTTTAGTATACCCTATCTAGGGAATGGATAGGAAGGGATTGGAATTTTATGGTTAAACACACCTCCAGTTTTAGCATCACCCTTTTAACATTCTTATATCCTTGATTTGTGTTAAAGACTGCATATTCAACGGTTGTGTTTTATTTCCTTATGATTCCAAAGCAGTTGACTATCTTCCATTTCTCTTAGTTTCGAATAGAAGTAGCTGATGATTGAATTCTCGTTGAAGATGTAAAATATTATGATGAATACAGCATTCTGCGATCGGGAAGCCACATTTGGCTGATATTGCTTTCAGTATTGGGAGCAGGAATCAAATCCGGTTCTAATTCACAGTTTCGATATTTGAATGATGCGGAAGATGGAGCGTTTTATTCACTTGTTGCGTTGCAGCCTTTAATAGTCGTAATTGGGAGCAGTTTTTGTTGAATTTGTGTTGCGAGGGAAGAGAAAATTGTGATTCAAAAGGAGATTCATGTAGATTTCAATGTAGTTTGTGAATCTTATTAAAATGTAGATTTTTTTTAATCAACAATGTTATGTGCTTGATGGTTGATTTATGTTTTATTTCCTTATGTTTCCAAGGCGGTAGACTAACTTCCATTTCTCTCAGTTTTGAATAGACGTAGCTGATGAAAGCTTTCTCGTTGAAGATGTAAAATACTATGATGAATACAGCATTCTGCGATCGGGAAGCCAAATTTTGTTCTAATTCACAGTGACGATTATTGAATGATGCTGAAGATGGAGCGTTTTATTTACTTGTTGCGTTGCAGCCTTTAATAGTCGTTAGGGGGAGAGTAGTTTTTGTTGATTGGATTGTGTGTTTTTGATGTTTAAGGTAATTCAGTTGGATTTTTGTTGTGAGGGAAGAGAAATTGTGATTCAAAAGGAGATTGATTTGGATTTTAATGCGGGTATTCGTTTTTTTTATATTTTTTTTTACGTATTTTGATTTTGTTTTTTCTTTTGTTAGTTGTGTAAGAGCTGAATTTCTTATATAACATTTTAAAAATTAATTATCCAAAAAAAACAGTTACAACATAATATTGGATGACATTTTTGAATACATTTGTTTAACAATGATCTATTAGGTATGTACAGATTGTTATATAAATCGAATTAAAATATAGATTTAAGTTTTGAATTGAATGCGAATATTTTTTATTTCTTACGCTTGGCATATTTCTGACTATTTGCACATTGTGAAGATTTCTTTTTTTTACATTTTTAAATTTACTGTTACTTTTTAATTTGAATTATTATTATAAATTTTGGAAATATATTCAGCATATAATGGAGCTGGGCTAAAATCAGTTTGAAGCTCAGATATATACATCCATGTTATATTTGCATTAATTATAATATCGATACATAATACGCTTGATCATATATTTTTGCCATCGATTGATTTATTTGTTAAGGTCCGTTTCCAGTACAATAAAAAATTGCTGGCAGGAATTTGTGATATATTTTGAAAGCGTGGGCTTAAGATTTTATAGTGTGACCATAGTCCACTAATTTGTGGTAAAAATATGGCATTTTGCCTTACATAGCTTAGGAGAGACATGGCCACACTGAGGCTTCAAAAGCAAAAAGTAAACAAACCCACAAACACAAAATATAAAATAAAAGATGGTATTTCCTGCGCCCAGCGCCAGTGTGTACATATTGTATCAATCGATACTATCGTTAAGCAGTTTAGTATTTTTTTCGCTGTACTGGAAACGGACCTTATATATAAAATGTAATGAAGAGCACACGCATGAAGCACATTAATAAAGATATTAATAATTTAATAATAATAATTAAACATAATTATTACACTGTGTTTACATGCAATCGGAATAAGGCAAAGCAAAATGAAAAAAATAAATCATTGCTACAAAAGACATGAAACATTGCTTGCAGCTGTTACCCCTCTACTCCCTTTGCCTACAAACGAATGTTTCAGAAGCAAAAACTTCATAGTGTAAAAGGTGTCTAACTCATGTATAAAAACGATCTATAGTTTTAAGCAGTGACCGAAGAAAGCGCATCTCTATGCTTTCTTCTTCTTGATCAACCATTGTAGCATAAAACAAATTTGATAAATAAAATAAATCCTTGACATAGAGAGAAGAGAGCGAATGTTGATAAATATAAGTTGTTATTATAATTGTAATCGATGATCACTGAATGTATTATTAGTAACTCGATGTATGAACAACTGAATTAGTATATCGATAGTTTTAATATGTATCGATGATAAGCGCATCGTCTAAGAAAGCGCTCTTTGGCTTATCGACTCTGATGACATACGGAGCGTGCACAGCGAGAGAAGTACTAAAATGTTAATGATGATAATCATCCGAATTATTACAAATGTGTTGCGCTGAAGATATGTGTAAGTTACAGTAGTGTCTAGCATCGTTATGGTATCAAGGATCAGAGACGATCACATGTAATGTTTTTCGGTTTGCATCGATCGCTATTGTTCGAATGAATCTCGTAATCGCTCGATCATGTGTGGATAGTTAAGGCACGATAATCGATAGTCCAAGAGACATCTGGCTCTTCTAATTTTTGATCTCGCGTACCAACAACCGAAGCGAATGCCTTCATTGAATTTAGATAATTAATTTTCAGCCATAACAAATTATAAGCCATCGTATTGAACAATAATGTAATCGAACATAATGAAAATAACTGAGTATGCTGACTCGATTAAACTATAAATATACGTGTATCTGTGAAGTTTGGATACAGGGACAAATGAGAAACCGGTCGTTCGAGCCGGATAGTAATATATTTGTGTCTCAGGTAATAGAAACAACAAGAAGGGTCACACAAAAAACAAAAATTAATAAAGTAGACAAGGGCAAAGATGCAGATTTATTAATATAAATACACTACAAAAATAGTTAGTGTTTTATGCATTAATGGATTTATGTAAAATGTAACCTATCTACCTTTATTAAAAATAAAATCAGACAAACCCAGCAACAGCAACATCACGAAAATAATAATCATCAAGATTATTACACTTGTTGGAATTAGCATCGCTAAAAACATATCTATATCGATAGTTTGATAGTATATGCAAAAGCAACTCTGCTCATATACTCGATCTCGATACATGTGTTTAGTTCATATGAACGATTGGCTCTTATTCTGTATGCAAGCGATCAGAGTGACAAGACGTGTTTAAAGAAAAGAAGAATAAAACACAAGATATATAAAACTTAAATATATTGTGTGCATTTACTTAAAACAAAAGATAACAAATAAAAAGGTGTAAAGTATTTATTTTGTGCAATATTTAGTGTTAATAGTGTGCAATATTTATGTTAGTATTAAGATTTATCACAAAGTGTGGCCCGGCCACACTGACTTTGCCTCGCTCTCTTCCGGTTACTTTCCTGACAAGCGCGCGCTCGTTTTTAGAGAACAACCGAAGAGAATCTTTGCGAATAAAAGCCATCAGCCATTGTTAATCGAATATTAAGGAGTCTAACAAAGGATTGACACAACTGACTTTGCTGACCGGATTATACAATATTTTGTGAAGTTGCTGCTGTTGTGTAGGGTTTGGATTGTTCTGGATTGCGCCAGTCTGGGCGTCAGTCACACATACATACACAGCCACGTGTATTTATAACACTAATATAATGACATTGAAAAATACACTGATTTGATATAACACAAAACAAAATGTAAAATTAACAAAAACAACAATGTGGACTTTACGATGGAAAAAAGAATCAATTATACAAAACTATGCACCAAAAAAAAAAGAAACAAATCATGAAAATTAAAAAAAAAAAAACATTTAAATTAAAAAATGAGTCTGGGCATGAGAAGCCTGGCTCAGGAAAATAAAGAGTAGTACAAAATTACAACACCAACCGTTTTATACTCAACAAATATATTAAAATATATTATTACAAATCAATTTAAAATGACAATTTAATAAACAAACAAGTTTAATGAGCTCAGTTGAGAACAGAAAGCGGCCACGAGGAAAAAAGTTTTCAGTTGCTGAGGAGCACATTGTTGTTAACCTTGTGGAGTCACAAAGTATTTTGGAAAACAAAAGGAGCGATATTGTGACTTGGGAGCAGAAAGACGAAGCCTGGCAAAAACTAGCCGTTCAGACCATCTACTATACATATGTGTATACTCTCGCTCTCATTATATTATATACAAAACTATGTACGGCTCTCGCGCTGACTTCTCTGCCGAAGCAGTGGCCAGCCCTAAGTTAGAATTGATATTCAGGAATCATTCAATAAAGATACCTAACACAACCAAGACGCGTCTGCTGTTTGGAGTACGGTCGGCAGCGGAAAACATGTATATTATATAAGGCAAAAAAAAAAAACATTATTTTTGTATTTAGTATTTAGTTATAAACAGTAAAAACACAAAAATCCATTAAAAAAATTTGTTTTCATCAAATTAGCACTATTTTCTAAATAGGTCCCTACGGACCTTGTCACACGATGGTGAAGATCAGAAGTGTCACTCACCGGAGGGTTAATGGATGTTTTAATACTTGTAAGGATGGTTATCTTTCAAAGGCTTTGGATTTTAAGAATAAAGACAGTATGAAAATTATACTCAACGGAACAACATCGTGTGTTCAATATTATACAATAAAAATAAAAAAATCATCAGGAAATATCAGTTAATATTTTTAATTAGGATCAATCAGGAAATGTAAAAAAAAAAAATCATTGGCAGTTTCGAGATTTTTGCCCAAATATCTTTTGACTGAAGTGTCACAATTCAAATAATGAAATAAAATAACATTAAAATAAAATGTAGAGGAATCAACAGGAATTATAAGGGACGAAAAATTATAAGGGGAAAAAAATAAGAGAAACAAAATTAAAAAGAGGATAGCTAGCCTAAATTGGCAGCTATATACACAACAACCTCCAACTGCCAGGTCAACAGCTGAGAAGCTAAAAAAGGAGCTTGACCATTTGAAGAAACCATTTTCCACTCGCTCACTTATCCAGAATCTATCCAATATTAATAAAATTCAATTCTATAATGACTGTTTGACTTTGGTTTTAAGGTCTAATCGATAGAATGTGACAGCCCGTCACTAAATGCTACATGTATAACTCACATGTAAGTAATATTGTAGTTGGGCAGGACTTTATGAATGCTTGTGGTTTGGATATTGATACATCTCTCGTAAATGTGATTGTTGCGGAAAATACTGAAAAGTCGGTAATTAAGCAAACTGAAAATGTAAGAAGAAACCAAGCGAATATAGAGTAGGCGATTTTATCATGATAAAGAATTTTGATAGTACGGTTGGAGTATCCAAGAAGTTAATACCAAGAAACAAGGGGCCCTACGTCATTGATAAAGTTTTAAGAAATGATAGATTTTTAATTAAGGATGTGGAAGGTTTTCAGATTGGGCGCAATCCGTATCAAGGAGTGTGGAGTATCCAAAACATAAGGCATTGGGTAAAGAGAAATAAAAAATGAAATTTGTAAATGGAAATCATACATGAGTGCAATTTGCTAATACACTAAGCGTTACATTAAGTCATTATCTTTTAAAATTTTTATAAGTTATGTCATACTTAAAAGTCTACTGAATTAAGTTAACTAATGGATAGGATATTAGAAATAAAAGTAGTGAAATGTTGTAACTGTTTGGGATCAGGAGATTCAGTTGTCAGGATTGGCCGAGTTGTAGTAGGGCGACTGCCCTCAGCCCAGCTGTTAAGCGATCCTATCGAGTTAGCTGTTAAGTATAGATATCGATCTTAGATGTTAAGAGCAACACTGCATGATAATGTAACGTAACATAACGTTAACATCAAGCGAGCTATGTTAGTTTAGTTGGTATTCTGCATGTAAAGCGAACAGACGATAATAAAGAAATATATATATTAACACGGCATTCTACAATATTATTATGGAATATTAAACAAATAATATGGTGTATAGTGCAAATAAATATTAAAAAACAATACATTTGTAAAGCATTTATATGTATTCGTATCAATTGTCTATGTTATCTGTGTGGATATGCTTTCGACATCTTATACATATATAATATTACAATCGAAAATGAAAAAAATGCAACCCTGAAGGAATGTTTAAAAAATGCTACATTTTTTGGTACAATCGAAAACGCTATTAATTTGACAACAAGAGCAGTTAGTGTTATGCGAAATCACCAATAACTACCATATGGAAACTGAGTGAAAATAAATTATAATCAATTATTTATTTTCTCAGACGCCATAAAATAGCAAAAAAAAGACAGATGCAAGCACTTGCAGGCTGCTGAACAATGAAAAAAGCAACAATTGAAACAAATGTAAGTAGTATATTTTGATGTTGGATTCACAGGTGGAATCAACTTCCCGCAAGCAGGACCGAAGCCATTGTCAATAAAAGAATATTGGGCAAGGCAGCCTGCAGTAAGAGCGGCAGCATCAGCACGGAGAGCAGAGGAAGAAAAATTGGTGGCAAAACCAATTAACGAGGCCCACAAAAGACGAGGTGGCAAAAAGTACACGCTCAGGCAAACCAGGCGAGAACTGCTGGAGAGGATCCAGCACGAGTCACCACAAACTTGGCAGAAGGCATCGCGTCCTTGGGAGCAGATCGACGCTATAGAGTGTCAATTAAATAAAATAAAAATAAACATTAAAATGGCGAACCCATTGTGAAACATCGATATAACATCGACACACTCTGATACTCTGATCAGTTCCTAATAAATGCGTGCGAAGGACACTACAATTTGGCGACGAGAAAGAAAAAAAAGAATCAATTATATAATATATAATGGAGAATGAACAACTAATTACGTTGCTACAAGCAGCGGCATTGCCGGAATTTGCGCACAACATGGCGTATCGTTCTTCTTTCTAAAACCTTTGTATACGTGGTTGGTTGTGTGCGCATTGAAAAGAAACATAAAACGTGAAATTTAAAAAGAATCATTCAATATAAACCTAAAACTACTGCGTATTTATTTAATTCAAGGAACTAGCTGGACAACACAATAAATATTTCAACACAGGTGGAATCAACTTCCCGATGCACCTTACACTTGTTGGATAGAACAATGCACAAGCATTGTCCACTTGAGTAAACAAATGTATAATCTTAAGCACGCAAATTTATGATTTTGGCTTCTTGTAATAGAACCCTAGATAATTAAGTCACACTCAGCATAAGCACGTACATCCGGCGAACAGAATAAACAACAGTAAAACTATGCACCCCAAAAAATAACAAAGCTATTAAAATCGATCACGCCACCCGAAAAACAAAGCCATTAAAATCGATCACGCCACTTTAAGAATTAGATGAGCAAAGTCCAATGTAATTTGATCCTTGAGCGAAACCCCAGTTTACGACTCCTCAGAATAAATCCACTTCAGAGAGTTGAGCATAAATAATTTAAACAAAGGAATAAGTCGCAGAACGAGGTTTCTTCAAAAATCAAAACGCTAGCATAAGTAGAGTTCCATTTTACATGTTTAACTGTAAAGACGCGTTCAATAAAGATATTTTATATTTTTTTTAATAAACGCGACTCCAACGATTTAATTATATATATGTGTAATAATATTCAATACATCGTATATCGATTAAACCTAGATTAAGACATTCACCTGTAAAGTATTTATTGATGTGTTAACATCTTTAGCGGCAGTAGGGTAACTTTAAAAAATGTCAATGTATACATATCACACAGCGTTAGCACACAGCGTTACCATTCTTTGGTATTGGTGAACTATGAGTCGATTGTAGAAGCGAACAGATATACAGACAGTAAGACAGCGAGCAAGTAAAATAATTGTATCAAAGTGAAGTGATTTTATATATTGCGCGAACGTAAACTGTTTTAGTGAAATACTTTTAAACTTTGTACATAATGGAAGTGAGTATATATCGTATAAGGGCTATTATACACACGGTGCACAATGTTTTGGTATATTTAAAATTCATTATTTAATTTCAATACAAATGAGCAGCAACACGAACAATTGCAACAAGATCTGCAATCTAAAGTTTATGTATCCTATTTCAGTTATCATAGACCAATTTTGTCAGTACTGAAATATGATACATAAACTTGATTCTAAATCAGTTGTGATGCAGTGCGAAAACAGCTTTTGTGCTTTCAAAGGTACAAAATGTCAAAATAAAAAAATTAAATAGTAAACTTATCCAATAAACTTATATAAAAACGTATTCTATTTTGTTTCTATTGAATCATGTAACATTTATACAGTAACAAAATACATATGTTAACACATCTCCCATGTGATCGGACACACATAAATTTTTTTTTTTTGTGCAATATTTATATGTTATTCTATCGATCGTTTATGTTATTTTATGTTATGTAAGCTAGTCTAATGGTATCGATGTTAGTATTAAGATTTATGAGAAAGTGTAGTTCGGCCACACTGATCTTGCCTCTGTCTCTTTTCCGGTGAACCTTATGCGAAGCGCGCGGAATTATATATACCAGAAAAGTATCTTCCGAAATAAAAGCCATCCAACGTTTTGTAATGAACAAATATGAGTTTTATACACCTTATGTTATTATATATATATCGATAGTTGTAAGAACGATACCTAGAAAAATGGACTTTGACATTGGCGGCTCTGGTGATCAGATCGTCTGATGCGGCATTAAAAATCAATAAAGTTCAATCGTTTGTAATCCTTACAAACAAGCCTTTTTATAATATGTACTAATTGATTGCGGATATAAGCATATTATATGTGTTGTTGGAATTAAACAAATGTAATAAAGAACGCACACGCATGAAGCACATTTAAACAAAATCAAATTGCTTTGTATGTATGTATGTACACATTGTAGTAGGATAAGTCATGTACATAGAGATATACACATACACCTTACTTTACTATCGATATATGTAACATACCTTTTTGAGAAATTAGCATTATGTTAAGTTCGATAGATAAGTTAAGCAACGCTGTTAATCGATAAAGACTGTAACTGAACTTGAACTAGAGGTCAGTCTGTTTTACGCGCGATCGAGAAAAGGTGGAGAATAAAGATAATAGTTCTATTAAAAGACACGATTGCCTTCCACAACATCATTTCTCGAAAAACATACACGATTTAATTTAATTTTTGATTTTTCGGTCACATTAAACATAAAAACAAGTGAAAAGAGTTAGTAAATCGCAAATTAAAACCAATTTAATTGTTGGAGTTAGCATCACGAATTACAAAACTGTATCGATATTTGTGTTGTATATGCAAAAGAACTCTGCTCGTTGATCTCCTAACTCTAAATGAGTTGGTTCTGATTCTGTGAAAATTGATCAAAGTTTAAAGAGGTGTCTTAAAAGAAAGAGAAAATAATAAGTTCATTGTTTTATTTACAAAGTTTATGTAAGTATAATTTAAGATTGGAGCTACTGCAAGGTACTTTAACATCAAGCGAGCTACGTTAGTCCAGTTGGTATTCTGCACGTAAAGCGAACAGACTCGAATAAAGACTTATACATATATATTAACAAGGCATTCTACAGTCTGGATATAAGAAGCCTAGCTCAAAATAATAAAGATCAGCATAAAAAGTAAAAAAGTACTCAAAGACTTGCCGATACAGTCACAGAAGACGGTCGGAAAATTAGCCCTTTCGAGTTAGGTTTAAAAGCGCTCAAACCGAAAAGGAGGATAAGTTCAGTAGCATGACTAGCACGTACCAAGAAACGCTACAAAAAGTCATTGCTAGGGAAGTGGTTCAAAACCCATTAACCATAGAGGAGTATTGGGCAAGGCAACCTGCAGTAAAAGCAGCAAAAGCGGCGCGGGAAGCAGAGGAAGAAAAACGAGTAGCAGTACCTCCTACCAAGGCTCCCAAAAGGCGAGGTGGCCAAAAAGTCAAGCTTCGACAAGAAAGACGAGAGCTGCCACCAACCTCGAAGGAAGCAACCAAACTGTGGGAGAAAATAGACGCGATAGAGCGTCAACTGAACGCCTTTTGGCGAACCCATTGTGAAAACGGCGGCAAGATCGCCTCACAATAACAAAAAACATACAGTCCACTTAAAAAACAAAATTAAAATTAATATTAAAATTTGGTTTTTTTTTTGAAAGCCCAGTCTACTTAAAAATATTATGTTAGTTAAGTACATTTAGATTTAAAAAAAAATATACATATTTTTAAAAATTTCCACTAAAAAAAAAAAAACCAAATGTTGTCCGACAAAGCTATTAACGAAGCAGTCAGTGTAATAATACAGTAATATTATTATGCATTCGATAGTATAAGATCAAATCATGTATAGAATAATCGATAGTTTTTAAGAAACAATCGAGGAAGGTGCATCGCTTTGATCGCGAGCGAGAATACAAAAACAAAACAAATGCGCAGTGACGCCTTCGAGTCGCACAAGCAAAGTCATAAGAAAAGGTTCGACACTTGCAAAAAAGAAACGGATTTCCGCTTCTGAATGAATATGTGCATACACAATTAGTTGAACAATGCGCTTGAAAATAATTTTCATAATTTTATGTACGATCAATCAAAAAGACATTCAATAAATGAACATGAAGACCAACGGTTATGTTTTCATTTATTTCATGGCGACCGTGACATTTGTGACAAAGTGAAAAAAAAACATAGACAAACAAGACAATAGCCGAAAGAACAATTTAAGTATTCGATTCGTTTGGTGTTCACACAGAAAACACAGAAAAATGTGTTCAAAATGTTATTAAACGCATGCGTCGTCTGCAGCGATTGTCAGTTCGAAACAAACATAAAAAAAATATGTGGCGGTCACGATAGTTCATAGGCACATACTTATTGTAATCGATACTCTAGTTGGACAACACGAACTGAACTAGCTCAATGACACACGATACACAATTCGAGCATTCAGAAGAACAAAAACGCACCACGCGCCTTTTTCTATTAGAAACTAATTATAACATTAAAATTATTATTATTAATAAATGATTAAAGTGATGAACACTAACTAATCTCACAAATAAAATGAAATTAAATCAAATCAATTCATTTCGTTATGATGGGAGGTACAAGAGGATGATGAAGAAGATGCAGAAACAGAAACCAGCGAAGAAAACTTCACAAGATCAATATATAAGGACTAGGATTTGTAAGAATAAAATCAGTACCTAATCAGAACTCAACGGAACACTATTGTTCACTTGTTTTATTGAACTATTTCAGCAAGTAATTCAGCTATTGCTTTTCTTATTGCCTCTGCAGAGCATTCTTCTTCTTCTTTAGCAATCACTACCAAAAGTAAACAAAAAACAGCTGATTATAATTATTAGATACATGCAAAGAAATCATAGAAAAAGATCAAATAGTGTAATCGATGATTGATTTGTTAGTAATCGATATTTTGAATACATATCTAGAAAACTATTGTATGATCTCTAATTTGTTAGCTTTAATCACTCGTTTATGAATACACACGACCGCAGCATATTGAAAAGAAGAAATATAAAATATAAAAGTTAAATTCATTTATCTTTGTGTTTTTATTATTATTGGAGCTGGTAATCTTTAACAATAATGAATGCACACAGCCGGAGCACATTGAAAAGAAGCATTATTAAGCATAAAAATTAAATATATAAATCGTTGTGTTTTTATTATTATTGGAGATGGTAAGCTTTAACAGAATTATTACAACAAATGTTCACGCATGAACACTTGACACCAAGTCTCAATAGAGTCTTGGTAAAATATATATATATATATATACATAGTAAGATATCCATATCCACACCAAACCACTTATGAATAATAATTATAACAATGGAGAAGGCAGTAGTAGGGTTTGCAATGTATTTGAACATCAATGCATTGTACAAAAAGCAGAAAGAGCAGGAAAATTGTAGTTGACTAACGTTTTGCAAGACTGATTTCGAACAGCGTAAATCAACAATTATCAATATAATTGTTAATTATCTTTATATGTTTACTAATGGACTAAATAAATCTAGATATAGATAAAAACTATAAAGTGTGTCCATAGAACTATTGACGAAACAGACAGAAAAAGTTAAAAGAGTTAGTCATCAAGAAGGCAATCAAGGGGGTTCAGCCACACTTTTCTAGCCTCTTTTCCGGTTACCCTGACGCTGAACACACGCATATGCGACGCCCGAAAAGAATCGATCAAAAGAAAAGCAATCGCGAATATTTAAATAAATAATTAAGCTTATTACAACTACTTCAATACAAACGTTGCGAGTAAGTTTAAAATAACTGCCCAAAAAAAGCCTTGAAAGTGAAAAGACGTGTCTGAAACTTAAAGAGAAAATATAAAAGAAATATAACCAAATAAGTGGATTGTTTTATTAACAAGAATATAAGATTTAACTACTGCTGGATATATAGTACTTGAATATTATTGCTGCTGCTGTTATTGTTGGGTTTGGAAATTGAGTGGAGTTTATCGATAAATCTGTTCTATTCTGTTGCGATTATCTCCGAGGCTGATTGTGCTAGTGCGAAAATATAAATACATATAAAAGAAATGTCAAACGAAAAGTAAATTAAAACTAAACAAGACAAACGGACTTTTTATTTAAAACAATATAGTTAAAACAATATAGTTTCGCAATAACAAATGCTAATATAATTCTTTCGTTGAATCATATTAATAAATGTATCAAAATGGAGTGAAGCATGTTCTGGTTGAAGTCAGAACAACAAAGCAATATGATAGAAAATATTAAAGAAAAAGTATCAAAAGCATTTGGTAGCCGATCGTGAAAAAGAACACAAGTGTCGCATGAGCTGAAGTTGAGAATAAATAGATATATACCAAAACATAGCAAAGTCTCCAATTATAAACTGACTATCCTGTCACACTATGCCTGATATAAAGAGAAAGGGCAGAAACGTTTTCACCAAGGAACTAGCTGGGGCGAGTGCAGAAGGATATCAGAAGGATATCCGGCTCGAAGGACCAATGTTTGTAGTGGAGGATCCAAAGAAGGAACTAACTGAGGCGAGTGCAGAAGGATATCCGGCTCGAGGGACCAATGTTTGTAGTGGAGGATCCAAAGAAGGAACTAGCTGGGGCGAGTGCAGAAGGATATCCGGCTCGAAGGACCAATGTAGTGTAAAAGTTCACTTTTTTGTTTAGTTATGTGTAGTAGAGGAAAAATTAGTAAGAGAAAATAAAACATTAAAATATATTAAAACGTGGGTTTCAATATAAAAATAAAAAAATCATCAGCAAATATCAGTAAATATTTTTAATTACTAATTGTACAATCAGGAAATGTAAAAAAAAAAAAAATCAATGGCAGTTTAGATAACAAATATCGTTTGACTGAAGTGTCGCGAATCATGTGAAATAAACTATTTTCTGTTAATTTACTTTGAACACTAAGCAAAACATGTGCAGAAGGATATTCGGCTCGAAGGACCAATGTTTGTAGTGGAGGATCCAAAGAAGGAACTAACTAAAACATTAATAAAGAGAACGAACTTAAAGAAATATAAGACGTCTACACTTTATTGTATAGTTATGTTAAGTAGAGGAAAAATTAGTAAGAGAAAATAAAACATTAAAATATATTAAAACGTGGGTTTCAATATAAAAATAAAAAAAAAATCATCAGGTAATATTAAAAAATTTTGTTTTAAAAAAATCAGTAAATATTTTTAATTTGACGCAGCGCGGACCGCTTGTACACCAGCCGCTCCGCTGCCGGCGTCACTGACTAAACAGGTGTTTTTAAGTGGCAGAGGCGACAAAAGCAAAAAGAATGATATAAAACGCTGGAGCGAAGATGATGTGTGGAAAATGATTGTGTATGTTCAATCGCATACGAATTTTGAGGTAAGGTTGCACGTAAAAATGCATTGTACATAGTACATATATAAATATGTTTTTTTTTTTTATCATAGAAACCATCGGCAAGAGCTTATTATAGCAAAATGCTTGATGAATTAAAGATAGATACCAAGTGGAATTTGGTAAGAGGCAAAATGCGAAATCATATATTAAAACGGCGTTCTACAATGCAAAGCGTACAAATGATTTATTTAAGAAAAAGTTAACAAGATATGTCCCCCTATGCCTACCTTCTTCTTGATCAACCATCGTAGCATAAAGTCGCACAAATTTAATAAGTAAAATAAATCTTTGAAAATAATAATCACATAACATTATTAATAAAGCTAATCATAAAACCATTTACTCGGAGTAAACATTCTTATTAATTTGTGGCAGTCACGACTCTACACACTGGTTCTGCCAATCGATAACTAATTCTGACTGATGAACAGAAATCGAACTATTAGAGCGAAAAGCTATAAAAGACACAGGCAATGTAATCATTTTAAAATCCGTATCTATACAGAACTCAACGGAACACTATTGTTTCATACAGTAACTTTACAAAAGAATCAAAACTCTACTCACGTAGCAGTTATTGTTAGGAAATGTAAAAAAAAAAATCATTTGGAATATAGATTAGATCTTATCGAATGTCTTAGTCTTTCTAGACGAGAAATTCGAGAGGCATATCAAGCAATCGGAGAACCGATTGTCTTACTTAAGATGAGTTTCATTAAGTGCGCATGGAACGCTTGTTTTAAGTTAAAGTTCAATAAATATTTAACACAAATACTGCATAATATTATTATTCTGATGCTATCAGCTTAATGGACAGAATTTTCAAATGTTGGAAGTTGTAGAATTATAGAAATGAAATCGGAAAACAAAAGATTTATAATCTGCGTCATGCCGAAGTCCTAATTGATTTTTAAAAAATTTTTTAACAAATGCTTTTAAGTTATTTTGTAATTTAACGGACTCTGCCGACTCAGCAATTTTTAGTTTAAGATAATTTAAAACAAATTGAATGTATTGTTATCAAAAACTGTTTGAAACTGTTTAACTATTTAACAAATGCTGAGTCGACTGCGCGAACAAAAAGAAACGAGCAAAAACACGTTACATCGCGAACACTTTTAAAATTGAAATGAACTAACTATCACAGCTACATCGGCTTTTTTATAGGACAAACTCAACATCCTTAGGTAGCTTACCTAAGGGTTTTACCCTGAGAAAAGGTCTAGGTAAGTAAAGCCCAAAATGCGTGCCGGGTAGACGAACGAAGATCAGAAAATTAACAGGTAAACACAAAAGAAAATTCTGGTTGCAAATCTCGTTTATTGCGGTCCTTGTCCAACATATGCAAGCATTGGCAACAACAAAATAGCAAATGCCGGGAAACTCAGGTCACATTTATTTCAAGAAAACTATTAGAGGTACTTTTGAAATGTACCCGACTGCAATTTTATACACAAAAGCAAATATATTTTGACATACTTATAAACATCTGTCGGTAATGCAAAAGTACTTTTAGGCATTGCAGGTAGTGCGATGCATTGTCGAACACAAACCTCTGAAAAACTTTGATAATCCAAACAGAAATATACTAAAACTTATATTTAACAATTAGGTACATAGAATATCTTCGGCTGGAAACCAATAGATTAAAATCGAGTTCAACTAACTTTAACTTTTTTGTAAATAATTATTCTGGCATTATTTATACAACAAACTAATACATTGTCTTGGGGTCAAACTGATCTGATACCAGTAAAAAAAACGGTTGGTAGAAAGTCAGTTTGTAACTGAGAGATCGAGGACGGCACGAATAGCTTTGATGCACAATGCGTGGCGGGGCAGCTTGTTGCGCAAGGAGATGGCGTATTAGAAGGAGGTTTTTTGGGGGACGCCCGAAGGTTTTCTTTTAACAAATTATTAATCTTTTCTTTATGTAAAATGTCTTCTAACTTAAATTTAAATTAGTATATAAAGTGATTTTATGATTGCCAGCAAATGTTTGACATGATTAACTTAATGTTTCTATGTTAAACTCGTTATGAGCAAGCTTTTGCAAAGTAAAGATAAACTATCCCCACTTATGAACCTATGTTGTTAAACTTATTTATAGGCTAGCCAAATTGATGCACTGCCAAATGTCCTGCGAGGCGTCTCTGCGTCTGTAAAAAGTCTCAGCTGCATAATTGTAAATCAAAATGTTTCCACAAGCAGATGAATAAGCGCACACACATATACACACACATATACAAACACAATGAAAGTCCTTCGTCATGTTGTATGTAAATGGATCGGAAATTAGTTGCCATTGAGCAAAACACTTGAAGCACAAAATGTCATAATCATAAAAATGCCAATTATGCTGATGTGGCCGCAGCAACTGGAACAACACATTTGCAGTTCATTAGCCTGCCGACCACGCCCACAAATTGGCCCCAAAACACACACACACACATGTGTCAGTTTGTTGCCAGTCAGTTACTTGGCAAGCATGGGGAAGAGTCTGAGCTAAAAATAATACAAATTATGCAGACAGCTGGAGACGATAAAGTCATTATGGCATTTATAGGCCAACTGAGATATTAGCTGCAACTAAAATTGAGTTCAACGACTTTCGAAAACTAAGTTAAAGTTTAGTTTAAGAACAAATTTATTGCTGCCGTTTTTTGTGTTATCCAAGTAGGCCTCAAAAATATTTTTGAATTTTGCTAGCAGCTAAGCTTTCGAGTTGATAAATAAAGTCAGTCCAATTTAAAGGCTCACGCAAACAACATCACACACAAAAAAAAAGAAAAATAAAAAAAATTATTTTTAAGCGCAAAGTGAAATTTTATAAAATCTTCCAAACAAAGTCGAACTATTTGTTGTGAATAAAAATTTAGACAATCCAGCACATAGTTTGAAAAAATACTTTTCGAAACTTACACAAGGGGGTTCACAAATACATATCAATATACGTGCACATACACACAGTAAGTAAAAAGTTTTTTTTTTTTTGTATTATTTGTGAAAAATATATATTTTGATTTTGCAGTGGTGGAACATGCAGGATTTGGCGATATCTCTTGGTGTTCTCGTCTGACATTCTCAAATACTCACATCAATGCAAATGTACATATAAGTATGTATGTATGACACTATAGTAAGTATAAAAATATTTTGAGTTTTTCACTATGATTTTAAAAAATATATATTTACTTGCAGCGGAGGAAAATATATATATAAAAACCGAAATAAGATAGATTCTCCCAAATGATCGATGATTTCCAACGCTGTTTTCGTCGTTTACAATTTCGAGCAATTGCCAAACTTGACTCTATGCTTTAATGATTCAATAGGGCTTTAGCGATTTGGAATGTAAAGTTTTGATGCAAAATTTACGGTTACAGACGTCAGTTGACTCAATACTCGTGTACGAAATTCTTGTGTATTAAATTCGTAGTGAAATATATTTGTCTTGTGTTTTATTTTGGAAACTAAATATATATAAATACAATTTGCTGCATACTCTTAGGAAAAAATAAAAAACAATTCTGATCAAAGCAGTGCAGTAAGTGGTGCAATACAAGGAAAATTTGAGGTGAACATAAGCAGTGCACAGGGGTAATCTAAGGAGTAATATGGTGGAAATAAGCAGAGCATAAGGAGAAACGACGTTGGCAAAGCAGTTTGGCAAGCAGTGTACGTTGATTTTTAGACGTCATTTGATAATTTTGAATAATAAAGCTCACCACACTAGCGACTCCCCGCTTAAAGTCGCCCCTTTTAAATAAGTTGACATACTTTGCGCATATTTCTCTTCTCTTTTTCAAAACACGAGGGCGCCGCAGCTTCGTGACACTGTTCGTCCATGGCAGCCGATGCTGTTTTGCGTGGCATTCGTTTCTTAGATTGTTGTTGTTGTTTGTTGTGGGGAAACGGAAAATCTGTGCAATGGACACACGACTCGGCAATTTTGGTGTTTCGCGTGTCCTAAGCTCAGTTCTCGTTGCGTTGCCTTTGCGTGAGGTTTGCCATTGCGAATTCGCTCCGTCGCTGTTTTTCATTCATTATTCACTAAAAAGTAAACAACAAAAAAGGACGAAAACCGCAGAAAAGTGCATCAACAATTACGCGATTTAAAGCTCACGTTGCTTTCCCGTTCAGTGTATTAGTGTGCGTCCTTGCGTGTGTGTTTGTGTTTTGTGTACGCTCATTTTGCAATTTCGTTCAGCGTGTTTTGTGTTTTTGACATTGCAGCAGCAGCAGCAGAAACAAGGAACCGGCGATCGACCCAACGGCACATTTTGTTTTTGCCAGCCATAAATTTTATCGTGTGTCTGTGTATGAGTGTGTGTGTTTGTGTGTGTGTGTGGCTTGAGCTGTTGCTTCACCTATACTATGTGTTTGTGTGCATGACGTGCAGTCACGTGTTCTAAGGTGATTTTAACGAGTTCCGTGATACGCGAAATGAGATAAGAAACAGCGCATAAAAGTCACAAGGAACACTAAAAAAAAATAAAAAAAAAAAAAACTGAAAACAAAGAGAGAAATAAATAAGAAAGCGACACACTTGTGTGGCATGAAAGAAGCCACACCAACAAAAAAAAGCCGCTAAAACCAACCGTTAACATTAAAAAAGCAACAAACAGACACACGCGCTTCTACAGGATTCTACATTTTAAGAGGATCGAAAACTGAGATGACAGCAAATTGCATTTGAATTGTTTGCCACAAATATTAACAACAAGAAAATTGTGCAAAATGTGTGAAAACATTTGAATAAACGTTCAAACAAACAAACAAATAAATATTCACAATTGCATTTCTTTCGGATTGTGACAAGGTACGATAAAATTTTAAGAAATAATAAGATCAAAAATATAATTTAGTTAAATAGCATTATAATTTTCATTTGCCAAAATTCGAATAATAAAAATGCTTGTAAATATTTATTTTATTGTTTATTATTTATATACTATTGTTGCACTTCAATTAGCAATCGTTGCAGCCATTGCAGTGTTAAGACCTTTTTGGCAGTTCAAAACAGCAGCTGATCTTAAATGCCAATTAGCAGGACCGCCCCTGTTAACAGTCTGTCAGCCCCCAAGCAGCATCAGTTGGTCTCAGATAGAAGTGGATCGCCACTGTTAATGCTCTGTTAAACTATGAAAATCAACTCTGGATTGCAATTTGCACTTTCTTATTTCCTGACTGTCGAAGAAGAGAGCAGCGTTGAAAAAATCAAGTACGCTTCCCTCGCAGAGCAAAAGTGAGTCGTTGAAAAATATTTTAATCCCGAAGCATCCAGCACTGTACTGCCAAATTTGCTGTATTATTTGCGTTTCGTCGTGCAAAGCTTGCCGCTGCAATTGCTTTGTTTTTCATAAAGGAGAAAAGCCAACGTTTTGTGCCTGGTTAACCGTAACAATTATGCTTCTTGCCACGCAGAGTTGCATAAGTTTGCGAATCAAGGAAAGACCTCGCTATCTTCTTTCGATCTTGACATGCTAATGCGAAAATGAGCAGAGCAGCAGTTGCCAGTGCTCAAAAAGGGTAAAGACAGGAGAACATCTTCTTCATAGTTATCTGTACTCAGTACATATCTCTTGATCGATTGACTTTGGTAACCCGTTATGTACCTTATCGCTTTACGATTTTGTATTCCAGTGACCTGTAGGTCAAGGCATTTCCAAATATCCCACTCCAGTTGCCCTGAGTACTACCGGAACCATATAGTAGAAAGGGAATTGCCGAAACATTACGAATTCACACTTTAACAAAATCGTGTTTAAAAAAATAATAATACGGAGACAATAAACGAAGATATCTTTTATCAATCGCAATTGGGAGGTTCAAAAGATCTCATTATTATTAATTGATCGTGTTTTATTATAATTTTTTATCATTAGCTTTAGCTTAATTATTTAATTTTAATAACAGTGTACTATAAAAATGGAAACATGAGCTAAGAAATCTCTTTAGAAAGTAAATAAACATTAGTTGCTTTAATAAAGACTAAATTATAAAAGGATAATTAATACTCGAAGCTTCTTAAACACATTGTGCCGCACTTAATTTGTAGTTGTTAAATTGTTGCTTTCCCTCAATCGCTATTGTGCCTATCGATAAATACATTTCAATCAGTCAATTTAGGCAATTTCATGGGCCAATTTCGACATGGGCGTGACACCAAACAAGAAAAAAGGCCAGCTGTGTAACACGCCAAGAACAAACAAAACAGAACTTGTCAATTGCACAAAAGTTGCTCTGAAGAGTTTGCGAAAGATACTTGGGAATGGACTCGCGATTGCTACTAATACTACAACAGCTATGCAACAATGTCTTGAGTTTTTGCTTCGTCCTTTTTCAGATGTCTTGTTGTGCGCTCATTCCTTTTCCATTTTTCTGCTTGTATCATTGACGAAATATGTCAAATGCATAGCATAGTTTTTCCTCATATTTTTTTTATTTTCAACAAAACTGCTGAGTCAGGCATAAATTGTTGTTGTTGTTGTTGCGTACAATCGATATGTAGACAAGTTTCTGGGGCATGTTTGATTGACTGATTGATATGCGTCATGATTTATTATACTCGAACGAGACCCGCCCATTAAGTCCAACGACCCCCCGCGTTGCTTTGCTTTAAGCCTTTAAAACAACAACAAATGCTGTAAAATAACATTCTCTCTATGCCTTTCTCTCACACACTCTCTCTTTCTGCTGCATTTCTCTTGCGTTGCATTTTCTGTTTTTGGCCATTAAAATGCAACAACAACAAACAAAAAAGAAGCGAAAGAAGTGGTTTTGTTTTGTTGGCTGTGCGCTTTATGCGAAAATAAAGTAAATAATGAAAGCTATTTAGCACGGCCAAGGGGCGCATTAAGTTGTACCGGAGTATTCCTGGTTACCCAACCCCATCCCAACACTAACGAATGGGGAAAATGGTGACAAGCGTTTAATGAGCTGTGAGCTGTGAGTCCAGTCCAAAGGAATTCGGACAATTTTTTACTGCCACCTGCAAGGACAACGCATTCTTCTTCTTCTTTTACTTCATCGCATCAACTAAAGGCATTTCTCAGCTAGCACATTCTCTTTTTGCTGCTGCTGCAGCTTCTGCTGCTGTGGTTTATGCGAGAGATTTTTCAAAAATTTCCAACATGAAAACTCTGGCACAGTTCACCGCCTGGCCGCCTGCGTTAATTAGCTTAAGGTGCGTCGTTGTGGGAATTTTTCAGAATTATTGCCCCAGCCTTATCGTTATAATATTCCATCCTTCTTGTTTTTAATTTCTTCTTCTTTTTTAACAGTTTTTTTGTTTCTTTTTTCTCATTTTAAAATATTTTTCTTGCCTGGCTTGATAAAGTTTCGTAATTAATTTGCATTTAATTAAAACAAAATTTAATGCTGATAAAGTGATGTGAGCTCAAGCGAGAATGCAAAAAGCTGCAAATTTTATGCGACAGTTGATGGAAACCAGAGTTCAGGTGCACAAAATGAAGATGCAGCTGCAAAATGCAGGCACAATTAGTTTCGAGCTCAAATACCTATTTCAAATTGAAAAGTTTACATTTAAAAAAATGCTCGAGGAATAAAATAATTTTATTTTAACTTTTGTTGTTACGAAAATGTTTGACAAAAAGACACTCAAATGCATTTGTTTATAACAATATATAGTATTGAAGTTGGAATTTAAGACTGTTGTCAATGAAAGTCAATGAATACGTTTTTCACAGCTCATAAATCTTTGCGTATTTATTTACGTACAGATTAACACCCGTCACATATATCACCATAAGAATTTACAGGCATTCCACAAATGTTCCAATTAGAAAATATTTTAGGATAAACACAACAGTTTTAACCCACAGACAGATGCATTGGCAAACAGAGTGCAGAGAGAGAGAGAGAGGCGCTAAATCAAAAGGTTGCCAGAGTGCTATTAAACCGCTTTTAGCATTGAGAACCAAAGCAGCAGGACTTGCCACACACACACACACACACAAATGCATATGCAGACATGGTTAGCCAGACAAACTTGTGAAAATTGGTAAACAATTTATGTGGCCAAATAAAATTGCACAAGGGCAAAAAATAATAAAAAGGGAAGCAGAAAGGAGTAGAAGAATGCAAGAAGCACAGCCGCAGCAGAAGCAAATATATTGCAGCTCCAAAGGAACCAAAGGCCGCAGCTCCGATTGCGGCTGCTCCTTCAAGTATGCAACACAATAACAGGCAAGGCAGAAATAGAGAGAGAGAGAGCGGGCTCAAGGATATAAATTACATGCTTAGCTACTCGTGGTTCTCATATGCAAAATGTTTACTGTATGTTTTTTTTTTATGTGTGTGTTGGGCCTGTGCTGCAGTTGTTGTTGAGATTATGAAATAAATTTCCACATGCCACAAAATTTCGCAGGCAACCGCAGCCAACAATCCAGCAACCACAACAAGAACAAGAACAGCCATAATAAAAACAACAAATTTCTAGTTAGACTTTTGTGCATTTTGCCACTCAGCGGAGGCAAGCAAATAGAGTATTGTAGCTGTTGTTGTTGTTGTTGCACTTGAGATGCAAGTAGGCAACATGCATATCGATAAATATATATATGTGTATATATAGCACAGTATGTGAGCTGTAGCTGCCAACAACAGCAAAAAAAAACAACAGCAACAAAAGCTTTTGCTAAATTTACATATGAAAATATTTTTCAATCGCCCAAAGGTCTGCCTGTTGTTCTATTTGCCCACAGAACTTTTGATATGTGCTCCCATTGACCAAAGTTTGTGTGTGGCATCATAAAAGTTCTCCACTTCGCTCTTCTATTTTCCAATTTTCCCATTTTTTTTATTTATCTATTTTTTTTTATCTATATATAGCACAGCATTTACGAAGCAAATTTGTAAAGTTTTGCCTTGCCACTTTCAATATACGAGGAGCAAGGATAAAAGAAAAAAAGAGAAGCAGAATGCAAGTTGCTAAGCCTCTCTGCCATCTCACATTTCAATCGAGTGCTTTGACTATCTATTTTTGTTCTAGAAATAATGTTGTTGTTTTGCTTGCTCGAGAGTTTTAATGTGGGAAGTGCGAAAACTAAGCGATTTATAATTTTGATTTTGGAATTTAAAAAAGTGTTTAAAATCAATCGGTAGAAATAAGAATATATTATTACAGAAAACTACCAAATCAGATTACATTTTAGTTTCTTTTAGCTATAATAACTTATTTGGACTTAATGTCTTGTCTGTCAATTCGATTAGCGCATTTTGTCGCTAAAGAGAGACTAAGATAGTATTTAAAGTGTCTCAAAGGTTTGTGTGTGCAAATAAAAACCAATTTTTACATTACCCCAGAGGCAACCGAAGTACTAGTAGTAGCTGATAAAACCCAATCCCAGTTTCAGATCTAGTTTTCTGTTGGCGGAAAGTCAACTCAAAGAATCGCTTTAAAAAGTGTTTTCTGCTTTCATTTCTTGTTTTTTCTTCTTTTCTACACTGTTTGACCGAAAACCAATTAAAAGGATGCTGCGCTTTTGCCCTGTTTGCAATTTTTGTTCGCTCTTTCGGCCAGAAATTGCTGCCATCCACTCGACACCCCTCGCATCCCTCTTTCCGCCCCGCTCACTTTACTATTCTTCACACACTGTCTTGCTGTGTGAAATTCTTGTGCCTGGATTGTAGTTTGCGGCTTATCTCGCTTTGGCCAGAGCCAAAAGACGCTGCTGCTGCTGCTGCTGATGTTGTTGTTTTTGTTGTCTTTTTTAACCTTTGTGCCACCTAGTTTTCAATGAAAGGCGCGTGAATTCCGAGAATGGGGTCAGTTGGGAGTTGGCCCCAAGTTTGTCAATGCATAAATTAAAAAGTTGTTTCAATTTTTTTCACTCTTTACATCTGCTGTTAATGAAGCTAAAGCAATTAAGAGAAGGCACTACACAAAAATTCAATGGGCCAAAAATGCTTTTATTAAGAGAATTCCATTTGAGGTCTTTCCTTTTTTGAAGCCACAAAATATTACAGCATGTCAAGAGTGGAAGATAGAGACTGTCTAACATTTTTGGTCAGGCATGGGTCTAAGGGGATTATAATAATCCGATTTCCAACTTTAAATGTGAAATAGTTCTCATATGAACATTTTATGTTCCCTTTTTTTGGTTTTGTTTTTTTTTTTTTGGAAACATTTTGTGGTTCGTTTAGTTTCCGCCCTTTGCTGATCCACAATGGTAAACTTTTATGTATGTAGGTGGTAGGAAAATCGCTGCAGTTTTCTTTATAGTTATTACTTTATAAAGCTTTTTGCTCCATCCTTCTGGATGTTTTTTTTTTTGTATGTTTTTTGATTACAAAATTGCTTTCAATATTTTGCGGAACAACAACAAACTCACTTTAGCCACACCTGGCCAGGTGCTATCCAGGTGCCTTCCAATTGTTAGACAAAACGGAGATAGCGAGGAAGACAGTGAGAAGGACACAACCATAACCATCCAGGCAAACTGAACTCAAAGTGCAGCCTAACTTGAGTTACGTGTTGCAGCAAAAGTTTAACGCATTAAGCAACCCATTGCTACTCTTGTTGTTGCTGTTGGTATTTTTATTGGTCTTTGCACAAAGTTGAAATGTAAGGGGCTTAAGAGAGAGAGAGAGAGAGAGAGAGAGTATTTGGCTGGCATGCCGGACTTGACTTTGTTGTTACAAAAGCTTTTCTGATATCATAAATTACCATATTATGCTGGTTAACTTAATTTTAGAGTGCGCGTTTCAGATGAAATAAGCAGCTGCATTAAGAATGTTTACTGCTTTTTTTAATGTAGCAACATAATTGAATAAATGATGAACGAAACGCTATCTATTCTAATATATATATAACTAATAAAATTCATTTTACATCTTACTTGCAGCATTTAATAAAACATTGATCAAAATGAGGTTTCTACAAATATTTTATCAACTGGCGTTTCTATTCATTATAACCGTCGGTAAGTTCCTAACATATAATTGATTTTTTTTAGAAGTTTGTAATGCAAGCTTTAAAAAGACTTAAGCTTTGATTTTAGCCTTATAAGAAAATATTATCTTCAAGTATAATCATAATATGTATTTTGTTTTAAGAGTATGAAAAAAATTTAACAAAATACTTATTTTTTCTGTGCCGTTTAAATGAACAAAATTGGCCTTGCATGTCATCACACGAGGCCTTTTAGCAGAATATTAGTATAGAACTGACAAACTTCCTGCACACAATCACAATGTTCAATAAGAAAGGAAAAATAGGTCAAAGGCTGTGACATTTCATGTGCAATGCCAGCTGAATCAAGCCGCTTCAAACAGACTCAAATACGATTAAAAAAAAGTTATTATAAAAGTTGCGCTCGAAAGACAACGACATCGTAATATTCTGATATTAACACATGGAAAAGATAAATCTTCTTGGAGCTTTTGTTCGATATTGATGTTGATACAATTCTTTTAACTAGAATATTTATTTTTGATTTCTTAATGGGTTAACATTGTCTATTTTTTTCTTTTCTCAAACAAACATATATACTTTTTATAGAATGGAAAAAACTAAGTAAAAACATATATAAAATTATATCGAAATAACATGTCAAAATTAATCGCAAATTTAATGCACTGAATAAATCCCAAAAACTCACACATAACCCAAATATTTTATACTAATAAATAAACAATAATTTGCGAATTAATTGTAATTGATATTTATGCGGCTCTACAATTTATTAATTATATCCGATGGCATGAAACGATTAAAATTTATGAGATTTGGCATATGTAGAAATAAAATAATAATAAATAAAATAAATAGTTTTTGATTAAAATTAAGTGGATAATTTGCAAATGGCATTTATTTAGTTAAAAAAATTCCAATGTGAGCCCGATTTTGATATCAACTTGATTTTAAGTAAAAATGAATGTTCAAATTTCAACGAATATAACCAACTTGGGCATTGGTAAAAATCTTTCGACTACCATAACTTCCTAAAAAGTGACCCGATTTTCAAAAGCAATAGCTTAAAATTCATGGTTTGGCTTCTAGAATAAAACTGCATTTAAGAAATTACATTTAAATAAAATTCGATTTTTGGTCATATTCATGTTAAAATTTTATGAACAAAAATTGACTTGGGCATTGGTAAAAATCTTTCGACTTCCATAACTTCGTCAAAAGTTACCCGATTTTTAAAAGCAATAGCTTAAAATTCATGGTTTGGCTTCTAGAATAAAACTGCATTTAAGAAATTACATTTAAATAAAATTCGATTTTTGGTCATATCCATGTTAAAATTTTATGACCAAAAATTGACTTGGGCATTGGTAAAAATCTTTCGACTTCCATAACTTCGTCAAAAGTGACCCGATTTTCAAAAGCAATAGCTTAAAATTCATGGTTTGGCTTCAAGAATAAAACTGCATTTAAGAAATTACATTTAAATAAAATTCGATTTTTGGTCATATTCATGTTAAAATTTTATAACAAAAATTGACTTGGGCATTGGTAAAAATCTTTCGACTTCCATAACTTCGTCAAAAGTGACCCGATTTTCAAAAGCAATAGCTTAAAATTCATGGTTTGGCTTCTAGAATAAAACTGCATTTAAGAAATTACATTTAAATAAAATTCGATTTTTGGTCATATTCATGTTAAAATTTTATGACCAAAAATTGACTTGGGCATTGGTAAAAATCTTTCGACTTCCATAACTTCGTCAAAAGTGACCCGATTTTCAAAAGCAATAGCTTAAAATTCATGGTTTGGCTTCAAGAATAAAACTGCATTTAAGAAATTACATTTAAATAAATTCGATTTTTGGTCATATTCATGTTAAAATTTTATGACCAAAAATTGACTTGGGCATTGGTAAAAATCTTTCGACTTCCATAACTTCGTCAAAAGTGACCCGATTTTCAAAAGCAATAGCTTAAAATTCATGGTTGGCTTCAAGAATAAAACTGCATTTAAGAAATTACATTTAAATAAAATTCGATTTTTGGTCATATTCATGTTAAAATTTTATGACCAAAAATTGACTTGGGCATTGGTAAAAATCTTTCGACTTCCATAACTTCGTCAAAAGTGACCCGATTTTCAAAAGCAATAGCTTAAAATTCATGGTTTGGCTTCTAGAATAAAACTGCATTTAAGAAATTACATTTAAATGAAATTCGATTTTTGGTCATATTCATGTTAAAATTTTATAAACAAAAATTGACTTGGGCGTTGGTAAAAATCTTTCGACTTCCATAACTTCGTCAAAAGTGACCCGATTTTCAAAAGCAATAGCTTAAAATTCATGGTTTGGCTTCTAGAATAAAACTGCATTTAAGAAATTACATTTAAATAAAATTCGATTTTTGGTCATATTCATGTTAAAATTTTATGACCAAAAATTGACTTGGGCATTGGTAAAAATCTTTCGACTTCCATAACTTCGTCAAAAGTGACCCGATTTTCAAAAGCAATAGCTTAAAATTCATGGTTTGGCTTCAAGAATAAAACTGCATTTAAGAAATTACATTTAAATAAAATTCGATTTTTGGTCATATCCATGTTAAAATTTTATGACCAAAAATTGACTTGGGCATTGGTAAAAATCTTTCGACTTCCATAACTTCGTCAAAAGTTACCCGATTTTCAAAAGCAATAGCTTAAAATTCATGGTTTGGCTTCAAGAATAAAACTGCATTTAAGAAATTACATTTAAATAAATTCGATTTTTGGTCATATTCATGTTAAAATTTTATAAACAAAAATTGACTTGGGCATTGGTAAAAATCTTTCGACTTCCATAACTTCGTCAAAAGTTACCCGATTTTCAAAAGCAATAGCTTAAAATTCATGGTTTGGCTTCTAGAATAAAACTGCATTTAAGAAATTACATTTAAATAAAATTCGATTTTTGGTCATATTCATGTTAAAATTTTATGACCAAAAATTGACTTGGGCATTGGTAAAAATCTTTCGACTTCCATAACTTCGTCAAAAATGACCCGATTTTCAAAAGCAATAGCTTAAAAGTCATGGTTTGGCTTCTAGAATAAAACTGCATTTAAGAAATTACATTTAAATAAAATTCGATTTTTGGTCATATTCATGTTAAAATTTTATGAACAAAAATTGACTTGGGCATTGGTAAAAATCTTTCGACTTCCATAACTTCCTCAAAAGTGACCCGATTTTCAAAAGCAATAGCTTAAAAGTCATGGTTTGGCTTCTAGAATAAAACTGCATTTAAGAAATTACATTTAAATAAAATTCGATTTTTGGTCATATCAATGTTAAAATTTTATGACCAAAAATTGACTTGGGCATTGGTAAAAATCTTTCGACTTCCATAACTTCGTCAAAAGTGACCCGATTTTCAAAAGCAATAGCTTAAAAATCATGGTTTGGCTTCTAGAATAAAACTGCATTTAAGAAATTACATTTAAATAAAATTCGATTTTTGGTCATATTCATGTTAAAATTTTATGACCAAAAATTGACTTGGGCGTTGGTAAAAATCTTTCGACTTCCATAACTTCGTCAAAAGTGACCCGATTTTCAAAAGCAATAGCTTAAAATTCATGGTTTGGCTTCTAGAATAAAACTGCATTTAAGAAATTACATTTAAATAAAATTCGATTTTTGGTCATATTCATGTTAAAATTTTATGACCAAAAATTGACTTGGGCATTGGTAAAAATCTTTCGACTTCCATAACTTCGTCAAAACTGACCCGATTTTCAAAAGCAATAGCTTAAAATTCATGGTTTGGCTTCTAGAATAAAACTGCATTTAAGAAATTACATTTAAATGAAATTCGATTTTTGGTCATATTCATGTTAAAATTTTATGACCAAAAATTGACTTGGGCATTGGTAAAAATCTTTCGACTTCCATAACTTCGTCAAAAGTTACCCGATTTTCAAAAGCAATAGCTTAAAATTCATGGTTTGGCTTCTAGAATAAAACTGCATTTAAGAAATTACATTTAAATAAAATTCGATTTTTGGTCATATTCATGTTAAAATTTTATAAACAAAAATTGACTTGGGCATTGGTAAAAATCTTTCGACTTCCATAACTTCGTCAAAAGTGACCCGATTTTCAAAAGCAATAGCTTAAAATTCATGGTTTGGCTTCTAGAATAAAACTGCATTTAAGAAATTACATTTAAATAAAATTCGATTTTTGGTCATATTCATGTTAAAATTTTATGACCAAAAATTGACTTGGGCATTGGTAAAAATCTTTCGACTTCCATAACTTGGTCAAAAGTGACCCGATTTTCAAAAGCAATAGCTTAAAATTCATGGTTTGGCTTCTAGAATAAAACTGCATTTAAGAAATTACATTTAAATAAAATTCGATTTTTGGTCATATTCATGTTAAAATTTTATGACCAAAAATTGACTTGGGCATTGGTAAAAATCTTTCGACTTCCATAACTTCGTCAAAAGTGACCCGATTTTCAAAAGCAATAGCTTAAAATTCATGGTTTGGCTTCTAGAATAAAACTGCATTTAAGAAATTACATTTAAATAAAATTCGATTTTTGGTCATATTCATGTTAAAATTTTATGACCAAAAATTGACTTGGGCATTGGTAAAAATCTTTCGACTTCCATAACTTCGTCAAAAGTGACCCGATTTTCAAAAGCAATAGCTTAAAATTCATGGTTTGGCTTCTAGAATAAAACTGCATTTAAGAAATTACATTTAAATAAAATTCGATTTTTGGTCATATTCATGTTAAAATTTTATGACCAAAAATTGACTTGGGCATTGGTAAAAATCTTTCGACTTCCATAACTTCGTCAAAAGTTACCCGATTTTCAAAAGCAATAGCTTAAAATTCATGGTTTGGCTTCTAGAATAAAACTGCATTTAAGAAATTACATTTAAATAAAATTCGATTTTTGGTCATATTCATGTTAAAATTTTATGACCAAAAATTGACTTGGGCATTGGTAAAAATCTTTCGACTTCCATAACTTCGTCAAAAGTGACCCGATTTTCAAAAGCAATAGCTTAAAATTCATGGTTTGGCTTCTAGAATAAAACTGCATTTAAGAAATTACATTTAAATAAAATTCGATTTTTGGTCATATTCATGTTAAAATTTTATGACCAAAAATTGACTTGGGCGTTGGTAAAAATCTTTCGACTTCCATAACTTCGTCAAAACTGACCCGATTTTCAAAAGCAATAGCTTAAAAGTCATGGTTTGGCTTCTAGAATAAAACTGCATTTAAGAAATTACATTTAAATAAAATTCGATTTTTGGTCATATTCATGTTAAAATTTTATGAACAAAAATTGACTTGGGCATTGGTAAAAATCTTTCGACTTCCATAACTTCGTCAAAAGTGACCCGATTTTCAAAAGCAATAGCTTAAAATTCATGGTTTGGCTTCTAGAATAAAACTGCATTTAAGAAATTACATTTAAATAAAATTCGATTTTTGGTCATATTCATGTTAAAATTTTATAAACAAAAATTGACTTGGGCATTGGTAAAAATCTTTCGACTTCCATAACTTCGTCAAAACTGACCCGATTTTCAAAAGCAATAGCTTAAAATTCATGGTTTGGCTTCTAGAATAAAACTGCATTTAAGAAATTACATTTAAATAAAATTCGATTTTTGGTCATATTCATGTTAAAATTTTATAAACAAAAATTGACTTGGGCATTGGTAAAAATCTTTCGACTTCCATAACTTCGTCAAAAGTGACCCGATTTTCAAAAGCAATAGCTTAAAAGTCATGGTTTGGCTTCTAGAATAAAACTGCATTTAAGAAATTACATTTAAATAAAATTCGATTTTTGGTCATATTCATGTTAAAATTTTATAAACAAAAATTGACTTGGGCATTGGTAAAAATCTTTCGACTTCCATAACTTCGTCAAAACTGACCCGATTTTCAAAAGCAATAGCTTAAAAGTCATGGTTTGGCTTCTAGAATAAAACTGCATTTAAGAAATTACATTTAAATAAAATTCGATTTTTGGTCATATTCATGTTAAAATTTTATGACCAAAAATTGACTTGGGCATTGGTAAAAATCTTTCGACTTCCATAACTTCGTCAAAAGTGACCCGATTTTCAAAAGCAATAGCTTAAAAGTCATGGTTTGGCTTCTAGAATAAAACTGCATTTAAGAAATTACATTTAAATAAAATTCGATTTTTGGTCATATCCATGTTAAAATTTTATAAACAAAAATTGACTTGGGCATTGGTAAAAATCTTTCGACTTCCATAACTTCGTCAAAAGTGACCCGATTTTCAAAAGCAATAGCTTAAAATTCATGGTTTGGCTTCTAGAATAAAACTGCATTTAAGAAATTACATTTAAATAAAATTCGATTTTTGGTCATATTCATGTTAAAATTTTATGACCAAAAATTGACTTGGGCATTGGTAAAAATCTTTCGACTTCCATAACTTCGTCAAAAGTGACCCGATTTTCAAAAGCAATAGCTTAAAAGTCATGGTTTGGCTTCTAGAATAAAACTGCATTTAAGAAATTACATTTAAATAAAATTCGATTTTGGTCATATTCATGTTAAAATTTTATGACCAAAAATTGACTTGGGCATTGGTAAAAATCTTTCGACTTCCATAACTTCGTCAAAAGTGACCCGATTTTCAAAAGCAATAGCTTAAAATTCATGGTTTGGCTTCTAGAATAAAACTGCATTTAAGAAATTACATTTAAATAAAATTCGATTTTTGGTCATATTCATGTTAAAATTTTATGACCAAAAATTGACTTGGGCATTGGTAAAAATCTTTCGACTTCCATAACTTGGTCAAAAGTGACCCGATTTTCAAAAGCAATAGCTTAAAATTCATGGTTTGGCTTCTAGAATAAAACTGCATTTAAGAAATTACATTTAAATAAAATTCGATTTTTGGTCATATTCATGTTAAAATTTTATGACCAAAAATTGACTTGGGCGTTGGTAAAAATCTTTCGACTTCCATAACTTCGTCAAAACTGACCCGATTTTCAAAAGCAATAGCTTAAAAGTCATGGTTTGGCTTCTAGAATAAAACTGCATTTAAGAAATTACATTTAAATAAAATTCGATTTTTGGTCATATTCATGTTAAAATTTTATGACCAAAAATTGACTTGGGCGTTGGTAAAAATCTTTCGACTTCCATAACTTCGTCAAAAGTGACCCGATTTTCAAAAGCAATAGCTTAAAAGTCATGGTTTGGCTTCTAGAATAAAACTGCATTTAAGAAATTACATTTAAATAAAATTCGATTTTTGGTCATATTCATGTTAAAATTTTATGAACAAAAATTGACTTGGGCATTGGTAAAAATCTTTCGACTTCCATAACTTCGTCAAAACTGACCCGATTTTCAAAAGCAATAGCTTAAAATTCATGGTTTGGCTTCTAGAATAAAACTGCATTTAAGAAATTACATTTAAATAAAATTCGATTTTTGGTCATATTCATGTTAAAATTTTATAAACAAAAATTGACTTGGGCATTGGTAAAAATCTTTCGACTTCCATAACTTCGTCAAAAGTGACCCGATTTTCAAAAGCAATAGCTTAAAAGTCATGGTTTGGCTTCTAGAATAAAACTGCATTTAAGAAATTACATTTAAATAAAATTCGATTTTTGGTCATATTCATGTTAAAATTTTATGACCAAAAATTGACTTGGGCGTTGGTAAAAATCTTTCGACTTCCATAACTTGGTCAAAAGTGACCCGATTTTCAAAAGCAATAGCTTAAAAGTCATGGTTTGGCTTCTAGAATAAAACTGCATTTAAGAAATTACATTTAAATAAAATTCGATTTTTGGTCATATTCATGTTAAAATTTTATGACCAAAAATTGACTTGGGCATTGGTAAAAATCTTTCGACTTCCATAACTTCGTCAAAAGTGACCCGATTTTCAAAAGCAATAGCTTAAAAGTCATGGTTTGGCTTCTAGAATAAAACTGCATTTAAGAAATTACATTTAAATAAATTCGATTTTTGGTCATATTCATGTTAAAATTTTATGACCAAAAATTGACTTGGGCATTGGTAAAAATCTTTCGACTTCCATAACTTCGTCAAAATGACCCGATTTTCAAAAGCAATAGCTTAAAAGTCATGGTTTGGCTTCTAGAATAAAACTGCATTTAAGAAATTACATTTAAATAAAATTCGATTTTTGGTCATATTCATGTTAAAATTTTATAAACAAAAATTGACTTGGGCATTGGTAAAAATCTTTCGACTTCCATAACTTCGTCAAAGTGACCCGATTTTCAAAAGCAATAGCTTAAAATTCATGGTTTGGCTTCTAGAATAAAACTGCATTTAAGAAATTACATTTAAATAAAATTCGATTTTTGGTCATATTCATGTTAAAATTTTATGACCAAAAATTGACTTGGGCGTTGGTAAAAATCTTTCGACTTCCATAACTTCGTCAAAAGTGACCCGATTTTCAAAAGCAATAGCTTAAAAGTCATGGTTTGGCTTCTAGAATAAAACTGCATTTAAGAAATTACATTTAAATAAAATTCGATTTTTGGTCATATTCATGTTAAAATTTTATGACCAAAAATTGACTTGGGCATTGGTAAAAATCTTTCGACTTCCAAACTTCTCAAAAGTGACCGATTTCAAAAGCAATAGCTTAAAAGTCATGGTTTGGCTTCTAGAATAAAACTGCATTTAAGAAATTACATTTAAATAAAATTCGATTTTTGGTCATATTCATGTTAAATTTTATAAACAAAAATTGACTTGGGCATTGGTAAAAATCTTTCGACTTCCACAACTTCGTCAAAAGTGACCCGATTTTCAAAAGCAATAGCTTAAAATTCATGGTTTGGCTTCTAGAATAAAACTGCATTTAAGAAATTACATTTAAATAAAATTCGATTTTGGTCATATCATGTTAAAATTTTATGACCAAAAATTGACTTGGGCATTGGTAAAAATCTTTCGCCTTCCATAACTTCGTCAAAAGTGACCCGATTTTCAAAAGCAATATCTCAAAAGTCATGGTTTGGCTTCTAGAATAAAACTGCATTTAAGAAATTACATTTAAATAAAATTCGATTTTTGGTCATATTCATGTTAAAATTTTATGACCAAAAATTGACTTGGGCATTGGTAAAAATCTTTCGACTTCCATAACTTGGTCAAAAGTGACCCGATTTTCAAAAGCAATATCTCAAAATTCATGGTTTGGCTTCTAGAATAAAACTGCATTTAAGAAATTACATTTAAATAAAATTCGATTTTTGGTCATATTCATGTTAAAATTTTATGACCAAAAATTGACTTGGGCATTGGTAAAAATCTTTCGACTTCCATAACTTCGTCAAAAGTGACCCGATTTTCAAAAGCAATATCTCAAAATTCATGGTTTGGCATCAAGAATAAAACTGCATTTAAGAAATTACATTTAAATAAAATTCGATTTTTGGTCATATTCATGTTAAAATTTTATGACCAAAAATTGACTTGGGCATTGGTAAAAATCTTTCGACTTCCATAACTTCGTCAAAAGTGACCCGATTTTCAAAAGCAATAGCTTAAAAGTCATGGTTTGGCTTCTAGAATAAAACTGCATTTAAGAAATTACATTTAAATAAAATTCGATTTTTGGTCATATTCATGTTAAAATTTTATGACCAAAAATTGACTTGGGCGTTGGTAAAAATCTTTCGACTTCCATAACTTCGTCAAAACTGACCCGATTTTCAAAAGCAATAGCTTAAAATTAATGGTTTGGCTTCTAGAATAAAACTGCATTTAAATAAATACATTTAAATGAAATTCGATTTTTGGTCAGAATTCATGTTCAAGTTTTATGCCAAAAAATCGACTTGGGCATTGGTAAAATTATTCGACTTCCATAACTTTGTCATTATTGAAAGGTTTAAACAAAATTCATAAGCAGCGTTTTAAATTATTTACAGTCTAGCTGATTATTGTGATATACATATTTGTTCGCTTAAATGTTAAATACGCACAGTTTGGCTAGGTATATTTTTATTGCCTGCACTCGTCTTGTGGCTTTCTCCAGGTCTGCGGAGGCCAATTTTATTTACCAGCGCACATAAATTTGAAAAACACGCGTACACACACGCAAACTTATACATTTTTGAAGCTCGTGAAGTAAAACACCCCACTGATTTATTGAATAAATCACAAGTTCTCTCTACCAAGAGCATGCGGTGCAGATTTAAATTTTATCTTAGCTCGCTCTCAGATATATGTTTGCATATATAAAATAATCGATTTTCGACGACAAGCATCGGTCTCTCCGACTGTTTGTATGTCGGTTTGTATGTCTGTTGGTCTGCCTGCCAGGACACATGTCAATAAAGCAGGCGAGTGGCTCCTAGCTTCGATGTGCTCGTCATTTAAATGCATTTAACTTGCCGCTTCTTTGGCTTATCCTTCTCATATATGAATACAGCCAGTTGGATAACTAAAAGCGTTTCGTTGTTGTTGTTATTGGCAGGGCCAGGCCCTCATCAATTCAATTCAATATCAACACCAACATATATCTATCAGTCGGTTTATCATCTCGGCAACTTAAATGACAGTGAATACATCAAATGACTTTCAATCCTTTCGCGTGACTAAAATTTTCGACTCTTTGTCAATAGCGACAGGCGCATCTTAATGTGTGAGTGAATATACATGTATGTATGTATGTGTTTGTGTTTATGTGTGGGCGTGAAGGTGTGCCAAATGTTGTTGTGGTTTTTGTTGTTGCTTTTGTTGTTCTTGTTAGCACATGACTGTTGTTACCTTCACACGCGGCTTGATAAATGTGGGAAACGTGCCTGGCATTTGGTTTTTTTTTTTTTCTAGTCTTTTGATTTCTGTATGCAGCGTGGTATTCGAATTTATTCACTGCTGCAAAATACTTTTTTTTAGGTCTCACACTGCTTAAGGCCGTGACAAGCCTTTAAAATGCCACTAGACTTAAGATGTGTTAAACAAAGGCATCGTCAAAGCCGCTTTACTTATGAATATGGGATTATGCAGGAAATTCTTCACTATGATAAACTTAAAACAAATGTACTGCGAAGATTTTGATCTCATTATGTCTTATGAAATTCATTTATCAGCATTATGTTTACTATATATTTTGATCAGGTGAAATATTACAAACAATTATTTTAGTATGAAAAATATGTCATATTACATCATTAAAATAACATTTTAATATTTAATTTAATGTAAACACTTTTTTTTTTTATCTTTTCCTTGATGTATTTAGTGAGTGTAAATTGAGCTGTAATGCTTGCCTTAAACAATTCCCATAACTTATTAAGTGATCACAAATCACAAATGCAAACTTTTACACCTTTTGCAGGTGAGCACAAAATAAGTCATTAATGGCAATTGCTTTTGGTCGCTGGGTACAATTCAATATAACATTTAAGTATAGCTTTGGAAGGATAAATCAATGAATTATGCACGAGCCGACTGCAATTTAATATACATTTACGAGTAATAGATATCTAGGGAGTCATCGCCCCAAGAACTATATGCATATATGTACTTTTTACTTGTATGATAGCCACTAATTTTACTCTTGACTTGAAACACGCTCAATTTGTAATTAAATGTCAATTTCCAGGTCCTACACATAAAAAACAAACCCCATTAAGACATTAGCCATGTTCCATGAAACAACATTCGAATCGAAATGAAGCAAAAGTCAAGCATGGAAATCGTTTTGTTTAATAACAATTGAAGTGGGCTTGGATTGGGTTAGTGCTGCTCATATACACACAGCGGTGAAATTGCGAGCTACTACTTATTAAAATAAAATCAGGTATACAACCGATTTTCGACACTTGCCCCAAAAAAAATGTAGCCAGTAGACTAATTAGGGATTTTGTTTTGTTACCATACCAAAAACAGGTGTTCGCTTAGGGCTGATTTTTCGTGGGGTAGACACTGCAAATACAAATTACGTTTCGTTGTGTGTGGTGCGTGCTAAAGATTTGAATCGGGGCGTGTAAATTGTGCAGCTACCAGACGCTTTGACTTTTTCATGAAAGCAAACAAAACAAAAACACACCAAACGACACAAGCGTCGTGTGGGGAGCATTGAGTTTGCCATATAATGGCAGGTTAATAAACGTTTTAATGCGACATTTTTTTACACACACACACACGGGCACTCGCACTCACACACTTGACTGAGCTTCCCTGTTTTGTAGCATACTTTCAGGCGAGAGCCAATTGAAGAAACACGTGTCAGACTTAACGTTCCTTTTCAGTGCATAATTTTTAATGTAATGCCAATTAATTGAGTTAATTTTAAGCACACATCAACGAAGTCTCTATCTATGTTGTTTCACAAGTCATTTTGGGTTAGGTTAGGTTAAGTCTGCAGACAAAATGATGACCCCAAGGCTAGGTTTGAGATTGTGTGTTGGGAAAAAAGTAGTGATGTTAAACACTTACGATGAAAATTATGATTTGATGACTATTACTTCACATTAATAAACTTTTTACATACACATTATGTAGTTGGTACATATAAATACATTTATTTTTACTTTGCATTGATTTGTCGCTGGTTTTGCCAATACATTTTGAAAAATACATCAAATTTCGTATTCTGTCTAGTCACATAATATTTTTTCTGTTTGCTATTATCATTTGGCCACACATCACCTGCAATTTTGTGTGGCCATTTAGCATTTTGTCAAACTAACACATCGTTTTCCGGTTAATGCTTTTAGGCTGAATGCCAACCTGTGTAATTTGGATGCGTCCGCATCACGCAGCCAGAATCATAAATGTGCATAGAAAAGTGTTTCCTGTAATTATGTAAATGTCGTACCATTCTGCAAGCCTGCGTTCGTGAACGCTGCGAAAATGAAAACGGTTTGTGTGTGCGCCGCACCAACAGCAAAAAAAAAGGGAATAAAAAGAAATATCAGAGAATTGACCTTAACAGCAATTAAGCCCTTATGGAAAAGGACATGCTCAAAGCGAGCACTTTGCGCGTAAGCCGGGCCCATATATGTAGCTCCGTTCTCTGCCGCCCTACTTTTTTTTTTTTTGATACTTAGCCCGCATAAAAATTGTTAAGCTGCATACCCCTATCCCCAATCCCCACCAATCCCTACCAATTTGCAGCAACTATCAGCAACTTGACAAATGGAAAAATGGCCCCAAAAACTTCCGGCTGTTACAGCTGCAGTTTGTCAGGGAGCAGCAGCTCTAAAGCTTCAATTTGTTTCCGTTTTTATACTCGTTCTCGTTTTCTCGTTTTTGTCTTTCAGCTGTATGCCAGATTTTCATGCATTTTCTGTAACGATCTCTCCAAAACCCCTATATACATATATATAACTGTTTGTGTATACTATGCACAAACACCCACTTTGGAGGGCGTGTCACACCTCGCAAAAAAGCTGCATCGAATTGCAAATTCAATAATAGTTGTTCGCTTCGTTCGGGGGGGCTGTTATGATTTTTACCAAAGCTACAGAAACACCTTTTCTCCTTATCCTTCTCGCTTATTCATATTCCTGTGTGTTGCTATTGATTCGCCCGTTAGTTTTAAGTATGCCAAGCACCGCAAAACTCAGCTAACCGATAAGAGTGGTGTGGGGGAAAACCTTAGTCTCGAGAGCGTCACGGGTAAAGCAGATGGGATTGCAGTAGGATTTGCTTTGGCATGCTCTGTAATTGGTACGATAATAAATACAGCGATTGATTTTTTTTCTCAACTCTTTGCGCTTAGAAAGCGATTTAATTAAAGGCAAAAGGTGTGTAGCAAACTAAAGTGGAGAGTTGAGTACTGATTGCATAAGAAATCACTGGAAACGTTTTATGTAAAAGCGTCACTTAACTGACGATTCGTGACCCCTTTTATCTGGGGTCATTGGCTTAGCATTTTTTGCAGGATGTTAGCGTTAAGAAAAGCTATGATTAGCATAAAACAAAAGCATTTATTGTGATTGGATTAATAAAACTTTAACTTTAACTTACAACTATAAAATACTTTAAATATTTGTTCCCGCTTGCTTGGCCGTGTAACGTGTGAATTAACTTAGTATCCTGTGTGTTTTACCATCATGTTGGCATGTGTTATATATGCATGTAAGCCATTGTCTATTGTTGCTATTATCTGCGCCCAGCACGAGCCGTATAGTTAATAATTATTATTAACAAATTACGTGGCATGTGTCTGGTGCATAATAACAGAACGATGCACACACGCAAATATGGACACAAGGACACACACACATACTAAGGTAGACAACAATTATGTTTCCATGTTGCAACTGTAAGCCAAGGTAAAGGTGAATCCCTGGTCCTGGTTATACCAGGCTTCTCCCACCAACATTTTAAATGAGAGCCGGAAGAATTTACGTTGGAAATACATCTCATCGATAGATCGATATGCTTTTCCTACCTAGTTGAGGATTAGTTTTTTCCCTGTCTTCAAGCAGACTTCGCAATTACCACGTACATTAAATTCACTTAATTAATCAACTGAATGTTACTCTGAATAAATGAATAAAGTTACCACAATGAAAGCATTTTTCATGTTCAAAATTTTACATGATTATTTAACATAAATAAGTACAAATTTTATATAAATTCAAATTTATTTGTGAGTTTATGCAATTAATTAAGTGAAATACTTAAATATTTAATTCAATTTTCAGTTTGTATTTTGATATTTATGCTATTATTATAATAAAAAGCAACAAACCTAACAATAAAGAAATATTTGCATGAACATAGAACATCGAAATGACACAATACACCCACACATATGTACATATATCGACCTGCACACTCATGCAAAATGCCATAAATAAAAGCACTTAAAATTAAATGAAAATTGGGTTGCGTGTGAAAATTATTTTTGGCTATTCACTGTGAAAATAATAATAATAGAGCAAAGTCTGCAGTTTTGCAAGTTGCGTTTCATATTTCTTTACTGATATTTTTTTAGATAATTAAAAATTAATTAATGCTTGTGTCAGCAGCTGCAATCTCTCTCAATTAACACGATTTATATCGAAAATGGTAATAAATAAATAATTCATAAGCAGCTGTAAGCGACAAAAATGTAAAATGAATTTGCCAAAAAGCTTTTTTAATCAAGTATAAATTGATTTCCTAATGAGATGGATTACCTAACAGAAGATAAATAAGACAAATAATATTAATTACAATATTAATTTAATTCATTTCTTTTTTTGTTTTCCTATTGTAAAATATTAAGTCGAATGAGATAGGGAAATATATTTGAATGATGAAAACAAAAAATGTATTTTTGCATGCATTATTCTTATGTTTTCCACTTTTTCCTTTTCGCCTTTTAACTTGTTTCAGTTGTTTTACAATTTCACATTACAAAATTCCCTCGTGTAGTAGTTGGGCTACCTTAACTGCCACTGGAAAACGCAAGGCAATTCATATAAACTGTCACTCCGAGGACTGCCTTCACCTGCCCAGCTATTTGTGCTGTATGTTGTGTGTTGTGCGGGTGTGTGCAGGTGTGACTCAGTGTTTGTCTGCATATTAAATAACAATATCAGCGTTATCAAACACGAATTGCTAACATTTGCAGACGTTGTAGCAATACAAAAAACTTAATGAAACCATATTCCACACAATGCTATTGCAACAAAATGCAAATGCAACATTAACAGCAACAAGAGGGTGCAGCAAAGTATAGTTGTTTGTTAAATTAATCAACTTGCACTGGCATTTGTAGTTCAGCAAGTTTTCAAGAGTTCGCAACGATAGTAATCAAAGTTATTGATTACAATTCAGGCTTCACCTCGTCCACCTCAGTCGAACTTCAACCTTTGCAAAGTTGCAAGTTTGGTGCCAGGCCAAAAAAGAGAAAACGAAAAAAGAATTCTGAACATTTCGATTTCGTTACACATCTCGAATGTGACCTCAAATGACGAATGAGTGGCCAAAGTTGGCAATAAACAAGTACTACACTGTATCGAATACACTGTAACGAATGGCAGTAATGGGTTAGACAGAGAGAACTTTTTTTTTTTTGGTTTGGCATTGGCTTTTCTGTTGATTGGCACGCAGGTGGTTGTTGCTTGTTGAGTGAGTTTGTAGCAAAGTGATGTAATGCCAAAAAAAAATCCCCCACACATTTAATCGATAAGCCTTAAATTGGTGATTAAAGATAAGATTATGCGATATGAAGATAGTTTAATAAATATTTCTTTTAATAGTTGAATAACTGATAATACCACAAAATTTATTTTAAACTTTTTCCCTTTTATTATTTGGTTTTATTCTAACAAAGCCCACTAAAACTTTTTTTATGATACTATTTATGTAATTGTTAACAGCTTTAGGTATTTATTGGAGCCATTTGAGGTGCTTGATAGCAGCCTGTCTGTTATTTGCCTTTTTATGCTTTTGACCCAAAGAAAATCTTGGCATATACAAATCAATGAATAACAATTGCACACAAAACTCGATTTTCAAACAACTTTTGCGCATTCGAAGCACAAATACACACACACATTTCTCTTGAACGTGGCAAACGACAACAATAACAACAATTATTTGGGTGGCGGATAAGGCGACAAAGTGGCAAGTGCTTCAGACTGAAATTAAGGCCAAGACGTCATGATAAAAACTTTTGCTGCTGTTGTACTTGACGCATGTTTGTTGGCAAACAAAGCGCATGCCACGCCCCCCATACCCCGCACACACACACACAAGCACGAACAGGGCTCATTAAAATGCGGGGCGTTAAGCCGCGCGTGGGTTGCGGCATCAGCAAAAGTTGGGAGCCCTGACCTGTGCCGAGAGTCGAGTCACATCTTGAATGGCTGGCAGCCAAACAAATCTTATTTAATTTGGATTTGGCGTATTTAGCGCGGCTGCTGCTGCTGCTGCTTCTGCTGTGGCTGCCAACAAGTTTTGCCACGCCTCCCCTAGCCACACTCTACCACAAAAGCCACTTCACGCCCACACACACACACACCCACACACACTCGCATTTAAACTCGTTTAGCAGGTCGCAGCTGTTGCTTCAAGAATTTCAAGTGCATTTGAATGGCTCTGTGGAATGGCGTCACCAGCCTGTTTGCCAAAGTGTTAAATGTCATGAAAAATAGCAAAAGGCAAAGGATTGCCAGCGCACAGCTGGGCCTCTTTAGGAATTAATGTTAGTTTCAGTGCACATTTACATTTACTACATGCCATATTTTTTATTATTTATGCGTAAGCCTTTAATCGGCCTCACTGTCTGCTCTGTTTCCACTCTATCTCTCCCTTTCTCTTTGACTTCAATGCCAATAAAACTGACAAGACGCATTTCCGACTTCATGACGGAAGTGCGCGCTATGCGCTTTCCGGTTTATATTAGCCAACAGAATGGCTGCCAACGCCAATGCCAGCTCTGTCATTTTCAATACTTAAAGCCCGCTGCACTTTTATTTATGCATACTTATTTATGCACGTAGGAATATAAAAAAAGGGAACGGGGGGAGCAGCTCGTCGACATTTTTATCACTTGTTGAAAAAGTCGAAATTGAATTCACGCCAAAAATTATGCGGCACGATTTCGAGGTTTCCTTTTTTTTTTCGTCCTGCGGGCAATACACGAAATACTCGAGTGCACAACTCTGGCATATTAATTCCATTTAAACTGATTTTGCCGAGTGCTACTCATGGATTTGGTAGAAGCTGTAGGCTGGGAATGTCTGGTATGAGTAGATTGTCACACGAGTTTGTATATCATCAATTAACAGTCTTGTTGTATGCTCATTGAGTCAGGGGAGTACTCTTTAGTGTTTGTCTTATAGAATTGAGTAGCAGAACGTGCTTCCAAAGCTTTCCGGATACTAATGGTTGCTTTTAGCATAAATACATTCTATTTTATCTAAAGTTTAATACCAGATTTCTTAAAGGATTTAAGTGTTTTAGTCTTTTGTAAGATTTTTAATTGTTAGAACATTAATTGTTGATATTTGTTATAAAAAAATCTTTTCCATAGATTTGTTCTATCAAGCTTTACAATTATATTTTGACCACTGTGCGCCGTCGTTTGTGCCTTTCTGACTTTCCTTTCAACTTGCTGTCTTAATTTTACAACGTTTAGCCTTAGCCAGTTTCACTTAGCTGCGTGCCGCTAATGGCACAAATTTCAAGCGCAATTGAAGCCCGTTTAAATGTCCAAAACGCGCTCGTTGCGCTGCCAGTTTGCCAGTCTGCCATTCTTTGGCATCCTTGAAAGAGGCCAGGTGTAATAAAAAAAAAAAAATATCGACACCTTCACCTTTCCCCCTTTGTGCCCTTTGTGCTGTCAACTAGACGGCGACAGTTGGCGGCATTTTTCACGCCAAACTTGGGTTTGGATGAGGGTTGCTGTGAGGGCAGCAGGCAGAACAAGAAGAACATGGCCAAAGTAATTTGAAATTAGCAACGTTTAAAGTATAATGAGTGTATAAATGATTAATTTGTTTTTTTTTTTGGCAGCGCACAGGCTCGTTGCCACTCTGACTGACTGATAGACTAATGTGACAGCCAGGTTGGCGACGCTTAATTAACTTTGCTTTATTGACCGATCGAATTAAGCTAATTGCCCAAGTGACACCTGGAGTCAGGCCCTTCTGGTTTTGGTTTCGTTTGGAGAGTGCGAGAGATACTTGTCTTTTTTTAATACTGTTTTTTTTCTCGCTGTTTGCGAAGATTTTTTTTATTCCCATTTGAGGTCACTGTTCCTTGTCTCGTCCTGCCTGTCAGCGTAATGAAATTATCTTGAATTCCCAATTGTGCGACCATTTGACAACTGGGAATGGTTTCGCTATAGCTACAAATAAAGTTGCGTCTCAAAATGATTTCTGTTTTGCTTTTTACAATAATTCTATTTTTGCTCTTCGAATGCGAGCAACAACATCCACATCAACAGCAACAACAAACAACGGTCAAGTTGTCATCTGGCAGCTGGTAGAAAGGGTTTCCCTAAGGACCTTACGCAAAAGTTTCAATTACTTTAACTAATTCATTAATGTCGCTCAAATGTTTGGGGAATTCTATAAATATTTTGCATACTTTCCAATGAAATAGGTTTGGCAGATGTTGGACAATTTTTCGACTTAAATATTTGATTTTATTTAAAGCCAAGAATGTGTCTAATAATAGTTGGCTGGAACCTAAATTGACTTAGGCCTGTGTCAAAATGAAACACAATTAATTTCTGCTTTCATAGTCAACAAAATTGTTTCGTCATTAACGAAACGAAACATTTTGCTTGTGCATAGAATATCTAAAGGCAATTTAATCAAAATGAAGTCAATAAAACTTTGTAACAAACATATTTTACATTATTTTAGGAATCAAAATTTCTAAAATATAACTTACATTATTGAATTTTCAGCTGGCGATGTTTTCAAAACAATAACCTTTCTAAAGCCACAAACCTTTTTCCCCTGCTTTCCCTTTGCCAATTGCTTTTTATTTAGTTCAATAATTTCAACAGCAATTATCTGTAGTCGCCATCGCTTATCGCTAACCAAGCAGACAATGCCAATCACGGCTTAGCTTTTGTTCTTGCACACAATTACCGTCATTAACATTTATTGTGTCGACCTCAAAAGTAGGAAGCAGCCCAAACAAGTAGCGAGGAAATTAAGTAGAAAATTGCAAAAATTAACAGCAGACAACCCAAAAAAAAAAATATATATATATATTCACAAAAAGCAAAAAAAAAGCTCACAAAATTCCAGTTGTTTTTGTTGGAGCTACTCTTCGTTTTTTTGCTGGTTTTCTGCCTTGCCTCTGAGTCTAAGACTGCTTAAGGAAAATTAATTAAAAATAAACATGGCACACGCTTGTTCTTTAGGAATTCCTTGCAAAATAGACCTGTGGCAAAAAGAGAGGAAGAGAGGGAGAGAGGGAGAGAGAGAGAGAGCGAAGGAACGAAACGAATACCGAGGCAGACAAATAAGAAAAATAAAAGCTAGTCGAACCAAATTCCAGCAGAAGCACACGAACATTTTGCGGCCACAAATCCGAGACGATAAGAAAATAAGTAACACAAGCGAAACATTCACGCAAGAGCTGGAGAGTACAGAGGAAGAGAGCTGTACGAGAGAGAAATAAAACACACTCACACACATGCACATGCAGGACGTAAGACAAAAGAAATAGCTAAACTACTACGATATTGAATCGTTTGAGAACCGAGTCTGGACAACGTCAGCGCCAAAAGTATTTAGCAATTACGTCAAGCCTAAGTGCCAGGGGCTTTATATGGGGCAAGAGGGAAGGACTCAAAAAGTCAGGTGAAAATTGCATTAGGTACATTTTGTTGTTTTTTCCTTCTTTTTTTTTTGTTATTCGTTCTGGCTGGTCTGGCTTCAGTTAGCCCCGTGACTTTGTTGTTTTTGGCGAGTTATATTGTGAGCATGCGAGGCCAGAACAGAAAAAACCACGGCCCGTGAGCTAAGCCGATTTTAGCGCAATTTAATTTTGAAGGAGGAGGGTGCTAAATACCTAAAAACATATCGCATATGAGAACTTTAACACTTAGGGTAGTGGGAAAAAATTTTTTCATCAGACAATTTGTGTGCATATATGGATGGGATAATAATTAACTGTGTTTTGGTATTATATAATGGAGTAGAGTATTTGTTAAGTAAGCTACTTTACCCTTTAAGCTCAAATATTAGTGGACCCTGACCATACGTTGCTGTGGTACTCTATGATTAATGAACGCATAGTAAAATGTAACATTTTTATTCAGCATAAGGTCGGCCGGATTTGTCACCAAATTTGAAAAGCCTGTTTACTAATTTGTATATTTACATCATGTTTTTATGGGGAAAATAAAGCTGTTTTTTTCCAATCCTTTACACTAACAACTTAAATAAAATTCATTTGGAAGCGGTCCGTAAGCTAGATCTGTGGGCCATTCACATGTAAAAAATAATTTTATTAAAACAATAAAGCAAGCGAAGCAAACTGATAAGCGTATCATATGCTTCTTTTAAGAGCGCCCAGAGCGAGTGAGAGGTGGAGGGTAATATTTTGTGCGTGTTTATCTAAACGACCCTGAAAGAATTCTTTGCCACTGTCGAGGCTGGTTTTTGTGTTTCTCCACTGTTTTTTATCTTATTGACATGCAAAATGTATTTAGCAAGATTTTTGTTTCTATTATAATAATGCAAATCTTTGATGCGGCTAGCATTGAGCTTAATCTGATGTTATACAAGCTCGATTCATCTATATTTTAATTCAATAAAACATGGAACTCATATCAATTGAATGCATGCTGTGTGTTATATGAGCTCAAATTGTGTTTTCTGTTACTTTTTGTTTAGTTTTTTGTTTTGTAAAACTAATAAACAGATAAATATTTTGAGCATGGTATTTGCTTCAGTTTAACAACAATTTCCTAATCCAATTTCATATTTTATTTTTGCTTTCTACTCAACCGAGAGCAAATAAAACTATTTGCTGCATTCTAAAAACTTGTAATAAAACTAATTCTCTCGACTTACAAGCTTTTGTATGAAATTTAAAATCTCTAACATTTATCGTACGCACAATTTTGAGTAAAATCCATATTAAAGCAAGGTATTTTGGGTACAAAAATTGTTCTCTGATTTTTAACTGTCGAGAGAAAATTAAATATTTATTCCAGTATATATATTCTTCTAAAAATAAATGTGTCAAATAGCTGTCAAAAACCAAAACATTTGTTAGAAATTCACAATTTGCCTGTAACTGATTGAATTTGTTTGCCAAATTGAATGTTTTGGCCATATGGCAGGGTTTAGGAGACATGTCTAGGCTCTGGCCACACTGCCTGCCACTATGATAGACCAATGACAGCTATTTGCAAATTAAACATGAGCACCAATTTCGTATAAATCAATTGATTGCCAATGCGTTTTGATTACCAACCAAACTGCCAAAAGCAAACAGAGCAGCCAAAAAATTTGTCTTTGACACGCGATAGAATAATGCAAGCAACGGCAAAGGGTGTGAAGGCTGCTTCCCCTCAATAGAGAGCGTTGATTTTGTGTGCGGTGGGTGTCTCAGAGTTTGCCTCATTGAATATATTAATGCCCAACATGCACTGAAATGGATTTTATTGTCTACAATACAACGAGACTTTAACTAATTCAGGTTTAGCTTTGGGTTGGGTTTTTTGACTTTGGTTTTGTTTTCAGCTCTGGCAAATGACTCGTTATTGCAAGTTATAGCCAAATTTCAAAAATGATTAGTTAGCATAAAACTGTCGGTTTTTATTGTGATAATATTTAATATAGATTGGTTTAAGCAAAGACCCTTTAAAACAAGATAATTGGTAAGAAAAAGCTTTACATTTATTTCGTCTCAGGGTTCCGCTCTCAGAAATAAACTATGCAATGAGTGTGAGTGAGCGCGATAGCGTTTTTGTTTCAGTTGCCCTTGCACTCAGCGGCCCGTCAAGTGTACGACAAGCGGCAGGCCAGCGGCAACAAAGAACGGTAAAAACTTCTCATTGTATGTGTGCGTGTGTTTTACTTCTTGCTGAGCCAGACAAGCAGTCTACAAATTTTGCTTTTTTCATATTTTGGTTTTTTCTCTGTCGTCAAGTGACATCGAGAAGTGCACACAGTCTCAGCTACATATACATACATATATATAAGCGTTTAAATAACAATTTATATGCATGCATTCCAACATTACACTTATTATTATAACTCATTATTGCAAAAGGGTGATTTATAAACAGGGTGATCAATAGATATATACATATATATGCAAAATGCACTCACCGGTAGCAGCAACAACACATTTACAGTTCAATGCAAGAGCTCGCTCTCTCTCTCTCTCTCTCTCTATCACTCTCTTTTTCAGTGAGCACTCTCACAAAAACAAAAACCTCACACCCACACACAACATTCATTAAATGAGATGCTCTCATCTCTCTTTTCTATATACATATATGCATGTATATTTTATTTCGCTTCGCTTATTATGAAGATTTTCAGCGCGCTGAACGCAACAACAACACACTTGTATGAGCGCGGAGAGGATAACTCTCTCTTTAACTTTTTTCGCGACCCGGCAAAGCAGCATCAAATTGGCGCGCGTTTGTCAATTTTTCATTTGCCTAAAAACACTTTAAAAAGCAATTACACGGCGATTCTATAATGTAATAAAAACTTTACGTATGTTCAGTGCGCTAAATAAACACAATTTGACTATTAATATAGGGCGTATAAATTTTAATTAAACAAATAAACGGACGGCAAGCTTCCGGCGATGTAAAGACGCGCAAAGTTCCAGGCGCACTGCCTTTGGAACAAGTGGAATTTGTGAACGATCGCACTCTGCAACAAGTATGAAGCTCACACTTGTTGGCTCTCTACAGTTAGAGCACGACACTTCTCTTAATGTCTCTATTCGCGAAGTTCGTGTGCTGCAACAACTGAGTACGCAAGCATTTTTGTCTTTGCTTGTACTTTACTATTGCCGGTGTTCTTGCTTTAAACATAATGTTCAAAAGATGACAAATAAAAAAAAGATCAATGAGTGTTGGAACTCACGGGCGATGTGTTCACACATGTTTGTTGGTGTGTTTGTTGCGTTCATAATTCGTCAGTTCATTCTCTTAGTCTGAAGCAATACAGAATTGCACTAGACGACTTCGTCTTTTACGACCACTTTTCTGTGCCGCAACACCAATACCATCATATTCGTTTGCAAGCAGAGACAATTGTTGTGCAACAACCACATACTATTTTAAATTTATGACTGCACATATTTGCGTTAAACTAAATGCCGTTTTTTATTGAACACACATAATACTGTGAGAAGAGCTGAGACCATTAAAGATAGCAGAGCGTAGTTTTCATTTCACTCATTTAAAGGTGCTGCAAATGCATAGATGTACGTCGCGCAGTCGAATTTCAGTTTTGCAATCGCTAATCATTCATTCTATTTAAAATTTGTAATTCTATGACACTTGCCATCGATTTTGCCTCCGCAACTTCCAAACAGTTATGTCGAAGGAACAGACAAAGAATAACATAAATAACAAAAACTTCGTCAAGCAGGCTCAGCAGAAATGTAAAAAACGCACATGCACTCAAATACTAACAGATTTTTATCGTTCTTGGTTGCCGCTAGCCTGCCGCTTGTCGTACACTTGATGGGCCGCTGAGTGCAAGTGCAACTGAAACAAAAACGGCTGCCCATGCTATCCGCTATCGCGCTCACACTTATGGCTTTCTGCTTTTGTTATTCTGTATACCATTTGAAATATTTCTGAAGCGAACCCCTGAGACAAAGCTTTTCTTACCAATTGCATTATCTTGATATTAAAGGGTCTTTGGTTTAAGTAGGACAGCAGCTTAGATAATGCAGTCTTTTCTGGATATTAATGAACCTAAAAAAAAAAAAGTCTAATAAATACTCTTTAAAATTTAGCATTCCTTAGTAAAGCTTTTATGCAGATATCTAAAATAAATTGAATTTTCTTTAAGCACAGACGCGTTTTGCAAAAACTTAAAGTTTAAAGAACATTGCCCATATATCATAACGATAAAAACTATTACATAGCACAGATTGACAGTACTTGTGCCCTCTCCACCCTTACCGCCACTTCCATTTCCATGTTTTGCGTAGCTATTACCCCAATTTGGTGTTCTATCTCAGACCCCTCACTTAGCTGCTCTCGCTCACTATTAAGTGACAGGCAGCACGCGTAATTTTTAATTTACAATGACATAAATCGTATAAAACTGTCACAGTCACTAAAAGCAAAATAGCAACAGCCTGGTCTAGTCTGGGCACAAATTATGTCGGCAAGCACACGCACAGAAGGGTGTCGAAAGTCAATGGGGAGCCCAATAGGGAAAGAATATGAAGACGGTAGACGGCAGACGGTGGAGGGGTTAGCAAGTAAAGCTAGATAACCGCTACAGCAAACCAACAAAACTTCAAAACAAAACATAACAAAGTAACATAGCGGGGGGTAATTCAGAGTATCTCTCTCTCTCTCTCTCTGACTCAGTCAGAGTCTCTGTCTGTCTGGGTGTATCTTCGTCCTTTTGCCAGGATGCCATTCAGGCTGGCATTAATAAGTAAATCTTCAGCATGTGACGGCTATCAGTGGCACTTCCGCAAAAGCCCTTCTCCACACTAACATTAAGCACACATATACACCCCCAACAAACAATTCAAGCTATTTATATTTTATCTTGTTGTCGTCGTCGTTGCTCGAGAAGTTCTCTAAAGTTCCGCTGCGTTCACAAATGAAGTTGCCAGGCAATGTAACTGTAAGTTTCCCCTGTGTGTGTGTGTGTGTTTGTCTGAGAGTGTGTTGTCACAGCCGGATGTTGCAATTCCTGGCTCGATGCCTATAAATTTAACTTAGTCTTTTGCTGGTCTACTTGTGTTTCCATTTGCGGCATGTCCTTACAAGACATGCGAACTCTTTGGATAAGCACTCAACAGTTTGAGTATAGCTTTCAGTCTTTGCATTAGTTCAATTATATGAGCTCTTCGTATGATAGAAATGTTCAAAACAATTTAAAAATTTTATTATGACCTAATAGTATATATTGATCAACTACTGTCAACAAATACCGTATTTAAACTATATATCATGTATAGAAACATTTATATTAAATATCAAGTTAATATAAATTTTGAATTGATTTAAGTAACTTACAGAAATACGTATAAGCTTGCACTTAATAACGTTAACTCGTTAATACTTGTGACATAAACAAAAACACTCAATGCATCCTGTGCAAAACCCAAAATTTGGTAACTCAAACGAGTGTTTAACACACACGCCCAAGGTATGTTCAGTTGTGGCAAATTGTGTAATTTGATAGTCTAAATAATATATCAAGAGAAAATAGGAAGTGCGCAAATTTACCAAATCCGCAAATAATTTCGAACGTACCTTCTAGAGGAGGTAAAGGATTTATATTTTGTAGGTGTAGAGCACAGGACGGCTGTTGGCCAGCCGAAAAACATGCTGCCATTGCAAATTCCCCATCGAAAGGAATGCAAAAGAGTGTAAAATCTAAAAAGCATTGCATACACAAAGGCGCCCGTGCATGGGTGTTTATCAGAGGGCAGGTGAGTGAGCCGATGTCTGTGTGTGTATGTGTGTTGAAAATGGATAATAAAAAGCTCATTGCAACAAATTCTTGCGCCACTTTCGGTGTTAGATTAGAAACGGTTTACGGAAGAGCGGAGAAAGCACTAGCGGGGGAGACTTGCAAGTGGAAGCAACTGGCAGCATGTTGCAATACGAAACGCTGTTCACTTTTTGCAGCTCATCCCAAGACCCAACCATGCTCTTCACTTTAATACCCTTTTAAAAGTTATACACATATATTGCAAGACAAAAATATATTATGAATGATGTTTGCTTCCTTTTTTATAATTCATTAGATAACTTTATGAATGAGCAAGTGTTAGTGCTACATGTGTTAACATGTCTGGAAGGGTGTTCATTGTTTGCCATTCAATTTTTTATCTAGCTTCATTTTTTTTCTTTGGTTTTTGGACATGCTCGGTGTCTCTTGCTTTTAGTTGTTTGATCCCTTGCACTTTTTCGTAGCCCATTTTTATTTTATATTTTTTGGCTTTGCTCTGCTTCAGCTTTTTTACTTTTTCACTTTGGGTTAACATTTCCAACGTTGCTTTACACGTTGCTTGCACTTGTTCGTGGGGGTTTTATGAGCTTAGTTGGCGATTTAGCGTTGCTTGTCTTATTTAGTTTTAAATAAATGGCAAGAGATACGCTCGTGTTTATTTCGGTGTGAATTAATGTTGAAAAGGAAAGTGCAGCAGCCGTTAATGAATTGTGAAGTGCCGAAATATATCTATTAGTCTGCAGAAACGTTTGTCTAAGCCCCTTTAAATATCCTGGAAATAACTCAGAGTTAAAACACACCCTAGCAATTTCAAGCATAAGCAGCTACAGTGTCTGATAGCTTTGTTTGCAATTAAAAACAAAATGCATTAAATACACAGCTGGCCGATGTCTGTTTGTCTGGCTGTCCCGCCCAGACTTGTCTGTCATTCAGGAAAACCGGAAAATGTGCCATTAAACACCAAGCACCAAACACCAATCACACAACCAACAGCAACAACAGCAACAACATGCAACAAAAGACTTAAGGTTTTTGTGCTTAAATTTCATAATCCGTACAAAGCAATGAGTCAGGACATCAATGTCGTTCTGGCCAAGCTTCAACTTCGCAAACAGCATCAGCTTCTATTCCTGCGTCCGTCGTTTTGAATGGCTCCAACGATGCGGCAAAGACAACCCAAATGGGGAAAGACTCATCAGCTTGCTCGCAATTTCGAGTTGACGTGCATGAAATGAATGAAAAGCGTGTGTGTGTGTGTGTGTGTGTGTGTACGTAAGTGTATTTGTGTGTTTGTGCAATGCAAACAAAGTGCGGAGAAAGCGCATGAAATGAAGCTACAGTCAAAGTAGCAGTCACCAAAACACCAGAACACAAACTGACATCCAAATGCATTAAGCAAAAATTTTCAACAATTTTTTAGTCACCCTCGCAACCGCCGTCAACTGTTCTCACCCCTCAACTTCTCGGACCGAACAGCATCCCCGACGCGACGGCGTCAAGTCTGCCTGAATAAATAGTTGCTTGGCTACGGGGTCGGCGTGTATTTTGTTACAGCGCCCCTGACAAAGTCAGTGAGTCAGCTTTGGTTGCGTGGTAACTAGAGATGGGAATGCGTGGAATTTGTTTTTCAGGATTTTTTATTCTAGGATTCTTGTAGTGGACGATAAATGGTCATTTTAAATTGAGAAATTCCTTAAATTATGCTCTTGTCATTATTTAATATCAAGCATTCCGTCTCGTTTGAAAATGATAAAGCAATATATATGAAATTAAATTACTTTAATAATGTGATTTTCTTTTGTGTCCATAATTTAGCATTCTTTTATTATGCTCTTATAACTCACCACATTGTTTCTCGTGTCATTTTGCTTATTTATGTTTGCAACGAAATGATTTTAATAATTGATAAACTCAGTTAAGCTCGATTTTCGTCTGAGCTCAGTATATCACACATTTAACCGCCAAATGCTCAGCTCTAGTAATTACTATTCAACAGCCATACGACAGTTGAGTTTGATTGAATAATGACCGGTGAACAAAGTATGCGGCTGTCAGCCTGACACTAATAGTGTTCGGGAGTGTAAAAGCACATTGTTTTTGTTTCTTCTTTTTTTTTATTGTATGAGGGCAGATTAAACGAACAGTTGAACCACCCGCATCAAGTTACACTTTGATGCGATTTTACATTTTTAATGGCTCGAGTGTCACGACAAATTATGATGCATTTGGCGCCAGTGGAGCGACCCGGACGCCGGAGCCCAACTCCCACAAGTGTGAAACGGCAGCTGCCGATAAGAGTTCGTACCCAAGGCGAAGTGTATTTGAACTCGTTTTTGGGATTGCACCTGCTGTCTGCCTGCTAATAGAAAATTTAAATGCCATGTCCTGGCAGCAAGTGTTGCCCAAGTGAAACTTGATGTTGCGCAACAATCTAAGCAAAGCTCATAAACTTCGCCCCGTCGAAAGTTTTTTGGGAAAAAAATCTCGCTTCGTACAACTTAAAGTTTCTACAATTTTTCCATTTCATATTTGGGTTTTATTTCATTTTTTGTTCTTGTCTGCAAGTTTCTCGTGCAAACTGTGTGGTCAGTGAGGCAAATGTTGCTTCTTCAAGAGTTCATGTGTAACGAAATTATGTGGCTGTTATGGGCAGAATTCGAGCGTAGGAAGTGGATTAAAGAGGAATGCACATAAGAATGAGTGTGTGGTCAAAGTTCTAAGGTGTAGGTCAACTTCCTTCTTCTTTTTTTTTTGAGTAAACTTTGGTATTGGAAGTGTTAAAATTTTCATGGCTTTTATAATAATATATTTATTATTTTAGAACTTACCATAGCATACAATATACTGTTTCAACATGATTTCCAGTTGATTAATGTCTCACCCAACAGCAGCTAGCTGGTCCTTGCCTATCTATTAACTGGTTCATCACTTGCACACTTTGCTGGTGGTGGGTGATGCGAGTGTAAATCACAGTCTTTGCTGGACATTTGTTTGGCTCTCGGGGGACGGCTGCATAATATGTGCCATGCATGTTGCATAAACAAGGATTAAATAAAAGAAGTCACAGTTCCCAGTGCCCAAACCCCACACCCTTCCTTTTCATTCTGTGGCCCTCTTTTATGAGCAGCACAAGTCAAATATTTGACGCCGTGTGTGTCGCCTCGACAAGGACATGCAGTGAGACCGAGACCATTTCACTGCCAGAGAGTTTGCCTCTTTCTCTTTTTGTGTGGAATGCTTTTTACTTTGTGTGCCACTCACGTTGTGCTCGTTATTCATATTTATTGCACACGTGGCAGTGCCACCAACAACTACGACGATGAGAAAGGCGTCGAAGGGGAGCAAGACGGCCTTCATGAGCCGCAGCTCCTGGCAACTGGGAGGTTGCAGACAAATGGACGCGTTGCATGTGCATTGTTCCTGGCGTTTCTGTTGACGCTGTTGCCGCTGTTGCTGATGTTGTTGTAGGCGTGTGCTCGTGTCTAGCAGCAAAAACTTTGCAATTACAGTTATTTGATGGGATTTGTAAGGGTTTCACCCAAACAAACACAGAGACAGCCACCTGGAATCCTTTTGCCCGACTCGTAGCATGATGCGGGTGTTGGCTGTTTGGACATTCATTTGCTGCCGCAATTTAACAGTCTTGACGATTTGCTGCGTTAAGAGGCAGTGCCTGGACTGGTGTTAAAAAACTGGAATTACATAAAAGGGTTAAAACAGTTTAAAAGGAACTCAACGTAAAAGTGGGATAGTTAATTGTTAGCTTGAGAAGAAGCATAATGAATGAAAGCTTAATCTTAGTAATATAATATCACAAATAACAACAATATTTTGATATTAATAATTGATGATGCTTCTGCGAATAGAAATATCCTATTTTATAGCCCGTTTTTATGACGCTCAACAGCGGCGCGTGTTATTTTTTAATCTTGTCGGACTTAATCAGGCACAAATCAAAAATAATTTTTTCATGAATATTTTATTACCCGATGGCAATAAAGCAAATAGGTAAATGCAAATGACTGGCAACAGTGGGGGGCGGGTTACAGCTTGTTATATGCTGATTTATAATGTAGCGACAGGCAGTTAAATTGATGGCCTAAAAATGCGTTGACAATAAACAAGCGTCGACATGTGTACAAATGTCAGCAGCGGACAAAGCTCATACAAATATGATTTATAAAATATAAAATAAATTATGTCATAGAGACTATGATTAGTTTCGTGGAGTACTTGCGGCAGGGTAGGGGTAGGGTTCTTTGGGAAAATATTATTTTATATAGCTAAGTTTTCTATACTTCGAATTCATTTCCAGAAACCCGCAATTCGGTTCAATGAATTTTCTTTATAACAAAGTACTTTCATGTTCCCTATATAAAATCATATCCAACTTTAATAAATAGAATATTTTTCTGTAAATTACGTAATAAAATCAAACAAAACTTTTTTGCTGCAGGGTATTTGCCCAACCATACGTCAGACATGATTTGGGAATTGTTAGAGATCATAAAATGCTGTTGGGATTTATTTAGCAAAGCGCAGAAATAAAATATGAAATGTCAATCATAAATAATTCGCAAAGCTGTAAAAAATACACAAAATTGATAATAAAATGCGAATTTAAAAAACAATAAAAGAAATGCATGAAAATAATGCAATTCTTTTTATTGGACTGCTTTTTGTCAAAGAGATAAAATGATTTGTTTGCAAAGGTCCATTTTATTTGCTTTCAGCAAATAGATTTTAATAACTAAGAGTTTACGTTTATGTTTTCGCTGAATTCATTTTTCTTTGCAGAGTTCTCTACTGCACTGCGGGATGTAAGAGTGCGGGTGCCACATGCTGTGAGACGAGGCGAGAAGGCAGTGCTCAAATGCTTCTATGACATCGAGGACGACAGTTTGTATTCGGTGAAATGGTATAAGGGCAGAAGAGAGTTCTACAGATATACACCCAAAGAGACACCACCTATGAAAGTTTTTCATTTTCCAGGCGTTAAAGTGAGAGTAAGTTGAAACCATTTCAAGCTACTGAAGCTGCACAATAAATCATTATTAATTTCGCTTGCAAACTGAGCCCATAAAGTCACAAAATCTCATGATGAACTTTTCGGCAAGAATTTAAAATTCTGCATAGTTTGTCCCAAGCCAAACCACCAAACTGACAAATTTAAACTCTTTTTCGGCAATATTGCAAGTCAATAAAAATCTAAATATATTAAACTTTACGCGGGCAACAAAAATGTGTAACATTTGCATTTTGAACGCATCGAAAGCAGTGAAATGCTTCACTTAACCGAAGGGCATGACTAGGGGCAATGTTATTGGCAGAGGGCATAGCTCGATATACATACGCACACATACGCACACAGATACACAACATTTCATGGCACAATCAAATCAAAACACGGTTTTTAACTTCCGCTTGATGGCAGTTACGAGCCGGAAAAAACACATCGTATTTTTGTGGTGCATCCATTTTAGTAACTCTTAAGTTTTGTTTTTACGCATTTTGATTTTCGGTTCGGTTCGCTTTGGTTTGGTTTGGTTTTATTTGTTAGGCAGATTGGCGGCGTGCTGGGAATATTTTTTCAATAAATATTGGTATTTTTAACTTGTTTCACAATTTTCGAAATTATTCAGCCATATGAAGTAGAACATCGGAATTTTATTTATTTTTCTTTTCATTTCTATTTCATGTGACAACAGCAAAATAAAAAAAATAAAAATAAACAAATTGAAGTGAACAATTCACAGTTCATGGCTAAAATGCAAAAGTGGCAAATGGAAATGTTTGTTTTCAAATTGCATAAAGCAAAGCCTTGCCAATATTTAGAAAAATAACTATGCATTTATAAAACACGACCGGATTGTCAGCTCTCCTGAGAATTGTGCGATTTTTATGGAGCAGACATCCGTTAAGCTTGAATTAATATTATTTTTTTTATAATATCTACTGCATGAATTGTTAAAAGTGCGATGAAGTTTTCGTTATGTCATCAGCTGGCTTTAAATATTTATTAATATTAAATTCAGCTGCCAAAGCTAGTCAACAAAGCCCACCACTGGGATTTAAATATGCCAATATAATAGTCCGGGACGTTGTTTTTCATACCAAATACTTTCAACAGCTAACAAATAAAATATTTAATATTTCATTTAACATTTCGCGACACCTTTCGGCACTCACTATTTCGCTTTGCACACACACACACACAGAAAAGTAAAAGAGAAAATATATATTGAAAAAAATAAAAAAAAATTTATAAATATTTTTGACAAACATGACACACGGGCAGTTTTATTATTTAACTGGTTGATGATTTCGAATAACACACATATGCCAGCCCAAACCAACTTTATTTACTACAATTATAAAATGAAATATAAAACACCAATCAAGTCCATAACGTTCTGGCTTTTAAACAAACACACAAAAAATATGCTGCAAACATTCGTAGAGATCCCCGCATAAAGTTGACCAGTTTCAACAATTTTGATGCCATAACCAGCGTACGTTTTTATTTTTTCGTTTTGTTTTTATGTTGCGCGAACGTTCAATAATTGAGGAAGCTCAACACGAAGCCGAAAGCAATCCACGAGATACACATTTGTTGTGCAATTTTTTCATACACCCACCAAGCAAACACATCTACTATAAATACATACCGTATATTTTTAAACAAATTTATTTCGCTTTTATGTCAAGCACTTCCATACTCTTTTGCCAAAAATACTCGTGTGTTTCACCTCTTTTTCTATCTTTCTCTTTCATTTATTTGCAGCGCACATCCTCCAACGAGAGCCAAGTGGTGCTCGATGCGGTAACAATGCAAACATCCGGTAAATACAGTTGCGAAGTATCTGCGGATGCGCCCTCATTTCATACATTAATAGCGGCCGCCGAATTGGAAGTTATTGGTAAGTATAAAGCAAACACACACAAAAGCGCAGCTGATAAAAAATTTCAACACAAGCAAATACTTAATAGGATAAGCCAAATGCGGGAATATAACGCTGAATGGAATATGAAAAGAATTTATAACAAAGGTTCAATTATTTTTAATAAAAACATTTATAGTTAAAATATTCAGGCAATGATTAAAATCATGTCTTAAAGTGCCTGGTGCCAACTATTAGACTAGTAACCTTCGCAAGATGTTTGTACATCATTCGATAATGCATACCACAAATGTTTATCCATTTTGGGCATGATCAGAAACCAAGATAATATGGCGACTGCCTGCAACTGTGTGTTTGTGCTGCCTTGTGGTTGGCTTCCCAATAGCCTCAAAAGCCAATTGGAAATGCACACAAACATATCGTATAAACATGAAATACACACACACACACACGACCAAAGTTTTTGTGGGACAGTCGAGTAGCCAATTTGAGTTTCCCCACATTGGCAAATCCCGTAAACCAATCATTCGCACACACACGCAGCTTAAAGTTTATTGACCAACGCTAGAGTTTTTTTATTTTTATTTTGTTTGTCTGCTTAAATATCTTCATCTTCATCTGGAGCCAGCAAATTTGTTTGTATTTTGTTTGCCTGAATACCGCACACTCAAACTTGAAGTTTATTTTTAAGTCACGCCCCTGCACACACACAGCGCCCACATTTGACTTTAGCCTTGCGGCCGTCTGGCATTCGCTTGGTTTCTAACCTCTTGACATCAGCTCAAGTCCGGGTCTATTTCTCTTGGCCTGCCCAATTGAACTTGATCCTGTTCGCATATGACAGCATTGCATGGAATTGGACAGTTGCTTCTTGTATTTATACATATATTTGACTTGCTACGAGTTTAGCTTCAACTTACATACACATTTGTACATATGCTTGCAAGACTCTTACAAAAAACGATTAAGAGTTGTTGTTTTGTCGTTTTATTAAAGAACATTTTATTCAACAGACATTTATGCATGTGACTTGGTACAATGTGAACTGAATAAGTGGCTCCACCGATTTAAGTTACGTTGCATTTTAAATTTGCTGCCAAACTGTAGACGTATTGGAGCGTGTTCAGAGCTGGCTCAAACACGTTTCAAATCAAGATCAAACTTTCATAATGTAAACAGTTAACTGACCTTTTGATTTTGAAGTTAGTGTGTGAGTTATTTCTTAATTCTTTTTTTGTGATTATAAATAGCTTCTTTAGGCTTACACACAGTTGGTACAAAAAGTACATGCATAAATTCTGTCACAACCACAACTTAAACATCTTTCAATCATATGTTCATGCCATATTCTGTCTTTTTCCCACCGCCTGCCTTTTTTGGGTGGCATTACAAAAGCTTTTCAATTATAGAATGTGAAACCGCAGAGATCAGGTCTCGACTGCCATTACACAAAATGGCGGGTTGTCAAAATGTCGCCATACACACTCACATGTACCAAAAAAAAAAAAAAAAAACATTCATCGAAATGGTGGTAGGCTTTCAAATCGCCAGACATGAATGCCCGGGGGCAATGGGAAGTAGTGGGAAGTGTGCATGAAAACTATATTGACAATCCCAGAGAAGAAACGAGTCAACTCACAGTCATTTTCCCCCTCTCTCTCTCTCTCTCTCTCTCTCTTTGCATTTACTACAGAGACGCCGCACAATGCGCCATTCATAAACGGAATCCGGCCACGATATCGGGTCGGCGACATATTGCGGGGCAATTGCACATCGCGACACTCGCGACCGGCGGCCAATCTCACATGGACGGTGAATAATGAAGAGGTGAGTCTCGCAAATTATGCAAAAACACAATTTTCTTGTTTTTAAGCGGCATCTGTGTGTAATTTATGCGTGCGTGTGACTGTGGCGAACGAGCTCTGTAATTACCAACACACATACAACCACGCTTGCATGCAACGCTCAGGATCAGGAGAGTAGTGTCTGTTATGGCACGCCTCATGCATTACGCCCACTTTTCAGCTCTAATAATTTAGCGCAGTTTTACGGACGCACTGGACATGAAAATGACAAAAAAAAAAAAAAAAAAATGCCATTGGATAACTCTTCAGTTTGCTAACAGTTTTGCACAATTTTCACAGTTTTCGCACAGCATTTTTGGTAACGCCCAATGCCACGAATTTCGCATAAACGCTTGCATTTTGTTTGGTTTTTGGGTTTTCGGTTTTTAGCCCAACTAATTTGCCATTTGCTGTGCTCAAATTTATGCAATGTTATATTATTTTTGTTGTTGTTGCATAGATTGAATGGGGGGAGTCTGCAAAATGGATTTTTGAGCTTTACGATGATAACTTGAATATCTGCGCATAATGAAGTGACTGCATTTCGGCTAATTGTTGCCTATTATGTTGATAATGGATTAGATACATAAATCGAAATAGGGCATATCATGAATTGCATCATGATAATGAACAGATGAACAAAGTCGGGGAAGTCTATGAGACTTTACTCTCATTGTTATATTAAACAAATGTTTGCATTAATTTGTTTGATTATATTTTACTTAGTGCATTTATGTCTTATCGTCCTTTGCATTTAATTGTTTGTGGATTTATTGTTTGAGCACATTTCGAGCACTAGAGTGCCATAATATACGTAGAGGACAAGGGTAGAAATCAGGTTAAAGGTTGAAGCCGCTTTGCATTTGGCAATCAACCGGAGAATTCGAGCCCCAAATAAACCCAATTGAAAGCAACTCAATCCGAACCCACGAACTGCACATTGAGCGCCTTTTCAGCTGCCAGCTCGCGCAATTGCGGTTTCTCTCCGTCTTGTTGTGAATGTGTTTTTGTAGGTGAGTATGTTTGGGTGTGTGTGGCTCTCTTCATATGTGCTTGTGCTTTGTTTTGCTGCTAACGTTTCCGTCCTTTTTGGTTGCTGCTGTTGTTGTTTCCGCTATTATGCGCCATCAATGAACATTGTTTGCCATGGACTGAAGCTTAAATTGCCTCAACAGTCAACGTGCAAGCGTGTGAGTGGCAGTGCTTACGTATGTGTGTGTGTGTGTGAGAGTAAGCTAATCGTAATATGCCATCAGATATTTTGATTAGAAAAAAGAATAAGCTTTTTGTTTGATTACAGTTACATTAAAGCTCAGATTTTATAATTGAAAGACATTTAATTGCCTTTAACCACATATAATTATTGTTATAGCAAGTTATTATAATAAATATAAATTAATACGAAACTTTACTCCTTTCATTGCAGGTAAATCCTTCACACGTGCGGCATCATAAAGTGTTGCACGATGTGCGCAATGAAATGCAAACTTCGATTGTTGGCATACATTTCGTTGTGACCGATCAGCACTTTGAAAATGGCAAACTCAAGGTGAGAATAAGCTCCTTTTAATAACTTTGAAGAGAAAGTGCATTGCCAAGATACTTTACTGTTTATGTTGTTGCATTTGTAGCTACGTTGCAGCGCACAGCTGCATGATGTTTATTGGAAGACGACAGAGAAGACCATATTGGAGGCAGATCCCTTTGGCAAATATGGAGCCAATGGGGCAAGTGGGAATCGCGTGGGCGCCGATGAGATATATGACCAGTATACGCTGCATGAGGATGAACAGTTTCAAAGCAAGAAGAACAGTTACCTGACACAGCTGCAGGGTAAGTTTTGGCAGCCAATTAGCGTTCACACATACACATGAACTCATAGACAAAAGAATACAGCAACAACAACAGCAACAACAGCAACGTAAAAGTACATGGTCTGCATTTTTCTATTTCTCGCTAGACTTTCTCTTTCATTTTGTACCCTCAGGCGAAGAAGATGACGATGGCGCCGAAGGTTTAGAGGATGGCGGCGCCGCTTGGCGTGGTGTCGGCAGCTCGGCCAGCAGCCAAACAACAGTGGCTGTGAGTGGTGCAACTGTAACTGCAACGCTTCTGGCCCTGCTCAGCTGGTCACTGGCCAGGCAATTAGTGTCGCAGCTGGCAACGATTACAAAGAAACGGCCCATGCGGGTAGCAGCCGTAGCAAAGCAGCAGCAGCAACAGCAGCAGCAAAGACATCGCCTGCGGGTGCCAAACTGCACGAGCAGCAGTTGCATCAGTAAAGGATGCAGCAAAATATGCAGCAGGCAATTAACATGATTCAATTGTCACGCAACTCTTGTGCCACACTTCAGGGAGGGTTAAGCAGCAGCAAAAAAAAAAAAATAGAAGGACTCGCAGCAGGCAGCAGCAAAGTAGGCTTCAGCCGTAGGCAACAGCAAGCAACTGCTAAATATTTACACCTACACAGACACAGACAACAGTTTCAGCTAGCTCAAAGTAACTTCAAATGCATTTAACACAAAATAAACAAAAACAAGAACTAAAAGTGAGATAAACAGGCAAAAACAACCTTACAGAAAATGCAACAAAACTTTCATTTAATATACAGACTTATATATAAACTCTGAAAAGAAAAGTTTTTGTGAAAAGCGAAATAACATAAATAATTGCAGCCTTTAGTAAGGTTTCGATTAAAATAATAATGGTTTTATTTTACTTCTTTTTTACAAGCCGAGCCAAAAACTTATTACACTCTTGCCTAAACTCCTAAGCAAACCGTTTGCGAACCGGTTCAGTTTTTCTTTAAACACAATTTATGATAAATCAAAACAAAAACGTGTTAATGAACATTTTGTTCCAATCTTTTCAGTTTATTTCCTTAAAATATATATTTATATAACGAAAATTAATATTATTTATATACCTATACATATATTTAAATATATGCATACATATAATCATATATGTATTATGCCTAACTGTAATTCCAACACAAAACCAGAAAATTCAAGGTTAAAAAGGAAGATGAGCAACTAATTTCTAAGTATCTAAACACACCTATATATATGTAAAAGTATATATGTAATTGTATATAATATTAAAGAAAAACAAACGTGAATTGTATAATTGATAAGTATTTACGGTAGATAATCAAAAATAAAACGAGCGAACGAAAAAAAAAGCAAACGAAAAATAATAAATGCGTTTTCAATTAAAATTGTTTGATTTTAGGTAAGTAATACTCTTATCTTTGCAACCAATTTGTTGATGATTTAGTTCAATATTAATTCCGTTTTTGAATATTTTACAAAACAAAAATTATTTGAAAATATTTTGATATGCTTTTATGGATATTCTGTTATTGTATGTATCATATAACAACACATTTGCTAAGCTGCTGCTCAACATAATTACACAATTAATTATTCACATTCCGAGAACACAGAACTAACGCCCACAAAATGGCTTCCCATTAATGATCTCATGGGCTGAGCAAAGCCTGCGCCGGACTCGAAATACTTATAAGAAATGACAACAATAAAGATGAGCTGCCCGGCATAGTGGTTGGCAGTGGTAATAGTTGGAGTTGGAGAGGGGAGGAATAAAAGGTGAGCCCCTGAAGGCGGGCGACCCCTACAATTAGCATAACTAAAACGCTCAATTAGGCGCCTAAAATGCTTTCGCTGGCAGGATGTGGCCTGGGGGGGCGAGTAAAAACAGAACATCGCACAGACTCACCCACACCAAAGCAATTTGCACCTTTTATTACACAATTCTTCGTCTCCCATTTTGTTTATTTTTTATTTTTTCCTTTGTATATTTTTTTTTTGCTGTATATTCTTTGTCTGGCGCTGCGTAATGTTTATTTTTAATTATATTTTTTTGCTCATTGTTTTTTTGTTTCTCTTTTTTTCTGTGTTGCTCTTTGGTTTTTGTGTTGCGGCTTCATTGTTGGCGATTTGTGGGTGTAATAAACGTTAATGGCGGTTGACCAGAGAGAGAAATGGCGGCACTTTGTTTTTCGGCCACTTCTTTTGTCGCATTTCCTGATTAGCGCACTTTTCTTTTTGATTATTTCTTGGAGGCCGAAGCATTAGATTTAATTGGTTCTATTCAATTGATAATTTGTTATCAGCTGTTTAGCGTTTAATTATTTGCATTCTTCTTTACATTATATCTCACAAAAGTATAAGAAAGAACAATAACAACAACAAAACAGTATCAGCGAACGCTTCAAGCGTATCAGTCAACTTTCTGACAAAGCGGATAAAAGCGTTTAATGAAACTTAAAAAAAAAAAAAAAATAAGAAAATAAAACATACAAAAGCAGCAAGAAAAATTTTCGTCTTTCTATGCAAGTTTTCGTAATTTTTTTCTTTCTTTGGAATGGAGCACAGTGCTGGTGGAAAGTTTGCGCCCAAGCGAAAGTTGAGTGTTTACAAAAGTAAAGCGGCTTTTAAAAATGTTTAAGCAACTTGCCTTGGCTTTTCACTTAGCGACAAACTGACGCCCAGCAGCAACAACAACAACAACAACAACAACAACAAGAACACAAACAATGACAAACACATCAAGCTAAGTTGATGTAGCTACATATTCATAATGCTGATTGTCGTTGTCGTTGTTGTCCTGGCTGCCGTTGTGCTCGTTGTCAGCTAACAGATTGAAAATTTATTCAAAACTCTGGCAAGTCTGAAAGTGGCTTCTGCCCTTCCCTCAACCCCCCACCCCACACCGCCACACCACAGGCCCCAGGATAATAGCTTTAACTTGAAAAGTAGCTGGCAAGCGGCTTTGTGCTGTAGTTTCTCATATTTCTTCTTCCCAAACTGTATTTGCACCGCTTTTCATTTGAGCAAATGTCATCGCAGGTTGTACAGAAATCTGGACTCGCATAATTGAAAGAATCCATGTTAAAGTTAACTTTGCAAGTTGGTCTCATGAATATGGCACAATGACAATGACAACTCTCTGTGTGAACTATGAATTTAATTACTTGCCCAATTTAAATCACTTAGGGAATCTCCATTTGAATATGAAAAGTCATAAGTTATTTATGCTTTCAGCTACAATGCATAAGTAAGTTTATTCAAAAATATTAAGCTAAAAGACTGTTTCTCAAAACTAATAAGATAATCAACCAAATAAATAGACTCTCTCCATTAAGAAAATGGAGATTAAAATAGAAGCTTTAAGTTTTAAAAATTCATAAAATGTTGACGAATAAAATTTGGACAAATTCTCAGCCGAAATTCCATTTGGCTCAGCTCGATTCTGAATTTTAAAAGAGCAAAGGAAATGTAATGAAAATCCCCAACTGTGTTGAATTCTGTGTAGTGCAGATGAAGGCAAAAGCCCAAAAAGAGAATTTTCTATTAACGCACGTATGAACAGGTTGAGCATGTTTGAAGGGAAAGGGATGTGGTTAGAGAGGAGTGAAACATCTGTTTCACTCACATACCCGTAAATTTAGTATCAAGTATTGCATTCAAAAGAAAATGGGCAAAAAGTAGTAAGTTTGAGGTAGGTGCAAAGCTACGAGCGACAGACTGACAAAACCTCAACATGCCACTAAAAGCATAATCATGCACTTAACTAAAGCCAGCAGGCAACTTACAACAACTTACACATGTGTGCGTGCGTAGAGGAAGTTGGAGTGTAGGGTTAGCCATAGTATCCTGGCAGGTGGGGCTCAGGTTTATAAGTTGAGTCGTTGTAACGCACGTAGAACTTAAGTCATCATCATACAAATAAAAATTTATGACTTTAAATGGGAAATGGTGTATGCGTGTATGTTGCAAGTGTGTGTGTGTGTGTGTGGTAGACCCACAAGTCAGTTGAGTTGGTTTTGTTCAAAATACCACCTTATTTGCACTTGCATCTGTTTGTAGTTACTATGTTGTTGGTTGTATTTTGTTTTTCAGTGTGGCTCTTTTTTGTTTTTTGTGGTAAGCCAAAGTTTGCATTTTAGACAGCTCAGGACAGTTAGTTAGTGTTAAAGTGGCCCACAATTCAGAAAATACAACAAGAAAAGCCTGGCGACTAAGTTTTTGCTAGTTTGTATGTCGCAAGCCAGGCTTTATTTTTAAATTCCTCAGACATTGAAGCAAAATGGTATATCTTTGAAGGAATGCAAGTCATTGATAAAATCATAAAAAAAATGATTATCTGCGAAATACAAAGAGTCGACCACTTTAGTGTGTACTTTGCATAAAACGCATAAAATGCCCGAGAGCGCTATCCATTTTGATAGGCATATGCTAAGACTACAGCATAAATTCCAACTAGATACATTGTTACCAAAGCTAACGCCATAAAATACAACATGCCATAATGAATCGCAAACATAAAAAATACTCAATGCATATAAATTTTAATAAGCCATATAAAAAGTGAAAGATACGAGCAGACTATAATAGAGAGACAGTGAGAGAGAGAGGGAGAGAAAGACCAACTACTTATACCAAATGCACTTTAAATACAAAAAAATATATATACGTATGAACATAATTATGCGACTGGCAAGCAAGTTAAACATGGATCTAATAGTCTGAACAAACGGCGGAACGTCTGTGAATTATGTGACTTGTGCCTGCCTGTTAAATAATAGTGCAAGAGAATCTACGCAAGAAATTAAAACATTTTTGAAAACAGCCAGACGCAGAGACAGACATATAGACTGGCAGACTCGAGATTTCGCTGCTCATGAGTCATGCGACGCGTTGTCTGCGAGGCGATGCCAAAAACAACAAAATACAAAAATAAAAAAAATACCTTAAAAATAAATGCAAGTTGCAAAAGAAACATCAACATAAATTTAAGTCAAACAAAGCGTGACGCTCATGTTTTTTCATACACCAAATGCGAGCGAAGTTCGTTCGAGGAGTCTGTGGCTGATACAGCTCCCCCGAGCGCAAAAGGCGCGAGGGGTAATAGGAAGTTTGTGCCATTGCCAAATGCCAGCCTGGCAGCGATTCTAATGTCGTTGTCGCTGCTTGGCTGAAAATGTTGCGTTCCATAAGGCGTAAACACTCACAATGGGAATGTGGTAACACACATAGAGAGTGAGACAATTTTCTCCAAGCCAAACAAAAGCATACCCTTGTTGAATAAAATTTTACAGCTTCGCTTTAAATGTATTTAAGAATATGAAAAAGTAGATAACTATTCCATCTTTTTTAGGAACACATAATATACCGATGCTAGAAGCTGTATGAAACTCGCGTCTTGACAAAACTATAATACCCTCTTGCAAGAGTATGAATAAAACACACACACACTCACTCCCAAACATGCACCACAATTATGTGCGCAAGAGTAAGATGGAGAGAGACATGGCTTTTTGGCTTGCAAAGTATGCAGCGAAAAAAATCACAGCTCCATGAAAAGCCAGCAAAAAATCAACTAGAAGAGCAACAACAGCGACAACAACAAACATTCATGCGTTGGAATGCTGTCTGGTGGGGTTAGACGGTTAGCGGTTTGCAGATAGTCAAAGTTGAAGTTGGGTCGCTCTGTCTCTCTGCCATTCTCTCTCTCTCTCTCTCTCTCTCTCTCCTCTTGTGGTGAAATGATGCGACAAAGTATTAAATGAGGTTGGCCCGAAGCAACTGCCACTGATGCTGCTGCTGCTGCTTATTCTTCTTCTTCTTTTGCTATTGCTGCTATTTACTGCAACATAAATCAAAATCAAAGGCAAAGCAAAGAAATATACACACTCTAGGGTCATAGCTTTTAGTTGAAATGCGGAGGTTGGCTGCTGAGTCTGATCTGGTCTTTAGTAGTCGCATGTGTGTGTGGAACGGAAATGCAGCCATGTAAGTAAGATAGTTAGATATGTTGAAATAAACAAATTTGGGCTGCTGCTGCTGGTGCTGCTGCATACAAAGAAGCAAAGTAGGTGGACAGCTCAAGACAGGCACATAGGACATGGTTTCTACTTTTCCGCAGGCATTTCGAGGTACTGCAGAAATAAAGCTCTCAAAGTAAACCAATCGAATCTGGGCTAAGCTGTGAACGTTTAAAACTATGAGATAGACTTTAAGTGCTGTGTGTTTCTAAAAAATAAAATCCAGTGAAAATTTACTTTTTAAAAAAAATGTAACACATATATAAGCACGTACAAACAAACTCACACAAAAAGGCGCAACTTTTTAATAAACTTAGCTAGCAATAAAGACTGCCAAAAAGCATAGCATACTTATGCGAGCAATTTTTATCAAAATGAAAAGTGAAAAGGCAACAAGAAATTTTTTGATACAGAATAAAACGCAAACGAAAAAGAATTTTGAAATGAAGATAAAAAAAATAAATACACTTCAGGCGCTGTATAAATTGCATAAAAAAATATATATTAGATGCCTTTGGATGGCGCATTTGATATTTCGCACCTGTTCGCTGTGTATTAGAATAAATATTTGATTAAGCAGCATGCGGCCTGCTGTTAGCCATGCTGGCACATGAGTTTCATGTCGCCGCCACAGAATGTAACCGAATATCGTGATGACGAGTTGCTTTTGGCCATAACGAACTCTAGCACCATGCATATGTATGTATGTATATGTGAATGTTGCCTTTAGCCGCAATCTACGCACGGACATTGACTACGATGCTGCTGCTGCTGTGGCATACGGGGCATACAGGGCGTATGCGAAATGCGATGCTTGAGTGAATGGCAACTAATGAATGGACACAGCGCAAAAACGTGAGAAGGCAAGTCCAGCGTTTGTGTGTCTACATGCATGCATCAAAGTGTGTGTATGCGTTTCCGCGTGTTTTCAATTCCATTTTGCATGCACAACAACAGCAGCCAGCTTGTATTGGACACCTCTTTTTAGGCAACCGTTTTTTTTTTTTATCCATTCCATTTTTTCTGTAGCTATTTTTTGTCTTTACTTCTTTTGTCTCGTATCGTTTGCGTTTTGCCATTTGTCTATTATCAGGCTGTCTAAACGCAGACGCAGATTGCGATTCAATTTCAATGTTTGTTTCTGACTTGCAGTTATGCCTCGCGCATAACAGAGACGGAGAATTCATTTATAAATTTGCCTGGCAAGCAAAACGAAAAAAGAATTGAGCTTATATTCTTTTGATAAGAAATCAATTTTGGAAGCTTTTTCGATTCATGATTGAATTAAAATCTTAAATCTAAATGTAGCAGTAAAAGTTGTATGCACTATGAAGAGAAACGAGGTAAACTATAACTCGAAAATTGTAAAACATGCAAAAGCTGGATAGAAGCAGAAGCAGTTGACTTAGCTTAATAAAAAACAGGCCGAAAAGATTATTTTGTGTTTTCTCAATGTAAAGGTGGTAAACTAGGGTTTACTTGAGCATTTTGGGTGCCTAGAGTATTTAATCAATACTATTCATACTCTTGGCTAGCACAAGCAAATTTCTGCTTAATATCTTTGTAGCACTTTTAGTGCAACTAGAAATTCTTTTTGAATGCAATGCAATATTTTTTTTTTTTTTTTGAGCAACGCATATTTAGAGGCACAAATTACGCTTAGTTTGGGTGGGTGTGTGTGTTTGTGTGTGTGGCAGGCGCAGTGGTTAAATTCAGACAAAATGTTTACTATGCAAATCGAATGACAAGAGCCAAGGGGCAACAGAAGCAAAGCACCGAGCACTAAAGGGCAAAAACAAAATGCAAAAGCATTAATTAATATTCAAGTGCGCTGCTGTTTTTGTGTTTCGCCCTATTTCGCCCTCTCTTCTCCACTCCCTTTTTTCTATATGCGCTCGGTTACTCCCCCCGTTTGTTATTTAATTCGATGCAGGCTCCGCAACTGACACCGAACAGTGAGAGAACGAGAAGAGAGAAAAAGTGAGCGAAAGTTTCCCGAGGGAAACTTATCAGTGTCAACGTTGTGCCAATAAAAACTATACTAGTATGCAAATATTTCCACAATCAAACAAATAGCTGCTAACAGCATCAGCAGCAGCAGCAGCAGCAGCAGTGCGGCACAATACAAACAAGAACGAGATGTTGCCCAACAAAAGCTGAGAAATCCCGCAGGACGAGAAAAATAGCAGCAACAACAACAAATATGCTATGCATAAGGCATGCAGAAATAATGGTTAGGAACAGAGCGACAACCAAAAGAAAAGAAAAGAAAAGAAATGAAAAGGCAGAGCATGAAAGTGAAGTGCTCGAAACTGAAGCAGCTGCCTCACGTTTTCCTGTTACGCCACAGGACAACGTTATAAGAGGACAACAAGCATAAGGCTGCTGTGCATTTCGCTCCTTTCTACTTTTTCCTTCTTCTTCTGGTTCTTTGTCTATTTGTGAATTTGCTTTCGCTATTTGCTGTTCCGATTCGTTCACTTTCCGCTTTCACTTACACATTGGCTTTGATTTGCCACAGCTCCAGCTGTAGACACGACTAAAAAGCACAACAACAAATTTGCATAGCTCACTGCAATTTTGCATTCTTTGTTTGTTTCAACTACAATGTGAACAATATTAAGAGCAATTCCCTCGTCGCGGCTCGGCCTTTATTTCACTTTTTAGCGTAACACGCGCTCAACTTTGTCAACTTTCATACGCCATGTGGGACGCACTTTTGCACTCTCTGCAAACAAAAGTTGAAGAAAAACATGTTTTACTTTTTTCTTCTTACTCTCAGTTGACTCTGATGTGTTCTGTTCCCTAGCAGTAACTTAAATGTCGCAGCTTCCATTAACTTTTATTTGTCACTCGACGTAGATTTGAAATAATTTTATGTGTTCCATGAATAATATATTTTCCGTTCAATTGCAGCAATATTATTCATACATTTTAGCTGCATCAATTGGTTTTTAAAAACTTTGTTCATTTTAATTAAAATTTTGTGACCTGCATTTGATTTCCCATTAAGTATCTGTTTGCCTGTGGCACATTTTCAATACATATAATCAATAATAATGGTGCTGCTCGACAATATAAAATATGGTCCAATCAATTTCGATGTGGTTCTACAAGCTGCAATTGCACTCGTACAATAAACACCAAAAAGACTATATTATTTATTGAAAAAACGTAAAAAAGCAATTAAAGTTGTATGTTTTTGTTATTTGATTTTTGCCATAGAAATTAAAGACCATAAGTTTAGTTTTAAATTAATTACGTTTATAAGCTCACTATTTATGGGTTTTGTCTAAACAAAGTTTAATTGCATAACCCAACAAATACAATTTTAATTTTATGAAACAAATTATTCACACTTTTGAAAATAATTGTCAACATTCGCTAGCAATTTACTATATGATTTATTATTAAACAAATTTAATGAACATTTTTGGCTGTTTTGAGTAATGCATCGGAAATTGTGTCTGTTTTCCTATTTATAGTAGAAATTTTGTATAAACACCTAACATTATTAATTGAATACTTTTTTGAGTAATAAATCAGCTTTATAAAAATTCCAGCTGCCTGTTATTTGACCCAAAAAATGCTTACACATTCCTTTACCCACTCAGTTTAAGGGAAGCTTCTTAACTTCTTAAATAACTTCGTTTCACTTAACCCAGACAAAAATGCCGCTTGACGCGGTTCGCAACTTAAAAGCCATAAAAGCCGCAACAAAGGCAAGAATGCCCCAATCTCTTTCCCAGCCCACGCAGCCCCTAACAAGCATCCACCTACGCAGTTTTGTGCAAACTTACGCATTTCGCATGGAGAGAAGTTACGAGCTGGGAAGTTGGGCTTGATAAACTATAAGCCACAAATTTGCATGAGGCTGACGCTCACCGACTACAAATTGCCATTAAATGCAGCAGGCGGCAGTAGGTGGGCGTGGCCATGGGATAGGCGAGAAAAACCCAGCACAGGTAAACGAATCTAGTATGTACTGTCTGTATTTTATACTTAGCTGGGTACCTGAGCTATCCCAACAATAACTGACACCAGTTGCTGCTGCTGCCAGGTTGCTCTGTGTTGGTTGGTGCCCACTTTGCCACATTCTGCGCTCCACTTTGTTGCAACAATTTGAGCGCGCCCCCGAGGCGCTCGTTTCAAGGATGTGGGGAGCAACAGGACGGAACAGGACGAGCAGGCGGCGTAGCGTTGCTGCTTCATTGCATTTAATTCATTTTTATTGCAAAAGCTTACAGACAGATAGAGCTACCGGATAGGACGGTACAGGACGAGACGGACGAGACGTTACAGGATAGGAAGCCACTTGCCGCCGTAGCCTGCTATTTAAAATTATATTGGTGAAATTTTATGCAGTTGCAGCTACTGCTAAGCCAAGTAGGAGCAAACATCTGACGTACTCCCTCACTCTTCCCTTACTCTCCTCCCTTACTCCTCATCATCAAATGACTCCGTTTCTATACAAAAGATTTACAAAGTAGCTGCGGCAGCAGCTGTTGCAAGTTTTCAACAGAAAAGGACTCTCCAAATAGTGGCAGCTATTCAGCACAAAGCACAAGGCACACCAAGGGCGGCAGGACGAGACATTTTGATGAAGCTACTCCATATTGGTTGGGTTGTTACGGCAGCGTCAGCGGCATCAGCAGCAGCCAGCTGCCTGGCAGGACCTAGGACCTGGCAACATAATTTAAATAGCATGTAAATTAGACGGAAGTCTAAAATGAGTGCATAATGTCTGCTAAAACTGTTCTAAGTGATTGTAATTTAGGATAAGTTGTGAGCAACTCGACGTCTTCGCTTTTGCATTCTCCTTCACTAAAATCGAGTGTAATTTTCATCTGAACTTCGGACGCAAAACTTAAGCGCAATTTCAGCACTGCGGCCAAGTGAAGACAGGCAAAATGATTGCCAAGATTAAGCAGCCAAATGAGCAGCACTTTGTGGGTACGAAAACTTACGCGTAGGCAGGTTAACAGCTTGTTCGGTTCGAGTTATTGAAAGTAATTGAATTGTTTTGTCGTAGTTTAAATTACAACATTCTTAATTTTTTTTGACTAGTCGCTCTTGATTTATTGGTATTTAGAAAAGATTTAGAAAAACATTTTCGGTAACAGCGCAATGGCTAAAGAATCTGCGTATAAGTCGAAACGTCTCAGGTCTTGCATTTACACTAGAAAACGTTAAATTGTTGTCTTTATTGTTATATATTAGTAGATATATTAGTCTTTTTGTTCATTTGAAAATGTTAAAGACTCGATCTACAAATCAAAACTTGGATAAATCTTTTTAAAGTTTCCGAGAGGTTCTGTAATGGTTTGGAAAACAACCAATTGACTTTTACATTTGCCTATAGGCTTTGATTATGTACACCTCTCGGAACCGTATTAAGTATCTTAAACCAACATATACAGCATCCTACCAAGCTATTAAAGCAAACGTAATTGCAATTTAAAGCACAGAATGAAAAAGTATACTCCAAATCGAAAGTTGAAGGCGGAGAATGCCTTCACTCGTATGAGGATTGTGCATGAGCATGGAAAAAAGAGCGCAAAAAAGGCAAGCGAAAACGAAAGGTGCTAATACCGTTACAAATCCAGTGAACACATCCATAGCCACAGACCTTAAGCCGAGTCTTAGTTAAGGTAATGGTAAGGTTTGCCTATTCGCATTTGGGGCTCTGTTTTTGGGATTGCCACAAAAAGCTATTGCACCAGACGGCCTGAGAGTATGATCTGTAAAGAGGATAACAAAAGGAATGGCATGAAAAAGAAAAGCCAAACAAAAGAAAAGAGATAAAAGTACTACTTCAATGTAGTTGCTGTTTTTTTTCTCTTTTCTCGAGTATCTATGAAATAGCTAGCCAAATGGCCAAATTAAGTTTTGAGGTACAAACTGCAGCAAGTTTTTTTATGTAGCTCTCTCTCGCATTTCTTCTTTTGCAAAGTCCATTAACGGTTCGTGTACAATGAAATGTGCACAAGATGATGAACGCAATACTCAGCTAAGGTAAATGCAGTTGCAAGCAGGATAAGTCTTTAATCATCTTAGATGTTACTCAAACATAACTGTCATAACTACACTCCAAAGTGTTCGTTAACTTTGCCTGATGAGTGAGCAGTGAGTGAGTGCCCTTTCTACTACCTGCACATCGTCGACTCACTCTAATCTATCAATAATATTATTGCTAGTAGAACCTCCGGCCAAAGTACTTGGCTCACAACTTGACTGGATAGTGGCACCCTGCACTCTGAGCTCCTGCTGCTGCCGCTGTCGAAAGTTTGGTGCCACCACCTGTAAACTCCTTCAGCTGCACTCAACGAGCTTGCGTAATTCCTTAGGTAAATTTATAATTACTGTAAGCAACTTGAACTAGTTACGCTGGCAATTGAAGTTCCACCTTTTTGTCCTGCTCCAACGGTTAGCTGTTTATAGTGCCAAAGTATCTTCTTAGTCGACATGGAGCTACCTTCTTACAATGTTCTTTATTTTTTCCTACTATTTATAGACTGAACTTAATTTTATAAGGTTTTTATAAGGTGGATGAAATAAATAGTTAAAATGCACAAAAATAAATGCTTCATTTATAGATTTTTCACGGCTTTCCTTCTCATGTGATGTTGTGCAGGGTAGATAAAAGATAAAGAAACGTGAAACTTGTATCAAGTTTTGTCTGGCAAACTAGCGCCGGGGCAATCTAATTTCCATTTGCACTGGCCACTAGCACTACACCTACTTGCCAGGTAGCAAACTGTCTTGGCCCTGTCTCCTTGGTACCCGCTCCTTGCTGCTTGCATTTTCATTAGTTTTTCATTTTCATGAAGCACCCGCACCTGGCTGTATGGCTGTAAAAGTTCTTTGCGCAATGAAGTGCCATTTTTTGGGCGCCAGTTGCAGTACAAAGTGCACTTCATTCCAAGCATCGAAAAACGAGCGCCAGTAGTATGAGTGGCGGGATGTTTTCGCCTCTTTTTTTTATTGATTTTAATAAAAAAGCAATTAAAAATTTAGCATACGCAGTGTCGCACGCACAGTGCATTAACCAATATGATTTATACCATGTTTGACATTTTAATTATGCTTCAAGCTCCTCGGGCTGCGCGACCCAAATATGTATGTATGCGTTTATGTACTTATAACAATATAAATATAAATAACATTATTTTTAATCAAATTTCATCAGAGTTTTTGTTTTTCATAAATTATAGGGATATTTGTTTTCATTATTGCAGTGCTGTTGCACTTTTAATGTCAAATTAATTGCATTAAATTATGTGTAAATTTTATAAATTCTATCAACTTAAAATGCTCTTAATGTGTATGGTATAAATGACCGACAATAGGATCAGAAATCATCACAGTTAATCTCAAAACTGTTTTTTGTCCTAGTTGACTGATTGTCAATATTCGCAATTAATTAACAACACAAACCATCAAACCATTTTGGTAATGCTATTATCGAGCTTAAGCTGCAGAGTTGACTAGTAATATTAATCAATTTATAATAAGTTAATGACTTATTAAAAAAAAATAAAGTGGACAAATTAGTGGAAGCTTACCGATTTTAAGCTTAGAGCTATGATTCAGTGTTTCTAGTAAATTGAGTAAATCATCAATATCTTATTAATTCACCAATAAATATTTGCATATATTTTATCTAAGAACTATTTTATAATACTTTCTCATTACTAAATAAATGTTTCATTCAGCTAGTAGCTCATTCAGCTCATTTTAACACATCGCTTAAGGCTTTTGATATATTTTCTTTTGTCTTTGCACCCACAAAAAATCTACAAAATGCTTGACACTTTAATTCATATCAATCTGCCGGACTTGGATTAAAGCCACGCATCGTGCGGCGCATAAAAATCCAATTAAATTGTATATCAGGCTCGTGTCACTTTTTGCAATTATACGCATGCACAGTATCAGCTAGGCTTTTAGGCTAGTCAAGAGCGGCACGGCGCACAAAGGAACACGCAATTAGTCAACAAATTTATCACAGTTCATTGAGCAAATTTCAACATGGCAACCTAATGACATAATTTGCCATTGACTGAATTGGACAGTGTTCAGAGAGAGCTCTCTCTCACTCTCTCTCTCTATACCTCTCTCTTCCTCTCACTCGCTTTGTCTATTGAGTATTGCAGCTGTATCTGCCTTCGCATCTTGTGTTGTGTGGTCAGTTCAAATAATTGTTATAGTCTCTGACATGCGAATGAAAATTACAAGCAATTGTCAACAGTTGAAGATTAATGATAAGGAAATCATTTATGAATAAAATTGTTTATTAACGTATATATTCAGCTACAGAATGTGTTTAATATCATTGCACAAGTGAATGCTCATCGTTTCACTGTTTGCATAGTCTCTTATTCATGAGCTGTTTAAATTTTTGCTCTTTTGCATATTTACCTTGTTATTTTATTACGTGCCGGATATGAGCAGAGCGAAAATAAAATAAAAGAAGAAAACTAATAATAAAAAATAAAAAACAGAAGACAGGAGACGAGCAAGTGGATGCTGCCGCATAAACAGCGCGAAAACATTGTCACAGCATGAAGTCAAATGTTTTTTATATGCAAAAATATTTCATTTCCTCCAGCGACAAAATGAAACGAAATGTTAAATAATAATAAAAAAAAAAAAAAATAATGGTAGGGCGGGGAAGACTTCACGTCACAAGTGCGACAATGTAAAAAGCACAAATGAACAAAACAAACGAAACCCGGAAAAATATCGGGATCCGTGAATAAGAAATGCAAATAAAAAACTGCAATAAAAATCTGTTTAACATGAAGTGGAGGGCTGGTGGATGGATGGTGGATGGATGGTGGATAGTAGTGGACTCGTCCTTGCTCCTTGCCATCATACACTTTACAACTTATGAGTGCTAATAAAATTCACTCGCCATATCCTTGAAAATTCACAAAAAGTGCGTCAAGGTGCCTGGCACAATAGGGCAGACGGGTCGGGTCGGGTCGCCTTATGGACAGCATAAAATCTGATTTCATTTGAGATTTGTACAATTTCCAGCGAAAAGAGCACAAAGTGAAACAGTTACGACTACTTGCCGTTACTTGTATCTGCTTTGTTCACTTTCTGTGATCATTTCGCAAGATATTATGTCCGTTCGCCCCCCACACAAAAAGCCCGAGCTTATGATGTCTTGGATTTGCATTATATATGCATGGCAGATCCTTTTTCTACTTTTTTTTTCCTGTGAAATTTCAATTGCAAATTTCTAGCAACCAAATTATTTCTAAGAAGTGAATAACAACTTAAAAAGGCTGTTTACCAAAATGTTCTTGAAGGGCATGCATATTTTTCATTTCAGCTTTGCGTTTTTGACCATCTTAGCGATGGCAGATAACCAATTCTGCGAAGGCAACCATTGTCACTATTTGAAATATGTAAAAGTCAAATATTTGAATTTTGTGAGCAATAATCGATTGTTTTTCGTCTTTGTGTGCCTGTTTTCTTTTTCTTACTTTGCTACAAAACTTCCAACTAAGTTCACTTTGAGGAAAGAGTTGAAAAGAAAATTCCCTACGCAGCATTAAAAAAATATATATATATTTTTATCTTAGCCATGTCAATCAGTTGGCGACTTTTTCCGTTTGTGCTGCTGTTTCTCTTGCAATTGCAGGCGACTCAGGCAATATGGTTTCCTTGGTACTATCGTCTCTATGGCCTTGAGCCGCACAGCAGTCGTCATGGTGGAGCTGGAAAAACATCCGGCAAAACAACACCAGCTGCAGCTGCCGCAACAGGCAAAGGCGCTGCAACAGGAATAGCAACAACAACAAGCAAACCAGCAGTATGTCCACCGGGGTATCAGCTCAGAGAAAAGAAACCAGTTACATGTCCGCCTGGCTATCAGCTCAAAAGCAAAGAAGGCGCCCCCAGCCAGTCGTCGCACAGTCGTCTTTGCGATGATAATCCTTTGGTAATGCAGCTGGCCCGTCTCTATGTGGTCAGCCCGGAACGTATTGTGCTGCTGCTGGCGCAGCCTCAGATACAGGACTCATGTGTGGAGATTATTGATGTGCTGGATCACATCCAAAGCTTCACAAGCAACTGCATTCTCGCCGAGGACAACATCTATGGCAAGCTAGCCAACGGTGTCCAGTATTTCAGGGAAGAAGTTTGTGATGGTGGCTCCAACAAGAAGCGTGCGGCCAAGCTCGCCGAGTCACACAGCTGCCTCAAGGATCTGCGCACAGACATGATCGAGTGCGAGGCTGCAGCGGATTGGTACGAGCATCGAAATGCGACCAAAGTCTGTCAGACCTTGAACGACGTGCTCGACTGCTATTATATACGTGGTGCCATGCTGTGCGGCTTGGAAGTTGCCAGGCAGCTGAGATCCTTTGCTGGCGATAGCATGAAACGTGCCATGATCCATCCCTGTGAGGTGAACACCCGTTTGCCACGTGTCAAAGATCCAATGCCTATTTTTGGTGCAGCCGCTTTACGGAGTTATTTTTGTGTTTTGCACCTCTCAATATGTGTGCTTTTGGCCTTATAATTTTCAATTTTATGTGTTTCTATAACATTTGTGGCGTTTTCACATCCATCTATATTTTATACATGCATGTAGTTTAAGACAATACAAAACAGACTTAATTAAACAAATAAATTGATCATATTCGCCGTTAAGGTTTTATCTGAAGTATTAGTTAATCTTACCCAGGTAGAACTTCGTATTCAAGGAATTTACACATTAGCTTCCCTTATACTTCTGATATTTGTGCCATATTAAGTTACCTTTTCTTTATATGTTTAACATTTCAAATATCGGTGGCTATTTATTAATACATAAATTTTGGGCCGTGAGGTGCTCAGAAATCATTTATCAAATGCTCGAGACTACATCTAGGGGCCTAATGCCAACTTAAGTGTTTTGCTATCACAAGTAAATTTCAATAAATACCCAAGGGACTTAAACTGTCGACAAAATAAGCCAATTTACCTCTGCACTCCACATGCTTTCCACTGTGTGTGTGTTTGTGTGAGTGTGTCAACCGCAGGACACAAATAGGACACATTCGGGATAGCATTAAAGGTTTGCTTCAAGCAAAACTCATCAATTATGTTGACGCGTAAACAAATATTTACATAGCTTAAATACACATATTACATACATATCATACTAGCCGTTGGTACGTAAATATGCTGTAGTGCTTGGTAATGACTCATTTACCAATCAAGATCAAGATCCAAACGGATAGAGAACAGGTGTAGTAATCACAAGTGTCTTGGAAGCATTATGCTATTTCCAGCAGTATAAATAAAAAAAACATTTGACACAAAATGTATGAATTAATTTCGCTGAATATATATATCTGTAGATCAACTGTCCGATTTGCTTGTCGTGGAGCTGTTCATCAATGTCGTCACAGTATCCTGCATCACCGTCTAGGTGAAACAGCCTACAGCCTAGGTTAAACAAGGGAAACGAAGCGTCTGTATTGCTTTCTTTATTTTGCTGCAACCATACCTTCGAGGAAGATCCGTTGTTTTAACTCAGACAAGCAGTATACAATTGACACGAATGAATATATGAATGAGACAATGAAGTCAGGTACCTGAACATACCGTGAACTGCACTGGTGGCATCCGCAGTACATTATTACTATGATGATAACGATTAAGTGAATGGAGACGGATAAAATATGTTTATTGACTAGAATATGGCAGTCTTCACACAATAAAGGAGCCTAAGAGTATTTCGCATTAATCTGGATGAGCAATCGATGTTGGCCATGCGCTTCCAACACACCAAAACATCGATTGCAAACGTTGTAAACGATGTAAACGCTTGCATGAAGTGTCCTCGTATGTATTTGTTGCTCTAGGCTGCTGCTGACGAGGCATACGGCAATACCACATTGCAAAGGTGATCGGCTTGATGATGGTTTGTGTTCCAGGAGCACAGTCTTCAAGCGCATCATGCTTGAACATTTTTGTAAACATAATTGAACATCCATTTGTGCTTAATTGGTTTTTTTTGGAACTGATCTGCTTATCATGTGCTATAAAAAGCCACCCTCAAGACGATTCTTTGCGATATAATGGTTTTGAAGATGAATCAAAGTATAAAGTGCACGATTTGTTGGTTGAACGGGCAAAGAGATGCAGCATCGAATGAAGTTGCGTTCAGAAGCAGGATCCGGAACATCCTGAACTGACAAGCAACTCCACTTATCTGCATATACAGCTGCGTCGCCATATTCCACATCAATGCTCGACGCTATCCATCCTGATTTAGCTTAAGGAGGTGGTCAACTTCCAGGAGCAGCGTGTTTTTGACACTAAGCTTCGCGCCGTTGAGAACTTGCGTCGGCGCTTTACCAACGAATCTAATGGGTCAACTTGTTGATGTGGCAACCTCTTACGAAAATGTGGAAGAAGAGTGCTATTCATGACAGAATTATCCGTACCATGCGTCTCTCCATATTTATAACTAAAGTGTGGTTTGTCTATTGCATAGAGGCTTGTTGTTTGGAACCGTTTACGTCTGGAGCGGCTTATGCGGATCGGAAGGAAGTTTATGAATATCCAGACTTAATTAAGATGTTAATAATTAAAATAGTGCCACCCAACATATTTCACGTTCGATTAAGATTGATTCTGATGAAATGTAATATGAAAATATTTGTTAGCTGTTGCAGAAACTATTATAAACTATTATGTGTACAATTATGCAATTTAGTAATTAATTTCTGTTGTTTCTGGTGAAACAAGCTATGTGTTTTTAATGCAAAATTTCTCGAATATATATGTACTTACAGTTGTATTTGTATAACTTCTACACAAATTTTCTATTGTATTTCGATGAAAATAGTCCGATTGAAAGCGTATGCTTTTAGAGGCTGTAAAATAAATCCAAAACTTCGTTTATTCATTTTATATTTAAACGAAAAATTTCACTTTTACCTTTTCATTGTACGTATGTAAAATTCACTTTCACCTTCAACTTGGATTATTACTGGCAAAATATTATTTTTATGTTTTTTTTCGAAATTTGAAGTTAAGTTGATTTAACGCCATCCCAAAGTGTTCTGAATATGTTTACAAAAGTTAAGGCATTCAAGACTTAAAATCAATGCAAACATTGCAAGGCCAACTACGATAAGCTTGATTATAATTAAAAAAAAAAATTATTCCAGGAACTCAACTTGCTGAAATATATGCTGCCATTAACAAACGAACATAATAAACTTACTCGATGTTTTGTGTATTTAGTCATTGCTGTTTTTGCCCTAAAGAAATTTGTTGAAGCTTTGTAAAAGAGTTCTATTGAGATGATTGATATCAATTGAAACGCATTACCATGGCTTATATAAGAATTACCTTTGGCAATAACTGAAAATTTAGTTTAATGGCCATATTAAACACCTACTCGAACACACGCACACACATATGTACTCACATGATAGCTATGGCAAAAGCTCGTAAAATGAGTAAAATACGTACACAGATAGGATACGTTGACAGGGGCGATGAGAAGGGTTGGGAAAGGTTTTGCATCTGGCGCCCATTTTGTGTCGCCAACGGAGTTGTTGTTGTTGTCTACTCCATTAAAAGTGAGAGCTGCTCGGTTCGGTGGCGCCCACGAGACGTTCAAAATAAAAAGCAGATTGTTCGCAAACAAAACACGGGCGAATTTCAATGCTTTTTACCTGTTAACTGTAAATACACAGCGTCGCAGCAGAAACAACAGGATAGTGAGGAGAGCAAATAGACAGCCAGACAGACGGCTGATGTCGCCTCGCACAGATAAAATATTTTTTTTCTGTTTTTTCCTTCATAAAAATGAGTGCTCCGAGCATAACACGAAACGTACTATCCAGAACCCAGGACATTTAACTTCTCTATAGTATATTTCTTTTTGGTGCAATTGATAATAAACAGACTTTGACCCCAAAAACGAATGTCATTTGGTCAGATGATTGTCATTTGCCATGGCAATGAGAGTGTCGTCCCAGCCAGTAAGTGCCTGGGCGTATACGTAATATGATTTGTGAAGCACTCGCTGTTTACTTGGTGCACGTGTAATTGGGCATTAATGCATTAATGTTAAATAAATTACATTCAAATTAATGTCAATTAATATATAAACTCACTGCGTTAAATTACAAAAAAAAAATATCTATATATATTCACAAGCGAGTGCGTCATGAATATATATTAGTGTGACGCTGTTAATTAGCTGTTCAAATAGACAACTTTACCTTAAAGCTTTTTTCCGACTAAAGTCCTATAAAACTATTTACTTATCAGTCGCCCAAATCGAACATATTTAACAATTTATGTTAATTTTGTGGCATTTACCAAGGGTTCAGGAAGTGAGAAACCACACCTTATAATTTAACCATCAATTCTGTCACCACAACACGAAGTAAACCATTTTTTCAACATATCTTTCAAACAACACACACCACGTATTCGAACAAAAAGAATGAGAAAAAACCGAATTGAGCATATTTAATAAAATGACAAAACATATTTCATACGCACAAATGCGTCAGCTTTCTGCTTGGGATTATGTTTGTTCCGCACAGCGTCTCCTTCGTCAGTCCTCATAAATATGGCAAGCATTATTATCAACAGATTTGGGGTGCGACACGCACTACGTAGGCAGCCAAGCAAGTCCTGGGCAAACAACCCCCAACATCTTACAATATGTTTAGCTTACGGCGGTAGGCTGCAGCAAAGAACAACAAGCACAGCGTGTGAAAATGTTATTGACGTCTATTTCAATATTTATAAACAGTCGAAAGTATTATACATGTAAAATAGAAACACAACCTGGCGTCAATAGGGGTTTGCGGATTGAGATTATTTTCTCTCTTTTCCAGTTGGTGCGAACGTGCCTGACTTTAATGCCCTCGCAACTCAATGAACTCTGGCGACAGCCAAAAAGTCCATCGAGTTCAATTTATCAACAATTCGGGGGGAAAAACTCTTTGTGTGTGTGTGTGTGTTTGGTTCTGCGTGTGCGTGTGCTGACTGATTTTGTTCATTGCAATTTTTGGCACTACAGCATGTTAGTCTCATGAAATATGCATCATTTAGCATCTACGCCGGACGGCCAGGAACAAGCACTGCAACTGACAGGGGCAAGCAACCGAGAGGGGAAGGGGTGGTGATGGTGGTATGCTGCAACCCCTTTGGTTATGGATTCGGCTGCCTGGACATAAATGCCACAGCATTGGAGCTGACACTAATGCTCAAAGCTCGGTTAGGCAACTAATAAGCGTGTGCCGAGGTGCACCACACAGTTGTGCCACAGTTGTGTCCTATAAACTGTGCAGCACCTTACAGATACTCGAAAGTTATCTCTTTCTCTATCGTTCGCATTAGCAGGCTTAATTTAACCCATTTCAAGCTAAGAGTATTGAACAGTCATAAGCCAGACTAGACATAGTCAAAACTGTTTCAGACGAAAAAGAACAAGAACGAAACATTAAAATATGAAAGGCACCTATCCAAAAGGACAATGGGCCAAAAATGTGGCTGCTTCAAGAAAATAATGCAAACATCTATTTTGGAAAATAGTTGAGCAACAATATACGAATGCCAAATACTTAGAATACATTACATTAATCACAAATTGTGATTGACATATTACAGAAAAAATACATTAATTGTCATCTTTTAATGTAGACTGAAAATCTTCCTACTTTTTCCCATTGTGCTTGTGCTGAGAATTTTAAATCAAGGCACTTTGATATAACCACATCTCAGACATGCAAAAAATGTCTGTACGTTCAGTAAGCTGGCGTAGTACACATAATCTAAATCAATGGCATATTTATGCAGCACAAGGGACTGATCGGAGCAACGAAACTGAGTTCAATGCATTGATTATATATTAGAGATAACCTGGCAAATTGTAGGGCTAGAAATTAGATTTAAGTTTACAACGTTAGCCAGGGCCAAGTTCAATGAATTATTGATAATGCTATGAGCCAATTGCTACTGTGGCAATTCAAAACTTTAATCAAATGAGGCAAAGCGAGCAAAACCTTCGTTGCGGACCACATTGTGGTTGGGGATTGTTGATGCTGCCATGGAACTTATTTAATTTATAATCAAATCAAAAAGCGGCCAAGCCAAGTCAATAAATGTCAAGCCAAAGTGCGGGCACAAGAACTTCAGGCATTTCTGATTATTGGACACTGAAATTGCCTCAAGCATGAATTATGTGCGGGCTCACACAGCTGGATAGGAAATTTGTTGGTGTTGTTGTTTGTGCTATTGAAATACTTGAATGAAATTAAATAAACGTAGAGATTCGCTTAGTGGCACTCGATGCGAATGCGAATACCAATTCCAATGCCAATGTTAACTTTTGCTAAGCTATTAAGTTTGCTGTTGCTGCCAATACAAATATTCAATACGAGACATTTTGTGGTAACGAATTTTAAATGAAAGATATTTGTATTTTCCACGGCTGCTGTTATTTAGGCTAACATAAATTTACAGTTGCGGTAAAGCTGAGAAATGAGGCAGTTATTAAGAAAATCCGCAAAGATCAAGCAAAGCTGAGAAGAAGTTCATTTTAGTCTAAGGTCTTGCTATAACATCTTAAATTTCAATGTCTGTACAATATGAATAAGCTGTATACATAACAGACTTAAGACATCAGTTGTGGCATTTATGGTTTTTAAAGTTGCTTTACAAATATACTTACTTGAATGATGTCTTCGCAAGCTGCGCACTCAATACTCATGGCAATAATGCTGTATTAGAAAGTTTTCGGTGTCCGTTTGGGCAAACTGCAACCAAAAGTTAGGATTGAATTAGGCGCGTTGAATGCATTTATCTAGCAGATAGTTTGGATGTACAGTCTGTTGAGAGAGGAAACAAAAAAAGGGGCGCTTAATTAAATTTTTCATATATGTATTAGTTACAAATATTTATATACGTACATTTTGCTAAGCAGTTGTTAATCAAATACAACACAATATGAACATTAACTAGCTTCAAACATATCATATCATTTGCTATTACTTAAAGCATGTTGATTGTAAGAAAAAGTTATTTATCCTAAGAAAGTCTGTTAGAATACAATAATTAACTGGCAAGCAGCTAAGACTAGGAACAAGTTTTTTGCGGCACTCATTAAAATGCAGTCGCTCTACATCACCTCAAAGGCCGTAAGGTGGGGCCAAAACAGTCACTTGTTGCTGAGCCTCAGCAACTGCTCAAAAGAGAGACAGAGAGATAGAGACAGAGTAAACAGAGATAGAAAAAAAGTTAGTTAACCAACGCTTGAGCCAAGTTCTTAGGCTGCAGGCAGACGCGTCTTATTTTTTTTTTCACTCTAATGATGTGCCCTGTAAGACATTTAACACATACTTATATTTTACTGTTCTACTTTTATATACTATAAGGAAAAGTGTTTTGCGTTTAAAAGTATGTCAAACTTTCAGACGGGCGGTAATATGTCAATGTCATTATGCAAGAAATGACGGTGACTTGAGCCTCATGAGTCTCGACTGCAATTGCATTTGCTCATATTTCTCTTGCCCAACAATGACAGCAACAATAGAATTATAAAAAATAAAATAAATGTTTTATGTTCGTACAAACACACATTTGGGCTTCGCTGCATCTGCATGCATGCATATTTGTGTTTGTAAAAACAATTTTTATGCTCCAATTTCCAATCAAGACACGCACCAGAAATTCATTGCCACCTGAAGCATACCAAGTTGGACGCGACATTTAATGTTGCAGCCTTAACTATTTTTGCGTTAGAATTCGTTAGCATTGTTGTGGTTGCAAACGGTGGGTTAGCAGTGTTATAAATAACTTAACATCTTTAAATGTTAAAGAAAAGTTTTCGAAAATGACTAAAATAGATTTTGCACAAATACATTTTGTCATAGAGTTGCCCAAAAATGTCAAAATGCTTTCAATTTTTATTCAGTCCGAAAATCTATATGCATAATGAACAAATCTATGAACACAACTTGGTAAAGTGTTTAACAGGTGTTTGGCAATATTAATAGTTATTTATTTCATTCATTCAAATGCGTTTTCTTACGAATATTTATCAAATCGAGGGTACAAAAAAATGCTGTCACACTTTACGGGTGACATTTTTCACTTTTCCTGTTGCCGCGTATGTTATCTGACTTGACTCGCGTTTTTCCATACAAATTTAATTGAAGAATTTTTCAGTGCTTTTACACGAAAAAAAAAACACCCAAGAATAAATAAATAAAAAGCCAGAAAAAGAGAGAGAAACAGCAGCGAAATCAAAAAGATTTATTTACCAAGTGCAAATTTATTTTCATTTCCCTCACTTAATGACTTTATGCAGGCGAAACCCGAGCGGGAAATGCTCGGCAGACAACGTTTGAGACATAACATGTGTCCCCTATATGTTGGCCCGCACCGCACCGCACTGCCCGCTCCACGCACCGTCATCCTCTATTTAATCGCTTGTGCAACAGCTAAAGCCTGGAGCTGTCTCTTAAATAAAGGTGCAGGCTTCACTTTCATTCGTGCAACCAAAACGAAACTTTCTGACTTACTCACCAACTGTGCAACATAAGCAGCACCAACAACGACAACGACAACAACAGCTCAAACAATAACAGCAACAATTTCAAAGAATGGCAACAACAACGACAAGAACAAGATGTATAATTTCCTTTTCTTAACATTATAGTTTTTCAAGTTTTCGTTAAATGCATTCTTACCCACAATAACATCCGTCCCCCAGCCCCCTCCCTTCCCAACCTCATCATCAACTGTTAAGTCTGCGCATCTTGCACAGCACAAGTTCGCATAAATATCTTTGGTCGTACACACGGCACACACGTATCAGCCAAAGATACTTAAGCTTCCATGTAATTCGTGTAGCTGCGAAGCTCTCAAGCCCTTAAGTTGCTGGCTTGCCTTCTTCCCCTTGCCGCATTCGGTAATGTAATTTTCACCTCCTGTATTGTCTTTCGTGCTGTGTAATTATTTCCCCTTTTACTTCAACAAAAAATAAAAATAAAAGTTCAAAGTTGGTAATACAATATTGTTGTTTCGTATTCGTGTTGGCCATTCGATTCTCGTGTTGCTTTTTTAGTTTTTATTTTTTAATTAATTTGCTACGAGTCGGAAATGAAAAAGAAGATCTAAGCGTGACATGGAACGATGCATGCATGTATGTCTCTCGTTTAACAAAAGATTTCTCAACGTATTTTCTGTATTTTCATTTATGGCAAAGCATCAGATTGGTACGCGATGTAGCCAAAGTAAACCCGTACAGAAATTCTTGTGTATATTTATATGAGAAAAGTAAAATACAATTGTATATTGTTTATGTAACCTAAGTCCTTTGCGTTACTTAACTACTCCCTTTGACCCAAAATAATGAATACTTTTTAGTGCATTCGTAACACTTTAAGTAATATACGCAATAAACGTATCTTATGAACAGCATCAGCAACTGTTAATGAGCATACTTTCATCAGCTGCAACAGAAAATGCATAAACATTTCACGTAATCGCTCAACACCTAATCAAAATTCAGGCAAACCTTTCAAAAGCTGCCACTGACAAACCCCTTCGCAGATCATACACACACACAATGCAACAAAGTGAATGCCAAGCCCAAGGCAGCCACAAAACTTGATGCAAAAGGAAACGAGCTGAGCGTTTATCGCACTGAAACTGAGTTTGGTAAGCAGATGAGAAGATGAGCATATGAGCATAAAGGATATACGCTGTAAATTTTCATTTTTATGAAGCTGCACAAAGTACGAGAATGTGGTTACAGTTTGGATTAAACTAGTTGTTGTTGCTGTGGCTGTTGCTGCTGCCGTTAGTGGCAACATTCGTTGCGGTAGTATGTGCCAACAAACGAGCCGAGTAAATGTCAAGCGAAGAAAGCGAAAAGTGCTTTTCTTTTTGCTTAGGCAAAAAGTTGCATGAAAATGCTTGCAATATACAAAGAATAAATGACAGCAGGTGCTAAAAATATTTCAAGGCTAACGTTAGCGGTAAATATGCGAAGTAAAATTAAAAAGAGACAGTGAGAGTGGAAAAGAGAGAGACAGAATAGATGAGCTTAATGGTAAATTCAGTTGATTTTATGTTTACATATGTAAATTGATATTATTTATCCAGTCGCTTGATTCAAAAGTATTTTCTGTAATGAATATTTAACTGAATGAATTAAAATGAACATAAATCATTAAAAAGGATAAAATAATTATTTATAATAATATTAAATTGATTAAAACTCATTTTATGCAATTAAAATATTATCATAAGCTTTAAGTGCGTTTACGATTAAAGTTTATAAATATATCGATTGGGTTTAACTTTCTCTATTTTCGCCTGAGCCAAAATAAACAGCCATAACTTGGAGCTATAAAACCGCAATACTGCCACCTAGTTGCCAACGAAAATTCTTTGCCAGTCTATAAATCAACTCAACCATCAGCCATTCCAATTTCGTTGTCAATCAGTGCCACATGAGAGTCTGTGACTGCCAACTGATGCTATTGCCATGTTTGCAAAAGCCACGCTCCTTGCCGCCACATACCGCTTTAGCCCACTGCACAGCCACAAGAATTCTCAGCTCTACACACATGTTAACCTCAAATACGCTGCGTTTTCTTTACGCAGCTGCGTCGCGTCAAAAGCGCAAAAGGAGTACAGAACGTTCCACGGTTGATTTATTTTACATGTCACGACATAAGCGAACTTTTTCAGCTGCCACACCCACCGCCTCCTCTCCAGCAAATGTGACACGTTTGTGTGTTTTCGTGCGTGTAATAAATTTTTTATATGCACTGCATACAAAAAGCAAATAAACAAAACAAAGCAAAAAAGAAAGTTGAATTCTAAATTCTTAATCGACACCTGTCAATAAAGCATTTTGTTGTTGTTGCTGTTTACTGTTGTTTATTTGCCCTATATTTTGTCTACAACTTTGACTTTGGATGGGTGGGACAAACTCCACTGCGGGAGTTCGGGTCTCTTTTTAATATGCCTTTCATGTGTGTGCTGGGCAAAGCGCTTAATCCACAATGCTTTGCATACCTTAAAGGGTATGGCGGGGTTGGCCTTTGCCCTTCGATGAGGACACTTCTGATTAATATTTGTTTGTATTGACAGCTGAGATTTGGCGCTCAACTCCTCTGCTTCCTCATTGAGTTAATAAAACGCCGAGTGACATGCTATAGACCCTTGAACGTGCATTAAGTTCTAAAACCGAAGAAATGAGCAAATCCAAAAGGGCTTTCGTATGTGCAGTCCTTGAATTATTGTCAGGTTTTTATTAAATGTGGTTGTTTTTAGTTTTCTTTTTTTTTTTGTGTGTGCTTTTCCAACCAACAACCGAAGTAATAAAACCAACAACAGTAGCTAAAGCATAACTCATACGCCATGGACAACGCAGCAACCGCAAGGACTTGCACTCGACCCTAGCTTGACCCAGCTAAAGGGGAAAATGGGCTGAGGCTGAGGCTGAGGCGTCGACTGCCCAACAAACAAAGTCTAATGACAGAGATTTATGCTGTAATTGCATTTACTCGTACAACGTACTAGCTACAAGGTATGAGGCATAAAGAACGAGGTACGAGCCATGCAGAAAACCACAATTTAAGCTCTACGCAAAATAACGACTTGTCTATGCGCTCACCAAAGGATTAGAGCCGGTAAATGGTGTTAAAGGAGCAATTCAAATTTGTAAAACTTTAAAATAACATAATAATGTTGGTAGATTTTTAACTTAAGATATTTGTCTGTTTAAATAAGTTGCAAAATGAGTATCCTATATTTATTGGGTCCTTTTATATGCTATTAGCTTCTTTTATTTTAAGATTCTCTTATAGAATATTACAATCTTTGCTGACCGTTGCACAACTCTCAAATGATAGTTCACAAGCTTCAAGTTGATTTAAGGGTATTGGCAAAAAAAAAAGAAGAAATGCGGCATAAATAAGCAGTAAAACCAATTATAAGTTTTATTTTGCTTGCAGCCTGCAATTGCACATTGCACGGTGACATCCAGAAAATGGCCAGGCACAAAGTTTAATGAAATTGAAAATAAATGAGAAAACATTTTACACACTTCATCTCCTTGTCCTTCTTTAACTGCTTCCATGCTTGCTTGCTTGCTTGTCGCCCTGCATTTGGAATAGGGATTTGTACTGCGTTTCTGTATTTTAATTGCACGCGGACCCAAGTTAAGCGCTCGCAAGCTAGCTTAAGATGAAGTGAGATTAACGCTCAAAGCAAATGCCATTCGCAATTCTCATCATCATCATCAGCAGCGGCAGCGGCAGCAGCAGCAGCCATAGTAGAAACTGCAGCCAAACAAATGGACAAATTAGCATCTAACTTCATGGCACAACCTCCACCCCTTTTGGGGGTGGATTCTACACACGCGCTTACACGTGCGTACTTGACTTGGACTTCATTGCACTCGTGGAGCACGTGGAGCGTACTTGTGGAGTTTATGGGTCAAGTGTTTATTACGCCCACGGGCGTGGCCTGAGAGCACTGCTAAATTGTAGCACATTGTTCCGGCTACAATGTAAGAGCCTTCTTCAAGAAGTGTTTGTTTACTTATGTAATTGTGACGTCTCATGTGCTCAACACAATGGCAACAACAGCATCTCTTATCCCCTCCCCCATCCGCGCCAGCAAAAATGTTGGCAAACATTATATTCTCAAGCATCCTGTCAGTGGCAGCAGCAGCAGCAGCTGCGTGAGTTGACTTTAATTGAAAGCTAATTGTGCTGAAATGCAAGTCTTTTAATAGTGACATTTCGAGGCAATCAATCTATTAGTATTTCGATTGGCTCATTTGCCCAAAAATTATCGAATGTTGCAGCTCTATTTGGCAAGCGACTAATTGAGAGCATTCAAGCAAAAGTCTCCATCCGTTTGACTTTCTATTTCGTATTCACTCACTAGATCTCTCTCTCTCGCTCTCCCTTTTACACTTACGGCCTTTTAATTGCAGTTAATTGAACCAAATTGTTGTTTGGCATATGAGCAGGAAATATTTGCTAAATACTAACTCTGCCACTGTCTCCGAATGTATTCAACTTGCATTTACAAATGTGTTCGGGTTGGGCGCGTGCCTTACGTGACACGTGAAAACATTTTACTTAACTCAATTATAATGAATTAAAGTATGTTATTTCATTATTGTTGTGCGATTTATCTTTAAACAATTGTTAAAGCCTAAAAGTTTGAATAATATTCTCACAAAAACTTTCTTACCATAATTTTTTATTCTTATGTTCGTGCTCTTCAATTTCAAGACCTGCACACATCTCCGAACTGAATGATTTTGTGTCTCTGTGCCTGTTTGTGTGTATGTGTATTTTTGTCGTGCTTTCCGGCAGCATTAGAAAAATATTTTGTAACAAATTGATAGCTCACAAATTGCCTCAACTGTAATTGAAATTTGCGTCTGGAGCAGCAAACAAAAAGCTTATTCTGACCATGAAGTTAATTGATAGTTGAATTCAAACAAAATATCGAGACAAATTGAAAGCAGCCAAACCAAATTATCCTGAAATACATATCAATTTAAGAGAAGAGCCAAGTAAATTGTCTGCTAAATAGTATATGATTGTAATTTTCTAGAAATTCATTTCTATCTTTAATATTTATTAGAGCGAGGCAAATTACTTTTTATAGTTTCAAACTTTTTGTCTGCATTAGAATCCTGTTGTAGCCAAGCTAAGCTAAAGCACAGCTACACATTTCACGCCTCTAAACGCACAAAACTAATATAGTTTATAACCAACGCATATTTAAATTCAACACACTTGTAAAATCACAATTTACAACAAATCCCATTTAAGCCTTTATTTCATTACGTATTAAAGGTTTATGGTGCGCTGCTTATTTGATGATTAATAAATAAATTACGCTATAAACACAATTAACTAATTAATTAACGGCATGATTAACGGTGAAAGGCCAACAGGCTTGCAACAGCGAAATCAATTTTTCATGCATTTCTGCGCTTGCCACAGCTTTCAGTTTGATTATTTAACTGTGACGACTTTCAAGTTCAAGCACCCATGAAATGACTGACATACATCCTGTCGCCTGGCGTCTATTTAAGCCAGCGAACCGAATAAATACAAAATTCTTTACAATTATAAGCATGGGTGATAAATTAAAAGTGTTATACTTAAACATGGTTGAGCAGAAAATACTCTTCAACGGGTGGACAAAAATAATGTTTAAAGTATAATCATATGCACAAACTTTAAATAGCGCTAGAACTTTTAAGAAGAAGAAGAGTTACCTAAGTCTTTTAAAGCCGCAAAGAAAAACATAGCTAAAGCCCCAGCAAAGCACAAAAATCAGCTCAATCACAACTCAAAGGAGTTGTTTATGTTTGACATTAGCAAAACTTTTTGGGTAAAATAACAAACACACAAGCACAAGCACAAAACACATTCACACATATGTTCCCCTGACAGTCTTACCAAATTGGCTAATTAACTAGCAGAACAAACTTACAGCTAGCTGCACACACACATATGCGTATACACATATATATATACTCATATACCTGCCCCTGGGCAATTCAAGTCTAACAAGCAAAACACAACTTGTGTGTGTGTGTGTTTGTTGGGGGAATTCGAAGGAGCTCATTCAGTAACTAATGATAATAATTTGGCAAACTCTCGTCGCTGTTTGGTGTCCAATAAAATAAATATACTTTAGCAATTGCCACTTTAGTCATTGAAACGAATCATTCGAACTTTGGAATTGCCTTTGTCTACATGCCCATTGGCACTGGGCAGGAGGATAAGACCCAGTTTATAGGCAGTATTTGAGTTGAACTTGGCAGCAAGCAAACAACTCACGTCTTGGCATTATTTCATCATATTGAATAAAGTTTTGGGAGCGGTGCAAAATGAACTCTTTCGAATGCACTCAATGACTCAATGATCACCAATGAGTGTATCAAATAGTTGCACTATTTGTCACGTTTTCAATAGGCAAATAAACATGGCGCCGAGATCATGGCCATCAATGGTCGATGCGGTGTATACGTGATATTATTTTTGTTTGCGAATCAACAGTCAACGGAAGCAGCCGCGGAAGCGACGGCATTGTGCTTTATTGTTTCACAAATCGAATTCATTTGTATTATTCACGCAACACGGCAAGCTTTCGACTTTTATTGCCATTTTTGGCCCTGTGTTTTTGGCGGTTTGCACATTGCCAGTGGACTAATTTATGCAATTTTGCATAAACAAAACCAAAATGTTAATGAACTCTGCGGCTGACATAACTGCGGTATTCCATTTATTTAATGATTATCTAAAATTAGTTTTTGTCTATTGCGATTTGAATTGGCATTGGAATTTGATAGACATAAACGAGAATATAAATAAGATCGGTAAATATTTTCTAGTCGAATCTAATGAATAATTATTAAGGTACTTTTCGAAAACAAATCGTTCAATCTTGTTTATCTTAACTTAACACACATTAAACCTTTGTTAATCATTGCCTAGCAATATGTACATATGCCATACATAAATACTTTCTTACCTTGACAACAAATAGCTAAACATGATATTCAATTTCAGCTCAGCTCGAAATCCTAAACCCCATTAGTATAGCTTTATGATTGATTAACCCAAGTTAAGGCAGCTCGACATTGAGTACAATATAGATTCTGAAAAGTTAATATGCTATAAAGTGATGTCATATACAAACAACCCTAATGCAATATATAATGGCATTCTATACCCAATCTTTATACTTTTCTTGCGTTCCTCTCATTTTTCTAAAATGAGTTCAAATTACGTTACGCGCTGCTCAAAAATGAAAGCCAAGCATACAATCAACTACATACAAACATTTATTTTATACTAGCAAGAGCGAGAGAGGAGCACACACACACACACATGCATTTCGACTCAGTTAGTCTTCGTTACAGTAGCCCTAATTGGTTGACGATGCCCATCTTGTGCGCGTGGCTCTTTGGTCCACATCGTTCCGTTACGTTTCGTTGTCCACGTAGTCATCCAACTGGGCAGTTGCCTTTGGTTTTTATGTGCCCGTTATTTCTGCCCAGCTTCAATAGAATATTGAATTACGTCTAATGGCCAGGCACTGAACAATGGCCAGCCACAAAGGTCCACGTAATAACAGTAAAAAAAAAAACATAGAATATAGAATATTGAAGTCAGCTAACAAAAAAAAATAATGTATTAAGAAATTGAGAAATATTTTAAATATTTGTCAAACTTAAATATATTTGGCACACAGTAGATATTAAAGCGAATCGCGGTCCCCAAACAATCGTTAGATGTTAAAAATGCGATGCCCAAAGACCCAGCCCTAACCCAGAAATATACAAACAAAGAACAAATTCGAACATGACATATCGCAATTTTAATACTTTATTTCTAGAATTTCTATAGCATTTTAATCAAATTGTAACTTGCGTTAACATCTTGAATATAAGAAAGTCTTAAAATTATTAATAAACATATCGAACTTCATTGACGAAAAGAATCGAATTAAGTTTCTAAAGATTTAACCTTATAAAACTTCTTATATTATACATTTCGTTTAGGCAGCGTTGGCCAACTCAATGACAAGTTAATATAACTCTGTCAAAAGGTTGACATGTTTAAATTTATGCGTAAAGGATGCAGCAGGAGCTTTGTGTAGCCGTGTTGGTGGTCAACGGGCAGAAGCAGTGCTCATTGAGTGAAGCGCCAGGCTTTTGCCTTAATGGCACAATAAATATTTCGCCTGCCCTGGGTAAATAGCGTAGACAATGAAGACCTAAACCAAAGAGACCAAAGTCCAAAGACTGAACACCAAAGACCCGCCCACACAAGCGGAAGTTCAATATGTTTGCATAGGCCTGGACCTGAACTTAGACATAGACTTGCGCTAAGGACTAGACAAAAGGACTCCAAACGGAAGGTGGAGCGATTTGTGGCACATTTTCCGGGCTTTGCTTTTTGTCAAAGAACTTGAAGACAACTTGAAATCGGTTTTTTATGTGCGAGTTCAGAGTTTTCCTTCGGCTTGTTTGCCCTCACAATATTCCTTTGTGCGAGCTAAACTATTGGCATTTGGCATTACTTAGATAGTCGATAAGGATAAGGTGGTTAGGTTGTTGACTGTGGCTAAAAAATAAACCACCTTATAGCAATCAATTAGCAAAGATTGAGCTCCAACTTACTCAAGTCGCATGCCGGACCATAAATAGCCTCCTCTTTCTCATTGGCTAGCTACTGTAAGCCAAATCGTTGCGCACTTTGAAGTATTTTTTCTGCTTTTCCCTTAAAAAATTGGGCGTTTATGTTCCATGCCACAACAATGCCACATTGTAAATACACCTGCCACACAAGCGTAAAAGGTGCAAAAGCTAAATAACAAACTTGTTTAGGAATTTCTTTTTATGGTCACCCAAGTTTCAATGACAATGCCGAGGGTAAAGCAAAAAAAAAAAAAAAAATAACAAAAAGGCCACGCACAAGGAAGTTGCCTTTCATCAGGTTTTTCTTCTCTGTTCTTTCTTTTATTATCTTTTCTTTTCTTATTTTTTTAAGTTTTCTTTCTCAGATATTTTTTTTTGTTGAAAAGTAAATGAAGCCGTATTTGTTGAAGGGCTTAGGTCATAATAAAGATAAATGATAAGCAAGTGATAAGACGCTTTTTTTAAATAACAAACAATTCAGGTAGCGAAAAACGGCACGAATTTTGATGCACAGTGGTGCTTAACTAGAATAAGCAAAAATAATTGTTCTTTGTCCAATATGTTAGTTTCGTGCAATCATTCATTCATTTGCCTGTATGAATACGAGTTCCTAAAACACGATTAAAGCTAGAGACTTGAAACTTCGCAAATCTATTCATTTATGTCTGTGACAGACAAAGTGTCAATATAGAGGCGATAAGCCCACTAAAGCGTTGGGAAATCTAAAACTAATCGATACACCTCTAGGCGTTAAACAATTAAACACTCACATTTCTTAGGATTTCACAGCACGAGTCACCAAATTTTATCACAAAATTTAGTAAAATAAAGCGTTGGGTTCAATGAAATTATCATAGCATTCTATGTAAAATATTTGAATTATTTGATAAGTTTAAGTTCGGTTTATTATTGTTTTAACAAATTTTCCATGCATTGAAGCTGATTTAATGCATGTTTTTGATAAATTTTGTATTTAAATTAATTGAAATTTGTCAATTTGTTTGACTTTGGTCCCACTGTGTAAAGCAACCTGCACGAATATTTGACAAACACTGGCGATAAGCCTTTGACCCTCTTAGCCACAAATTGGCGACTTGCAGTACACCGAATTTCGATTATGAAAGACGAGGAAATACACCATAAAAAGCAGGCCGGAAAATTGCCTCGTGTAAACAACAAATTGATATAAATGTTTGACTTGAGCAACAACCTCAAAATAACACAAAAAAAAAGAGAATAACACGAAATTTTTTAATAAAGCAAATGGTTTAAGCGTTCGCTGCCAGTGCAATTAAATGCGCAGGCCGTAAAACCTGACAAGGGGTTGGGAGTTGTAAGACAGCCAGCAAGGCAGACTATACCAATATCCGGGCCATGAAACAATGTCCCCTGACCGACTTACTGACAGCCAAATATTTGCCAAATAAATATCAAGGATAGCTAGAGCAACAACGCCCACACACACCAAACAACCCCAAATACCCCTCTCTTTACTTGGCAGTGTTGTATAAATCAATTGATTGTCGTCGTTACTATTAAAGTTTCTTCAGCCATGCGTCTCAGTCAAGAATGTGGCCCACGGGGGTGGGTTACTAACCCCCCCACCCGCTGTGTCGCTGGCACGCGTCGATGTTGATGCCAAAATACTTTGAGCTAAATTATGTGCAACTTTCGACCTCGTCATGCACAGATATTGCCCATAGGGCAGGGTGGAAATATCTAATGTATTAATTCCGTACATGCATCATCAGAATTAGGGCGCATTGTGGTTGTCGAGGGTGTGCTCCTTGTGCTCTAATAAAATTGCAAATTTGTCAAGGCGCTACTTTAAGATATTTGTGCAAAGTCGTTGGCCAAATGTCAAAATTTGTAGATATCGATTTGGACTTAATCCAAAAAGGGATGGTTTTCTTATATTGATTTCTAAATCGACTTAAGGGTGAATGTGGAGTGGGCGGGGGACGCGGTGTGACCTCTGTTCAATGCTTATAAAGACATATCTATTGTATTCACAAATTAGGGCGAAGCATTTGTCAGTTTAGTGTGTGTGTGTGCATAAAATGCATTTTAATTAAGCAATAGACAATTCATAAGGGGTGGTTTTAAGTGAGGGGGTGTGTGTAAAACGAGGGTGCTAATGCTTGAGTGCCCAATGCATTAAGTATGAAAATAAATTGCACGGAAGTGAATGAAAAGTTATGCTCAGTTCTAAGGGGGGGAATTGTAAAATGTTAAAATATTTATGAAAATTCACAGATTCTGGTGCTGACATGTGGAATTTAAGTGAAAACGAATAGCGAATTAAAGCTGCCATATATTGTACACTTAAATCGGATGAGAATCGTATATGTAAATGTAACTCGAAAAACTTCCGAATAGTTTAGTTTAGTTTCAAATTCGACAGCAGAATGTCTTGTATGTCTTGAATGCCTCGCTATTAAACACATTTTCCACCTTATAATTTATTATAATGAAGTAGAATTTTAAAGTTGCTAATCCTTCAAACATCTACGAATGCATTTATTGATTATTGATACAAAAAAAGGCTTCGCCTCCTTGAAAATTGCAAGAGACTTCCAGAAGAAGTCTAACACATGGATTTGGTTTTGAGCTGAACAAAATCAAAATAAACTGAAATAAATGCACATTAAATTCAGAATATATTTTTTTTTTGGTGAGGTAATATATATAAATATTTTCTGTACTTCTAAAGATTAATCACAAAATGTTTACATGGTGCAATAAACTTAAGTTGTGGCAATACTTGCTAGCAATTGCAACTGCCACATGTTGCAAACTATCAAACTGTCAACGATTTTACGAATGTAATCCATTTGCGGCCGCCCAAGCGCTTGGTTATAAATCAATGAAGCAATGGTAAACGCTGTCCGCCCGAAAAATCAGCGCGTTCTCCAGCGCACACACTTTAAAATTCAAAGTGAATGGTCAAATCAGCCAACGAATGGAAAGACTGAGATAGTGTGCTAGCGCGACGAGAGAGCGACACAGAATGTGGGAGATTGGGGGACACTCACAAAGTAAACACTTTAAATGCGATTGCTGTCATCCTTGATGACTGGCACGGGCGGTAAACAACAATGCGGTGCAACTAATGGGGCGGGGTTGGGTCAACTTTCAGGCTTGAGCCCTTGATGGGCGGCAAAACCTACATTCGCCCTGGGCAGTCGCTCCTCCAGTCACTCCAGCCCATCTCTCGTCTCGTTCTGGCCACGCAGCAATGTCACCAATGCGATTTACGACCATTATTCAATCAGTATGACTGTTTGTCACTTTGTGTGCAACACGCCACCTACCTACACCTCAGTTCTTTATTTTTGTTTTCAGCTTTGTTTTCATTTTTGTTCGTTCTGCTGCCATTGTTCTGCAAGGCAAGTGCCCCTCAATTGGGAGCTGGCGAGAATTGGCCCTACTGCAAGTTTGGGTTGAAGTCAACATGACGCCGTCGCGTCTGTTGCATTGTTGGAAATAGCATTCGCTAGTCAGCGTCGCGTCGCGTCGCGTCGAGGGGGTTCAGGTGAGGTTGATACGAATGCAGGATTGGTGGGAGGGTCTAGTGGAGCCGGCGTCGTAGTCAGTCACTCAACGTTGACGCGCGCGGTTTTAATGCATTCTTATGTCATTTTTTGCACTGCGCTGCACTTGAATGTTATTTCTTTTGTGTTTGTGTGTGTGTGCGGTGTTGTGTGCAAAAGTCCTGGGCAACATCATTTTTCTACACTCATGCATTGTTGTTGTAGTTGGTGTTTCACTTTTCATTCATTTTATACATTCAGAAAGCTGGACGAAATGGCATGGGGATGCGACTGTTTTGAGGGATTGGGATGGCACTGTATGCGAACGCGTCGTCAAACTTGAAATTGTGGGCGCATTTCATTTATGTTGACAAAAGGGTTTTCTTTTTCCTTGTTCCCCAATATGTGGCGCGTTGCTGTTGTTGTTGTTGCTGTAGCCTTCTTCTTTTATTTATTTTCCTGCTCGTTATGTTATTTTGTTTTTTTTTGCACTTCTGGCTTCATTTTGAGGAGTTGATGCATGCGCTTTTGTTGCCAGCCATTGTTCGTAGCCAGAAACAACATATGACACGATATATACATTTATGCTTTGCACTGGTGCATTGGTGTGAGTTCGAGGCAGGCACTCAACTGGGGGGGAAGTGCAAGTGTGTGCGTGTCCAATAACCCTTTTGCGAAATGAAATGGCAACAAGCTTTGGATTAACTCACAGCGTTAATACGTTTCGATTGAGATGTGGATGCAATGAATTCTATAAAGCATAGAATCATAAAAGAAAGACTAGAAAACCAATTCGAATGCCTTAAATAAATTTCGACAAATTTAAGGCTATTTACACAATGCTTTATTTCGTTATTTCTATTCTATTATTGATTGTTTGTGTATGAAATCAAATTCGTTTAAAACAGAGCATTTACTGTGAATTCGAGGCACATTCAGGGCAACAACTTACAAAAGCGACAAGCCCAAAAGTGCTAAAACAGTATATAAAAATAAAACTGTCATAGAGAAAAACAAAATGTTCTTGCCAGTAGTGCTGCCGAGTTGTAATTAACAATTGCCATTTGAAAAAACTATTTGGAAGAAGGAAATAATTTTTATGGCAAATTGTCACAACATATTTCAAGTGTGATTAAAAATGCATTTTCAAGTAAATGGCGTACGGCATTTTAATTAGCCGCGTAGCGAGGCAAACTAATTGAATTTGCACTCACGCAGCTAATGCAGAGAAAGAAATATATAAGATCTCTAAAGAAAGCTGATAAAAAAAAGCAAACAAAAAGATGACACAAAATAAAAAGCACAGAATATAACTGAACTGAACTTCAAAGAAGACAATTTGATTCAAAGGCAGAGTGAAATGATGATGATGAGAGAGCTTGTGAAGAGTCGCACGAGTAAACGACTTTTGCTGCCTGGCATACAAATTAGTTTTTGGCACTGAGCAAATTTGACAAAAAGATGCTGAGTGAGAGATGTTGACGAAAATTTGCTGCAAACTTTCGGTTAACCGAAAAAATTAAAACATCATCATTTCGTGTACTGAGCCACACACACACACACACATATATACGGAAAGAAAAGCTATCTACTCGACGAGTTGTCTTCAGAGGGTGACAGGACCCAGAGGAGTAGGGATACTCTGGGTCTGTCTGTCTCGCCTAGTTATACCAGTCTATGTCTGTTGAATTTCAATTTACTTTTTGACTCTGCCAGCATGTCACTTTAAGGCAGGCAAGCCAACGAGTTCATATGAAAAACATTACGCATACGCACGGTTGCACAATTTTAAATGGCACGCGTAAGAGTCGCTGCCCCATGCCCAAAGCTGTGGCATCCAGCATTTTTGACTAACCAGCCGTATCTACAAGCTTGGCAAGTTCGTGCGTATTAGGCGCCTACTTGACATCTCTTTGACCCAAAGTTTGCCCAAGCTATTTGCCCAAAAGAAAACGCGTCTCCGTTGACTTTGTTTTTAAAACACGGAAGCCAATTCACTTCGTTGTTGTTGTTTTTGTTATTCAAGCTTTGCTTGTTCATTTTTGTTGTTCTTGTTGTTATTCTTTGGGTAATTCGCAAATAATCAAGAAAGTTTTCGTATTAATTTGTGCAGCGCTTTTCTTCTCACCTCGATATTTATGCAGGCCACGTCAATTTGCTTTTACCCCGAAACGTTTTTCGTGTTTTCAGTTGGGTTATTTTAGATTTTAAGCTGACTGGCGAAGGTGAATAAATGTGTATAAATTGGCTACATGTTTTGGAATTTGATTTCTGCATTTCTTGTAGCTTAGAATTTCTAATATAAATTTTAAGAACATTTTATATTGTAAATTAAATCGTGAGCAAAAGCTCACACTTTTCGAACTAATTTAGAATATTTGAAACAATTTTAATTTATTTTAATTTAATTCCATTACCTCGGGCATATTTTACACCAATTCAAATTATGCAAATTATTTGCATATCAAAAAATTTTAATTCACATGCAAAACAGATGATAAATATTTAATGAGTGCTGCTTTTTGGCAATTAGCTCGTGACAAGTAGCTAAAAATTATATTCAATGTACCTGCAGGCAAAGTGCGAAGCACAAAATATACAAAAAAACGTGCCATAAAAATAAGATTTGCAAAAGCATAAGGCAGCACATTTTATTACTGCTCAATTTTTACTGCTGCCTGTGCAGAAATCAAAGCCCATTTCCCAAAGGCACTCCAATCTGTGGCCCCAATTTGGTTCCACCATCATCCAATCTGGCAATACTTGTACTTATAAGCATACTCATATACTCGTATACAAACGCTTTGCGTGTCCTTTGCAATTTTCTCATACATCAATTCTCATATGCTCAAGCAAACAAACACACACAAACACACACGAATATTGTGCAATATTCTCTGGCATATTTGCAACGATTTCCTTTTGTGCGCATTTTACGCACGATTTCATTTACATTTGTTCGGCTTAGGTTTGGTTTTTTTTTTGTGTTTTTGCTCTGGTCTTTTTGTCTTCGGCTTTGGACTCCATTTGGATCGTCCTTCATTCATTCTGCCTCTGCACCGCCCCGGTTTTATCAGTTTTAATAAAACCGAATTAAATCTCAGCAGCAAAGATTCTTATTGTCAGCCTCGTTTTTATGAATTGATTGACAATCGCTTGGGCTCATCATGCGGATGGAAAACGTAAGAGTATGAATGGCATTCAACGAATAAGGTAGAAGCAAATACAGATTTATTACGAATATTGTCGTTTTACTAGGAAGCTCTTTAATGTAGAGTTCATTCGATTTCTTAGACCTATTTTAATATAGCATGAAGTTTTAGTACAAAATTGACAAACATAACATATTTCACACTTCATCAAAGTGTTTATATATTACAGAGAATTTCTCTTTTTACTTGCTGTTCTACAGAGCATCTTTAAATCGCTTATAAAAAAAACAGTATTTTTCTTTATATTGCACTCAGCTTCTGCCACTTGTTGTTATATTATTTATGGCACGAATCTCTTTTGCCACATGCTGTGCTTCAAGGATTCCGAATGTGATGTTAAGAATGGGCAGCACTTTTCGGCAGGTTCTTAACGCACGTGCGGGAAAGGAAAATGTCGTTTTATTAAAACGCCTGCAGGCTGACGTGACATAGAGTCTGAACATATGATAAAAAAGAAGAGAATGACCCACTAAACCTACGAAAATATAAGTTATAATTTAGTGCTTGTTGGAACTACTAAGCTCCACAAACCCTAAATTGAGCCGCAGCATGCACAATGTAAATTATTCAATTAGTTCGTTACTAAACATCAATGAAATTTTATTAGATCAAAATACACAAAACTTTTCCAAGGGGCCGGTCCTTATTGGTTTCGTGCTGGTGGCAAACATTTTAAAATGATTGAAAAATATTATTCCATCATTTGCAGCTGCGGCGCTGCTTACTAATTTGCATGTATCTCTCTCTATATAGTATGCATATAAATATATTAATGTTTATGCATAGATCATGTTGTAATATGTGCGCATGGAATCCGTAAAACAACAAACAATTGACCACAATTGGGTTTTTGAATTCTTTTTCACTGTCGATTCGGTGCATTCGGTGCAAATGGAAATAGAGCTTGTCTCTAATTTAGTTATGTGGTAAACGAAAACGCATTTAAATTTATTTATTACAGTTAAATTGCCAAAATGCTTAACAATTATTTTTGTATCCGTCTATCTGTCTGTGTGTTTGTTCTTGTTTGCCAAATTATGAAATTATGTTTATAGTTATTTGCATAATAAGCAGTAAATATGAAGTAATATTGAAAGTAGCTGCAGCAAAATATCGCTTGCAGCTCTTTATTTATATAATGTTCATTGGATTTATTTTATATCGCAGATGCTTTAACTTATCATAAGCTTTTAAATTTAATTGAGATGAATATGAAATTGGGATGTTAAAGCTTGTTCGTTATTGTATGTACACAGACATATGCAAACAATTGCAAAACAAAATTATACAAACATAAGCAATTTAAATTACGCTCTTTTATGCTTCTTTAGCAAAGTGTTATCCTTGCTTTAATTACGTGCAATTTTACAACCTTATTTTTCTCATTTCTTTCATTATGTTTACCTAGAATAAAAATGCTTTTATCTGCACTTGTTTTTAAACAGCGATCTCTGTGCAGCATCAATTACCTTGCTGTTAGCGGCAATCATAATGAAAAGCAAGTAAAATGCAATCCACCGCCCACAATGCTATAAACTGGCCAGACAATCACAATGGTTGCCAGACAATAACTGAACGCGTTCAACCCGATGACCCCAATAGAAATAAAACGCATCCTTTGCAACATTCGGCGCCCCTTTTGAGTCCCTCAGTTACCCTTTCCCAATGGCAAACTCAAAACTAACACAAATGTCCGCTGCTATAAGGGACATTCGCTGCAAGTGTCGCATGCTGCCTTTATTCCGTTGGTCTTTTGGTCCGTTGCCTTTCGTTGACAATATTGTTGTTGTTTTTGTCGCGTTTTATTGTTGTTGCTTATCCTTTTGACTATGTTGTTTTCATAGCCCTTTATTGCTACTGCTGCTGTTGGCTTTACAATTGACCACCCTGACCCATTCCATGTCCTTGTTGTTGGCATTGTTTCTGTTGTTGCTGCATTGGCCCATTGATTGTGTGGTTGGATTTTGGTCTTCAGCTGACAATCTGAAGCTTCAAACTCGTCTTTGCCTTTGACCAATTTACAAAATGTCTGCAAATTTATCATCACCATTGAATTTGGCTTAATACACATACCAACAAATGTTTAATTTAATGCGAAATTCCCGAGACAGTAACATTTGTTACTGCTATGCAATTGCAACTGTTATACTAGCCAACAAATTGGCCTGGCTATATATATTATAAGCCGCATGCCACAACATACAGTTCTACAGAATTGTCATATCAACAGCTGCAACAATCAAATGACCCACAAAACAGAAACTCAAGCCTTTCTCTCTCTCTCTCAGCTGTCCGATTCGGTTAGGCTCGATGGCGACTTACGTTAATTGCATCAAATGGAAGCCAGGTCCAGGTCCTCTTTGCCACCGAACACTCTGTCTAATATGCTAATTACACTGCAGGCAGCACTTCATACTATGTGTGTGTGTGTGTCTCTGTCTGACTGCAATGCGTTAGCTCGTTCATTTTTGTTGGGATTTTCATCAGCAGGTAGCAGGAGTGTCTGTGTTCCTGTTTGTCTCTAAGCCGCTTTGAGTGAAGTGCACATCACCTCTTCATCCCCTTTGCAGTTACCCCTGTCTGCGTCTGTCTAATTAATTATACTTTTCAATTGTAGCGCAAACAATGATACCGAAATTCTTCACACGCACTTTGACCCATTTCTACTTTTTTGAGCCCGCTTATCGCAGTGACAGTCGAAAGTTGAACTGCTATAAGAGGAACACTGATAATTTTGCATACGAAATGTTTGCCTTACCTGCTTATCACGCTTTTGGCACACTAAATTCAAGTGTGGCACCCTTTTTTTCAGTCTGTCTTGAAGCTAGATAACAAATGGCTTATGTCCCAGCTAAGAGTTAGGAAAGACACAATCTAAAAGTGAGCATATGGAATTTGTTTGACTGAAATTGTAAAAGTTAAGTTGTTCAATTGATTTAAGCTCTTAAATGTTGCTTTCGTAACTATGAATACATAAAGATATTTTTTTTAAATTATTGTCTTTTATTTAGCAGTGTATACAAAAATCTGCAGACAACAAATAACCCACATCCAATATATCCAGACAAATGTGAACAACAACACAACATAATAATAATAATAAACCGCCTTTGCCTAATTACGCACAGATCTCAACGTATAAAAGCAATAAATATTATATTGACAAATCAAGATGTTTTTCTCCTTTCTTATGCCCCCTCTAGCATCAGGCATTTGTCCAGCGAATATTAGCACGCCCACTCAACGCCTACAAGCAAACAATGTACGAAGCATAACAAAAGAAATAAAAGACCCAAAAGCCAAACCAAAATCACTTCATTATGTGGGTTACTTTCATACACACACACATATATCATTAATCTTCGCGTTTAGCTTCAATACCGAAAAAAAGAAAACAGCTTCATTTAGAGCAGCAGCTAATAAATGTATTTCTGGGCATTGGCCAAAACCAAACTAATAACTAATAAAATAAAAAAAATAAAACATTATTGTGATTTACACTTCAAGGCGTATAAACATTTCCATTAGGCAAAAACGTGACTTTCAATTTTAATTTTTTATTTAAGAAGAATTTATGAACTGAGATTAATCTGATGAGGTCCTTCGGCACGCGAATATACTAATTCTAACTTTTTCTTGAAATTATTCAACTTGTTATATGCAAAAATTAAAGCAGATAGAAAACAAAAACTAAACTTCAGGTGAGCGCATAAAACTTAATTGAAATAAATTGGTTGCTCAAGAAATAACTGCACTTAATTCAATTCAATGAGAATGTGACAACGGAAAGCAATAAAGCATAACAAATGAAACCAAACTTAAAGGCAATAAAATCGAACTACCTAAAAGAACGAATCAAATAATTAAACGAGATTGCTTAGTTCAGAATATTTAAATGTAACTGTTCAAGCCCTTTAGATTAAAGTAGTTTTATTGTTTGATGAATATTTCAGCGCGAAATAGTATATATGTATGTTGACCCATCGCAAACAAGAAATGCAATGATTAAATTGCATATTAAACTGTTTCCACGATGCCTGTACGCCAGAAAATAAACAGCAACTCCCTTCCGTCAGTGGCAGAACTATTAAAAATTATTCATTAAATGTGCAGCACAACAAGAAATGTACAGAGTGAATAAGAATGGGCAACAATTGTGTGATCTTGCCTGCTGCCCGTCAATTCAAAAGACCTACCCTTTGCAGCTCACAAAAGTATGCAACGAAATTACAAAATTTACAAGAGTGCAAGCTGCCAAAAGCGGCGTAGAGTTGGGCAGATTGAAGCTGAGATGAGCTGAGCTGAGCGGCAGGCAGGCAGGCAAGCAGGCAGCCAAAACTAACTAGACTTTCACTTTATTATTCATGAAAAGTGAAAAGCGCACAGCAGCGCGCGGCAGCTCAGTTTTGGGATTGTCGAAATGACTAGCGCGAAATGATGTGATGTGGGTCCCGGCTGAAAATTAAATGAAATTAAATGCAACGAACGGTAGCAATGCCCCCGTTCAACGGACAAACAACTGAAATTATATTCAAATGAAATTGCATTTCCCCCAAAACACACACACGCACACTCTTATTTGCCTGACAACTATATGCAAACCTAAATGTATACAAACATACACACTTAGACAGCTGTTCATATGTTTAATAAATTTTAATTAATTTGGCGCATATAATTTTTATAAATAGGCAGCACTAATCGTTCGTGCAACCGTCTCACACAAACGACCACTCTCTCCTCACTCTCTCTCTCTCACACACATACAAAAACAATTTGTTTCTATTAACGAAGCTGCGCCTACTAAATTGCGTTTCATTTATCAAGTTGCAAAACAGCGGACACACCTGAGAAATTGATGATGGTAAATGCCGTCATCATACACAACGAAATGCCTTACTTTTATAAAAATGGACTAACTAATGTCCTTTAGATGTTTCAAAAACTTATTGTCTAACGCGTGACTAAAATTCCACGATGCCAGCTTGAATTTTTTGGAAATTTAATAGAAAAAATTAAGAAATTTGAATGAACTTGGTGGTTAACGTATTAAGGCTCAACCTGTAAAGCAATGTAACCAAATTTGACTTAAATTTGTGGCGTAAATATCAAAGCAAGAGCGCACATGCGAGAATTCAATGGATAAGAGGGCGATGGATAGACAGTTGGAGCGCGATACACATGTGGTTTGGCATTGTGAGTGGTCCACCAAATACACTTGTGTAGGTCCGTCATAAACGACGGCCAATTTGAAGCCATCACTCAGCGTTGACAAACAAGCGGCCAAAGGCGAATCGCAGACTCAAAGAAAAACCAGAGACACCATAGCAACCGAAACAGCCAACCGTACGGAGCGATAAGCGCGTCCTGAAACACTTGAGGCCTGAAGGAGCTGAGGCATAAGTAAGGTAGGGTGCCTAGGTAGGGGTCGTGTGTTGCGGGGTAGCAAAAGTTGGCAAGTCAGCGTTTGGCGCCCCCAAAAAAGCTCGCCATTACTCACAAAAGCACATCAATTATGCGGCTCTACATATGTGTGAGTGTTCGTCCTAAACATGTGTGTGTGTGTATGTGCGTGGGCGGGTGTATGCCCTTTATTAATGACAGTTAAACTGTCAGAGGTGTTTGCGTGGCATTGCAGGTGCCAAAAGCAACGGCTATGTTTCACATTCGCTACTATTTCATGACGTAAAAGCTCCTTTCACTCCCCCTCTACACAAGCACAATTTGAGTAATGTTCGCTTGCCAAATTTTGACCGAAACGGACAGCCATAAGTCAAGTATTGGCTGCAATTGCTACCAGGCTTTCAGGCATCATTTGGACTCGGCTTAAATCCAGGCCCAAGACTCGTTTGTGTGTTTGTCAGTTAACTGACTTTCCAAACTAAAGTCAATTGCAGTTCGATTTCAGATTGCAAATTTGCTAACCTTATATTTTCTGGTACCGATGAACTAGTGAGATGGTTCTGAGGTGGGCAAGCTGAGGCCACCGGACGGGTCGCAGGTTGCGGATAGCGCAAGGCCTCTAGTAGAGGTTAGCTGCGAATAGCGACTTGTCGTGAATAAGCAGTCCCGGACAACAGCGGGTACCACACCGTTGTGTGGGACCGACAAGGCGCTTGTCTGACCGCCTTCTTAACATAGTCTTACACACACCCTTCTCCTACACATGATTTCCTACCCAACTCCTACCCCCTACATCTCACAACGGGCAGTGGTGACGTCCTAGGGCAAGGGTGCCATTTCACCCCCCTAAGCCAGAGTGTTATGTGGTCCGTGCTCATTGGCTGGTTTGCAGTCAGGGGTAACCGACTGTATTTGTACGGAGCCTCACCGATACCTGGCCGCCTCGGTGAGTATACCTGGCCCCGGCGTGTTAGTGGGGGCTATGACACGCCGGTACTACTTTCCCCTACACTCGTGGGATTTATATGGATAACAATAAATTTTTAAAAAACATGCGGGGCTTAACCGCAACCCAGGCAGCAGAGCGGATGGAAGAGGTGGCTCTGGACATAGGCGGCAAGCTGACGCCGCGCGGGGGCCAGTCCCCCAAAAGCACGGCCAAGCAGGCCGCTAAACGGACGGACGTAGGGGGTGGGTCTGCAGTGCCCGGCACTGCGCCGGCGGCTGCCCTGCGGGCTAATGCAGCAAGCGGGGGAGACGCCGCAACACCCTCTTCTGTTCCACAGAAGAGGCTGCACAAGAAGCCGCCTCTACCGGCACCGGGTCAGCCTGGCGGCTCTGGCGACCCGCTAAGGCAAGGCCTCAGCGGAGCCGGTCGCAAATGGTACCTCCGGTACCTCGAGCGTGGCTTGAAGCCGGAAGAGGCTCGCAAGAGAGCGCTGGAGCATCGGGCCCCGACCGTATCTCCAGCTGGGCGTATCGACGGTCAGGCCGTGGCTGGGAAGAAGCGACCTCTTCAGCACACGTCGCCTGCTGAAATCCCCATCGACCCCAAGAGACCGAAAGGTAGAGGCAACGCAACTCCGGAGGGCCAAGGCACCTCAAGCGGTTCTAAGCGACCGAAGGCGGCCACGTATGCCAGTGTAGCTAAGGGCACGAACCTTGCTATACTGGCTCGTGAATTCCCGAGGAAGCGGCTGACCAAGGAGGAGTTGTCGGCGGTGGAGTCAGCCCTGGTAGAGGAGATGAGGAAGGGCTGGACCGCCAGCCTCAACTTTAATGGCATCTTATTCCGGGATGGTCTGGTCCTAGTGGACTGTCTGGACGAGGATGCCAGGAAGTGGCTGGAGCTGAAGGTGCCCAGCATCAGTGCCGCAGTGGGTGTGGAACTCCGCACATGCCCGCAAGGTGAGATACCTGAGACCAACATCGTCACGGTGTACCTGCCACGCACGGCTGGTGAGACGGTGGAGAAGTCACTTGGACTGCTCATTGAGCAGAATAAGGGTCTTCTCACCGAGACGTGGCGCATTCTCAGGCGCCTGGAAACCAAGGGCGGAAAGGTGCTGACCTTTGGTTTGGAGGATGAAGCTCTGTCACTCCTCAGTAATAGGGAATGATGGTGAGTTTCCGATTTGGTCAGCTGAGGTGCAGGCTGCACAAAAAGCAAGCCGCGAAAGAGACGGCTGTGAAGGTGCAAGCAGACGTTGTGCCTGGCACTTCTTCTGCTGCAGCACCCTCCGATGAGGCAGCCGAAGCAGAAGCGATTGCAGCCTGGGAAGCCGAGCTGGACTCGGACTTGTCACGGTTACACGTGCGCAGCGAAGTAGGCTCGGGGAGCGATGAGAAGCCGTCCGATGATGAGCAGACACCCACCGGGACGCTGTCAGAGGCATATCTGACGCTCTCGGAAGGGGAACCTGAGCTCTAAGGATGTTGGCCACCAGCGTGGCACAGATCAACCTGCATCACGCGAGGGCAGCTTCGGCTGTCATCAGCAGGTTGATCTCCAGGTCTGACCTGGGGCTGGTGCTCATCCAGGAGCCATGGGTCGTCAGAGGTAGGATCTGCGGCCTTGATCAAGTAAGTTCGCAACTAGTTGTAGATATTAGGGAGACATCGCCAAGAGCATGCATCTTGGTCCGAAAGAACACTAACTTTCTTTGTCTCTCCAAATTTCTCAGCAGGGACCTCGTAGCAGTGCTAATCACTGGCGTGTTCGGGAGTATGGTGGTGGCGTCAGCCTACTTCCCGGGTGATAATGCGGAAGCCCCCCCAACAGAGGTTCAGGATCTGGTGGCACACTGCAGCAGCAATAGACTCCCATTGCTGCTGGGATGCGACGCAAACGCGCATAGCGTAGCGTGGGGCAGCACGGACAACAACAGTAGAGGTGAGTGCTTGCTTGACTATCTTGTAGCTAATGACCTTATGGTGTTCAATATGGGGGCTGAACCCACTTTTATCACCAAAAATAGAGCCGAAGTACTTGATATTACTTTCGGCAATGGGGGTGCCTCTGGGCTGGTTAATAACTGGAGGGTCTCAACAGAACCGTCAATGTCGGATCATAGGATCATCCTCTTCGACATTAGTAGTAATTTCAGGATTGTAAAGTCATCAGGAATCCCCGGCGGACTGACTGGCCGCTCTACCAGTCACACCTGGGGTTAAATCTGAGCAGACTAAACCATAGTAGGAGGGTCTCTTCTCAGGAAGAGCTAGAGCAACTCTCGACAGAGGTTGGCGAGACGATTATGCATGCCTATCATGCAAGTTGTCCAACCAACTCCATAGAGTCCAACAGGGATAACCCTTGGTGGAATAAAAAGCTTGGGATGCTTCGAGCAGAGGTCAGGAGGTTGTTTAATACAGCCAAAAAGAATAGTGACAGATGGGACTTATACACCAAGAAACTAACAGAGTATAATAAAGAAATCCGGTACAGCAAACGTGCCCATTTCCGGAGATTTTGCTCCAACCTAGAGCAGGCCACACCTGCTGTGAGAGTCTTTAAGTCGATCTCGAAAGGCAAAGTGTTGTCCGAACTCTGCTTAAAGAGGCCAGATGGTTCCTTCACGGAAAATGAGGTGGAAAAGGCAGAACTTCTCCTGCAAACTCACTTTCCACTTTGTAAAACCATCACCAATACCGACAGCTGTTACGAAACGGTTCCCATCAGGAGACCGGACTGGAGCCTGGCTGCAGCCATAGTAACAGAGCAAAGAATAAGATGGGCCATTGGTACGCTTAGTCCGTACAAGGCCCCAGGTACGGACGGTATCCTCCCCGTCCATCTACAGAAAGGGATGGAACAGCTTATGGTGTTCCTCATCCGTATTTTCCGGGGTAGCCTAGCTATGGGCTACATACCTAGGGCATGGAGGACGGCCAGGGTGATCTTTATCCCGAAAGTGGGGAAAAAGGACCCCTTTCACCCCAAATCTTTCAGGCCGATCAGCCTGACATCCTTCTTGTTAAAAACCCTTGAAAAGATAGTTGAAAATCACATCAGGATCTCGTACCTAGTGTCCAGTCCCCTGCATGATCATCAACATGCCTACAGAGAAGGAAAGTCGACAGAATCGGCTCTCCTTGACCTAGTAAACAGTCTTCAATGCTCAGTGAAGGCCAAAGACGTTGCTCTCTGTGCTTTCATGGACATAGAGGGCGCTTTTGATAACACAGCACATGATGTTGTGGTTAGGGCGCTTCAGGGAAAAGGGGTTGAGCCAGGACTTACTCTCTGGCTAGGCAAGCTCCTTGACACTAGAATAGCGGAAGTCACTGTCAACAATTTGACGGTCAGGGCCCAAACCACCAGAGGCTGTCCACAGGGGGGTGTCCTATCACCTCTCCTCTGGAGTCTCGTGGTGGACGAGCTACTAGTCAAACTTACAGTTAATGGTTTTGAATGCCAAGGCTACGCTGATGACATTACCATTGTCTGTAAAGGCAACTTCGAGAACACGCTTTGTGATAGAATAACTCTGGGTCTTAAACTTTGCTTGGACTGGTGCAAAGATGTGGGGCTGAATATCAATCCAGCAAAAACCACAATCGTCGCTTTCACCAATCGTTACAAGTTAAAGTCCATAAGACCCATATCCATTGGGGGTACGATAGTTCCACTCTCTACGGAGATAAAGTATCTGGGGGTAATCTTAGACAAGAGACTACTGTGGAAAAAGCATATTGAGCATGCGGTACGCAAGGCTACAATAGCCCTAATGTGTTGTAGGTCTCTCGCAGGGAAAAACTGGGGTGTGTCCCCAAAAATCCTTCTGTGGATGTACACAGCAATGGTGAGGCCCATAGTCAGCTACGGCGCTGTGGTATGGGCGGGACGTGTTGACCTGGATGTCACTAAACGGCAGCTGGGCAAACTCCAGAGACTTGCCTGCACGTGCATCTCGGGCGCAATGCGTACCTGCCCGTCCTCAGCACTGGACGTACTGCTAGGACTTCCGCCTTTGCATGTCTACATCAAACACAGTGCGCACAGATCTATTATAAGATTGACAGGAGCGAACGCAATCACCTCTGTCACTAGTGCAACTGGCACACTGCTGGCCTTTCCGCAAGATGCGCAGATGGGCCTTTTTAGTTTTGAGAAGCTCTTTAGAACGGAGCTTAGCAATAAAGCAGAATGGACTAGTCTGTCGACCACCTATAATGTGAAACCACATGCTATTAGATGGTACACAGACGGATCATTAACGGATGAGGGTGCTGGAGCTGGAGTCTGCGGACCCCGACTCAAGTATCATGAGCCCCTGGGCAAATTCGCCAGCATTTTCCAAGCGGAAGTGCACGCGATTGAAAGATGTGCAACCTTTAACTTCGAGAGGGGATACGTTCATAGAGACATAGCCATTTTCTCAGACAGCCAGGCAGCGATAAAAGCACTTAGTGCTTATAAAATCGTCTCCAAACTGGTTTGGCAGTGTATTGAAGCGCTCAATAGGTTGGGCAGTAGAAACAAAGTCACCATATATTGGGTACCGGGACATGCGGGTGTTCCCGGTAATGAGGTCGCCGATAGTTTGGCCAGGAGAGGAGCTAGCACTCCTTTCCAGGGCCCTGAACCTTTCTGTGGGCTAGGACCAGGGTTTATCAGTCAGAGCAGTCGCATCGATCTGCTCAACGCATGCGAGGACGCTTGGCGGGTTTCACATGGGGCACGACAGAGCAAGCGACTGCTAGGCAGTTACAACAAGAAGAGAACTGAGGACTGTCTGAAGCTGAGCAAAAGATCTCTTCGTATAGTCACGGGTTTCTTGACCGGGCACTGCAGACTGCGCAAGCATCTGCATAATCTCAGGTTAGGGGAAAACAGTCTTTGCAGACTGTGTCTGGAAGGGGATGAGACTCCAGAGCACCTGCTTGAGGAGTGTCCCGCCATCAGCCGACTGAGGCTCTCTCTTCTGGGGAGCCTCTTTCTGTCTACAGAGAAAATGAGGGCTCTCAGACCATGCCACATCGTCGCGTTCCTGCGATCGATCGGGCTGTTTGAGGAGCTGTAACTCACAAACAGTAAGAGGGCACAATAGATCCTAGTGGTCGCAGTGCATGATCCTCATTCCAATAATAATAATATGCTGCCTAAGCTGACAATATATTAAAAAATGTATTCGAGACTTTTGAGGGTACAAAAACTTTCTTAGTTTGTTAAGAGGAAAGCTTTTTGTTTTGATTAAAGGAATATTGCAGAGCACAACATTTTTCTTTCCTTATACCTTGATTTTGCTCACAAATATATGTGAAATAGTAACATAAGCCTTCTTCAAACAGAATTTTCTTCTTAAAGCTTATTATATAAACTTAACTTTTTGTTCTAGTCACAAAAACCCCGCCATTCATCTATTAAAATATTGTATAAAAGCACTTTAGGAACCCCTTTTATTAAGCTACTTTCCACCTACAACTATATTTTCGAAAGTGGCGTTCTGTTGGCTATTTTGTTGCTCTTGGTGGTGGCCTTTGCGTTAAACGCTGCTCAGTGTTTACATCAGGGACTTGCGCATTTTTTTCCGTTGCAGATTGGGACTGTTCGCATTTATGCAGGCCGAATAACTGTTGCATAGCTTTAGGCGTAAGCGTGTGTGGGTCGTAGTGTATTCCCCAGCTGTAACTTGCCGGCATTTGAAATCAGTTTGTGTGGCATTTGGCATTGCACTGCCTGGAACGCTAGCGGCACAACGATTTTTAATTTTTCAAGTGAAATCTACTGACCATGAAATTGAATGACAAGCCAAATCAGTCAACCAACCAAAACAAACGTCAACTGTGTGTACTTGAGAGTGTGTGTGGGTATTTTGTAAGTTTATTTTTGTGCAATACCTCAACATCATTCGGGGAAAAGCAATCAAAGCAAACATCAAATCAGAATAATGCCATCATTTATTTTCAATAAAAGCTTCGTCCCTGCTGCGAATTGCGAATTGCAGAGAGACATGCAAAGCAGGCGTAGTTTCCCTATTGATGATCCAAACAGCCTCACTCTCGGCTATTGATTGCATAAGAATAGATAAACATGCTGTTGCTATTGTTGGTGCTGTTGATGCTGTTGATGTTGCTGTTGTTTTTCAACTCCCCCTTGAATATCAATCTAACAATGGATAAAACAATAACAAAAATAACAACAGCAAGAGCAACAAGAATGGCAAATATAGAACCAACTGGGCTTATATGCTAAAGCATTTCGCATCAAAATAGTAATGAAAGTCATTCATACACATACGTTCGGGTTTTCAGTTTATCCCATCCACGGAATTCGCCTGCGAGGCATCAAATTTATAGCATACTCTCAAGCGTTGCGATGGTTAATATGTGTGCGTGTGCGTAAGAAGGAAAGTGAGAGGGAAGGTGTAAGCTGTTGTTTTGCTTCTTCGAAAGCAATTAATGTGAATGGCATTTCTGTTGTTTCCAAAGAAGATTTCCTAATGCGAGTATGTAGCTGCTTGGGCATTATAAACTATTCATTGATGAAATGCTAGTAGTTTGCATGCTACAACGTGTTTGTTTCTGTGTAAAAAAAAAAAAAAAAAACACTGAAACATATTTTGTTTGTTCTGAATAACAATCGATAAAAAGTAACAGCAGTTTCTGTATTGAATTTAAGTATGGATATTCTTTCCAATTTAATTCCATATAATTCATTAGTCACATGAATAAATTAATATACAAAACAAAAATAAAAAACGTACAACTAATTGTGAATGGAAAGTATAAAATTTTATCACTTTGCAGCACGTTACGGATTCTATTTTATTTTGAACGTTTTTCACAATTATTTCTGAACATATATTTAATTACGGAAACGATACCGGTAAACTGCAGGATATGGAAATTGTTTTCAAAATGGGAATAAATAAACGCTACACTTTAATGGTAATACAATAGGAATCCGATTGTATTTTACAATACTTACAAAACCCAGAAGATAATCACACAAAAATTTAAAGTTGCAAAATAAAAATAAAAAACAAGAAGGCTCTAGTCGGGAGAGCCCCACTAGAAGATACCCTAAACCCAGTTGCAATAAATAAATTAAATTTATGTAAGACTTTGGTATACTGACTTAGCTTCAATCGATTAAGATTAATATCTCCGGTGTTTCAGAAAAGTTCAATCATTACCCATTACTTCAACCCTCATTTTTAGATTTTCCAAATTCGATATTTTTTGTTATCGATATCATGTGTATATCGGAAACTAGAAGAGTTACCGATAATTTGAAGCATACTTGTTCTGCTCATGGTATAGGAGAATTTACATACAAAATCTGAAGTCTCTAGCTCTTGTAGTCTCTGAGATCCACGCGTTCATACAGAAGGACAGACAGACAGACAGACAGACGGACAGACGGACGGACAGACGGACATGGCTATATCGTCTCGGCTGTTGATGATGATCAAGAATATATATACTTTATGGGGTCGGAAATGCTTCCTTCTGCCTGTTACATACTTTTGCACAAAACCATTATACCCTTATTTACCCATTTTATAAAAATTGACTTGGGCATTGGTAAAAATCTTTCGACTTCCACAACTTCCTCAAAAGTGACCCGATTTTCAAAAGCAATAGCTTAAAATTCATGGTTTGGCTTCTAGAATAAAACTGCATTTAAGAAATTACATTTAAATAAAATTCGATTTTTGGTCATATCCATGTTAAAATTTTATAAACAAAAATTGACTTGGGCATTGGTAAAAATCTTTCGACTTCCACAACTTCCTCAAAAGTGTCCCGATTTTCAAAAGCAATAGCTTAAAACTCATGGTTTGGCTTCTAGAATAAAACTGCATTTAAGAAATTACATTTAAATAAAATTCGATTTTTGGTCATATTCATGTTAAAATTTTATGACCAAAAATTGACTTGGGCATTGGTAAAAATCTTTCGACTTCCACAACTTCCTCAAAAGTGACCCGATTTTCAAAAGCAATAGCTTAAAATTCATGGTTTGGCTTCTAGAATAAAACTGCATTTAAGAAATTACATTTAAATAAAATTCGATTTTTGGTCATATTCATGTTAAAATTTTATAAACAAAAATTGACTTGGGCATTGGTAAAAATCTTTCGACTTCCACAACTTCCTCAAAAGTGTCCCGATTTTCAAAAGCAATAGCTTAAAACTCATGGTTTGGCTTCTAGAATAAAACTGCATTTAAGAAATTACATTTAAATAAAATTCGATTTTTGGTCATATTCATGTTAAAATTTTATAAACAAAAATTGACTTGGGCATTGGTAAAAATCTTTCGACTTCCACAACTTCCTCAAAAGTGTCCCGATTTTCAAAAGCAATAGCTTAAAACTCATGGTTTGGCTTCTAGAATAAAACTGCATTTAAGAAATTACATTTAAATGAAATTCGATTTTTGGTCATATCCATGTTAAAATTTTATAAACAAAAATTGACTTGGGCATTGGTAAAAATCTTTCGACTTCCACAACTTCCTCAAAAGTGACCCGATTTTCAAAAGCAATAGCTTAAAATTCATGGTTTGGCTTCTAGAATAAAACTGCATTTAAGAAATTACATTTAAATAAAATTCGATTTTTGGTCATATCCATGTTAAAATTTTATAAACAAAAATTGACTTGGGCATTGGTAAAAATCTTTCGACTTCCACAACTTCCTCAAAAGTGTCCCGATTTTCAAAAGCAATAGCTTAAAACTCATGGTTTGGCTTCTAGAATAAAACTGCATTTAAGAAATTACATTTAAATAAAATTCGATTTTTGGTCATATTCATGTTAAAATTTTATGACCAAAATTGACTTGGGCATTGGTAAAATCTTTCGACTTCCATAACTTCCTCAAAAGTGACCCGATTTTCAAAAGCAATAGCTTAAAATTCATGGTTTGGCTTCTAGAATAAAACTGCATTTAAGAAATTACATTTAAATAAAATTCGATTTTTGGTCATATCCATGTTAAAATTTTATAAACAAAAATTGACTTGGGCATTGGTAAAAATCTTTCGACTTCCACAACTTCCTCAAAAGTGTCCCGATTTTCAAAAGCAATAGCTTAAAACTCATGGTTTGGCTTCTAGAATAAAACTGCATTTAAGAAATTACATTTAAATAAAATTCGATTTTTGGTCATATTCATGTTAAAATTTTATGACCAAACATTGACTTGGGCATTGGTAAAATCTTTCGACTTACATAACTTCCTCAAAAGTGACCCGATTTTCAAAAGCAATAGCTTAAAATTCATGGTTTGGCTTCTAGAATAAAACTGCATTTAAGAAATTACAAATAAAATTCGATTTTTGGTCATATCCATGTTAAAATTTTATAAACAAAAATTGACTTGGGCATTGGTAAAAATCTTTCGACTTCCACAACTTCCTCAAAAGTGACCCGATTTTCAAAAGCAATAGCTTAAAAGTCTTGGTTTGACCCCTTAAATAAAACTGCATTTAAGAAATTACATTTAAATGAAATTCGATTTTTGGTCATATTCATGTTAAAATTTTATGACCAAAAATTGACTTGGGCATTGGTAAAAATCTTTCGACTTCCACAACTTCCTCAAAAGTGACCCGATTTTCAAAAGCAATAGCTTAAAATTCATGGTTTGGCTTCTAGAATAAAACTGCATTTAAGAAATTACATTTAAATAAAATTCGATTTTTGGTCATATCCATGTTAAAATTTTATAAACAAAAATTGACTTGGGCATTGGTAAAAATCTTTCGACTTCCACAACTTCCTCAAAAGTGTCCCGATTTTCAAAAGCAATAGCTTAAAACTCATGGTTTGGCTTCTAGAATAAAACTGCATTTAAGAAATTACATTTAAATAAAATTCGATTTTTGGTCATATTCATGTTAAAATTTTATGACCAAAAATTGACTTGGGCATTGGTAAAATCTTTCGACTTCCATAACTTCCTCAAAAGTGACCCGATTTTCAAAAGCAATAGCTTAAAATTCATGGTTTGGCTTCTAGAATAAAACTGCATTTAAGAAATTACATTTAAATAAAATTCGATTTTTGGTCATATCCATGTTAAAATTTTATAAACAAAAATTGACTTGGGCATTGGTAAAAATCTTTCGACTTCCATAACTTCGTCAAAAGTTACCCGATTTTCAAAAGCAATAGCTTAAAATTCATGGTTTGGCTTGTAGAATAAAACTGCATTTAAGAAATTACATTTAAATAAAATTCGATTTTTGGTCATATTCATGTTAAAATTTTATAAACAAAAATTGACTTGGGCATTGGTAAAAATCTTTCGACTTCCACAACTTCCTCAAAAGTGTCCCGATTTTCAAAAGCAATAGCTTAAAACTCATGGTTTGGCTTCTAGAATAAAACTGCATTTAAGAAATTACATTTAAATAAAATTCGATTTTTGGTCATATTCATGTTAAAATTTTATGACCAAAAATTGACTTGGGCATTGGTAAAAATCTTTCGACTTCCACAACTTCCTCAAAAGTGACCCGATTTTCAAAAGCAATAGCTCAAAATTCATGGTTTGGCTTCTAGAATAAAACTGCATTTAAGAAATTACATTTAAATAAAATTCGATTTTTGGTCATATTCATGTTAAAATTTTATAAACAAAAATTGACTTGGGCATTGGTAAAAATCTTTCGACTTCCACAACTTCCTCAAAAGTGACCCGATTTTCAAAAGCAATAGCTTAAAATTCATGGTTTGGCTTCTAGAATAAAACTGCATTTAAGAAATTGCATTTAAATAAAATTCGATTTTTGGTCATATCCATGTTAAAATTTTATAAACAAAAATTGACTTGGGCATTGGTAAAAATCTTTCGACTTCCACAACTTCGGCAAAAGTGACCCGATTTTCAAAAGCAATAGCTTAAAATTCATGGTTTGGCTTCTAGAATAAAACTGCATTTAAGAAATTACATTTAAATGAAATTCGATTTTTGGTCATATCCATGTTAAAATTTTATAAACAAAAATTGACTTGGGCATTGGTAAAAATCTTTCGACTTCCACAACTTCCTCAAAAGTGACCCGATTTTCAAAAGCAATAGATTAAAATTCATGGTTTGGCTTCTAGAATATAACTGCATTTAAGAAATTACATTTAAATAAAATTCGATTTTTGGTCATATCCATGTTAAAATTTTATGACCAAAATTGACTTGGGCATTGGTAAAAATCTTTCGACTTCCATAACTTCCTCAAAAGTGACCCGATTTTCAAAAGCAATAGATTAAAATTCATGGTTTGGCTTCTAGAATAAAACCGCATTTAAGAAATTACATTTAAATAAAATTCGATTTTTGGTCATATCCATGTTAAAATTTTATAAACAAAAATTGACTTGGGCATTGGTAAAATCTTTCGACTTCCACAACTTCGGCAAAAGTGACCCGATTTTCAAAAGCAATAGCTTAAAATTCATGGTTTGGCTTCTAGAATAAAACTGCATTTAAGAAATTACATTTAAATAAAATTCGATTTTTGGTCATATCCATGTTAAAATTTTATAAACAAAAATTGACTTGGGCATTGGTAAAAATCTTTCGACTTCCACAACTTCCTCAAAAGTGACCCGATTTTCAAAAGCAATAGCTTAAAATTCATGGTTTGGCTTCTAGAATAAAACTGCATTTAAGAAATTACATTTAAATAAAATTCGATTTTTGGTCATATTCATGTTAAAATTTTATGACCAAAAATTGACTTGGGCATTGGTAAAAATCTTTCGACTTCCACAACTTCGTCAAAAGTGGCCCGATTTTCAAAAGCAATAGCTTAAAATCATGGTTTGGCTTCTAGAATAAAACTGCATTTAAGAAATTACATTTAAATAAAATTCGATTTTTGGTCATATTCATGTTAAAATTTTATAAACAAAAATTGACTTGGGCATTGGTAAAAATCTTTCGACTTCCACAACTTCCTCAAAAGTGTCCCGATTTTCAAAAGCAATAGCTTAAAACTCATGGTTTGGCTTCTAGAATAAAACTGCATTTAAGAAATTACATTTAAATAAAATTCGATTTTTGGTCATATTCATGTTAAAATTTTATGACCAAAAATTGACTTGGGCATTGGTAAAAATCTTTCGACTTCCACAACTTCCTCAAAAGTGACCCGATTTTCAAAAACAATAGCTCAAAATTCATGGTTTGGCTTCTAGAATAAAACTGCATTTAAGAAATTACATTTAAATAAAATTCGATTTTTGGTCATATTCATGTTAAAATTTTATAAACAAAAATTGACTTGGGCATTGGTAAAAATCTTTCGACTTCCACAACTTCCTCAAAAGTGACCCGATTTTCAAAAGCAATAGCTTAAAATTCATGGTTTGGCTTCTAGAATAAAACTGCATTTAAGAAATTGCATTTAAATAAAATTCGATTTTTGGTCATATCCATGTTAAAATTTTATAAACAAAAATTGACTTGGGCATTGGTAAAAATCTTTCGACTTCCACAACTTCGGCAAAAGTGACCCGATTTTCAAAAGCAATAGCTTAAAATTCATGGTTTGGCTTCTAGAATAAAACTGCATTTAAGAAATTACATTTAAATAAAATTCGATTTTTGGTCATATCCATGTTAAAATTTTATAAACAAAAATTGACTTGGGCATTGGTAAAAATCTTTCGACTTCCACAACTTCCTCAAAAGTGACCCGATTTTCAAAAGCAATAGATTAAAATTCATGGTTTGGCTTCTAGAATAAAACTGCATTTAAGAAATTACATTTAAATAAAATTCGATTTTTGGTCATATTCATGTTAAAATTTTATGACCAAAAATTGACTTGGGCATTGGTAAAAATCTTTCGACTTCCACAACTTCGTCAAAAGTGACCCGATTTTCAAAAGCAATAGCTTAAAATTCATGGTTTGGCTTCTAGAATAAAACTGCATTTAAGAAATTACATTTAAATAAAATTCGATTTTTGGTCATTTTCATGTTAAAATTTTATAAACAAAAATTGACTTGGGCATTGGTAAAAATCTTTCGACTTCCACAACTTCCTCAAAAGTGACCCGATTTTCAAAAGCAATAGCTTAAAATTCATGGTTTGGCTTCTAGAATAAAACTGCATTTAAGAAATTGCATTTAAATAAAATTCGATTTTTGGTCATATCCATGTTAAAATTTTATAAACAAAAATTGACTTGGGCATTGGTAAAAATCTTTCGACTTCCACAACTTCGGCAAAAGTGACCCGATTTTCAAAAGCAATAGCTTAAAATTCATGGTTTGGCTTCTAGAATAAAACTGCATTTAAGAAATTACATTTAAATGAAATTCGATTTTTGGTCATATCCATGTTAAAATTTTATAAACAAAAATTGACTTGGGCATTGGTAAAAATCTTTCGACTTCCACAACTTCCTCAAAAGTGACCCGATTTTCAAAAGCAATAGCTTAAAATTCATGGTTTGGCTTCTAGAATAAAACTGCATTTAAGAAATTACATTTAAATAAAATTCGATTTTTGGTCATATCCATGTTAAAATTTTATGACCAAAAATTGACTTGGGCATTGGTAAAAATCTTTCGACTTCCATAACTTCCTCAAAAGTGACCCGATTTTCAAAAGCAATAGATTAAAATTCATGGTTTGGCTTCTAGAATAAAACCGCATTTAAGAAATTGCATTTAAATAAAATTCGATTTTTGGTCATATCCATGTTAAAATTTTATAAACAAAAATTGACTTGGGCATTGGTAAAAATCTTTCGACTTCCACAACTTCGTCAAAAGTGACCCGATTTTCAAAAGCAATAGCTTAAAATTCATGGTTTGGCTTCTAGAATAAAACTGCATTTAAGAAATTACATTTAAATAAAATTCGATTTTTGGTCATATCCATGTTAAAATTTTATAAACAAAAATTGACTTGGGCATTGGTAAAAATCTTTCGACTTCCACAACTTCCTCAAAAGTGACCCGATTTTCAAAAGCAATAGCTTAAAATTCATGGTTTGGCTTCTAGAATAAAACTGCATTTAAGAAATTACATTTAAATAAAATTCGATTTTTGGTCATATTCATGTTAAAATTTTATGACCAAAAATTGACTTGGGCATTGGTAAAAATCTTTCGACTTCCACAACTTCGTCAAAAGTGACCCGATTTTCAAAAGCAATAGCTTAAAAATCATGGTTTGGCTTCTAGAATAAAACTGCATTTAAGAAATTACATTTAAATAAAATTCGATTTTTGGTCATATCCATGTTAAAATTTTATAAACAAAAATTGACTTGGGCATTGGTAAAAATCTTTCGACTTCCACAACTTCCTCAAAAGTGACCCGATTTTCAAAAGCAATAGCTTAAAACTCATGGTTTGGCTTCTAGAATAAAACTGCATTTAAGAAATTGCATTTAAATAAAATTCGATTTTTGGTCATATCCATGTTAAAATTTTATAAACAAAAATTGACTTGGGCATTGGTAAAAATCTTTCGACTTCCACAACTTCCTCAAAAGTGACCCGATTTTCAAAAGCAATAGCTTAAAATTCATGGTTTGGCTTCTAGAATAAAACTGCATTTAAGAAATTGCATTTAAATAAAATTCGTTTTTTGGTCATATCCATGTTAAAATTTTATAAACAAAAATTGACTTGGGCATTGGTAAAAATCTTTCGACTTCCACAACTTCGTCAAAAGTGACCCGATTTTCAAAAGCAATAGCTTAAAAATCATGGTTTGTCTTCTAGAATAAAACTGCATTTAAGAAATTGCATTTAAATAAAATTCGATTTTTGGTCATATTCATGTTAAAATTTTATAAACAAAAATTGACTTGGGCATTGGTAAAAATCTTTCGACTTCCACAACTTCGGCAAAAGTGACCCGATTTTCAAAAGCAATAGCTTAAAATTCATGGTTTGGCTTCTAGTATAAAACTGCATTTAAGAAATTACATTTAAATGAAATTCGATTTTTGGTCATATCCATGTTAAAATTTTATAAACAAAAATTGACTTGGGCATTGGTAAAAATCTTTCGACTTCCACAACTTCCTCAAAAGTGACCCGATTTTCAAAAGCAATAGATTAAAATTCATGGTTTGGCTTCTAGAATAAAACTGCATTTAAGAAATTGCATTTAAATAAAATTCGATTTTTGGTCATATTCATGTTAAAATTTTATAAACAAAAATTGACATGGGCATTGGTAAAAATCTTTCGACTTCCACAACTTCCTCAAAAGTGACCCGATTTTCAAAAGCAATAGCTCAAAATTCATGGTTTGGCTTCTAGAATAAAACTGCATTTAAGTTATTTCATTTAAATAAAATTCGATTTTTGGTCATATGCATGTTAAAATTTTATTCCAAAAAATCGACATCCTCATTTGGCAAATCTTTCGACTTCCATAACTTCGGCAAAACTGACCCGATTTTCAAGATTCATTTTTTAATTAATGTAAATGCTTTGTACTCAATATTATATTGGTTCTCATTTAATGCTTTGACCGAACGTACACGAAACCAATTTGCAGCGCCGATTCTCCAATTTTGGAATTCGTCCTAACGTAATGAGTAGAATGCATTTTCATATATTATAAAATCTTTATATGATCCTATATATTATATATGAATCTAGCCAAATTACATGCGATCTAACAACGCAAGATTTTTTTTTATTGATTTTGAAACAAGATTTTTACTCACCGAGCCTTCAGATGTTTACACATCAAAAATTGAAAGAAAAAAATTTAATAAAATGCTGTCCAAATTAACGCGTTCTTAAGACCCACCCCCCACTGTGGCAATATACTGTAATGCCACCTTAAGGTGCGTTAACAGCTAATAAACGGCAAATATTAAAACATTAACGCTCACGCAAAGCAACGCAGGTGCCAGTTTGAGGTAAGGAGCAGACTATTCATGCTCAGTGCTCTCAAGTGTGCCAACACTCAACATTCTACACACTCAGCACTCAACGTAGAGCGTTCAGTGGCAGCTCAAGTGTAATTTCCATTGTTTACATACACACGCACAAATATACATATATATATATATAAAGTCGTGGACAGAGTGTAAAAACAATCTATTACAACACGACAGCGACAGGCGCCGGGCGACACGCACGCAGTACAAGACAGGATGGCGACAGGCCACAATGTGCAAACGAGACTCGAGAGCGTAGCTCGGGTTGTGTAATGGTGAGGCAATCAGCGACACCGTCGACAATCGTCAATTACTCAAACTGCAAAACAGTTAACCGTAAACTGCAGTGGGACAACGCATTTTATATTTTATACATATTAGCATAAGCAACGCCTGAAGGTAGGCAACAGCAAAAATTGTTAACACATCAGCACGCCCGCACAAACAGAAGCACATATGTTGTGTGTGTAGAGAGCGAGAGAGAGAGAGAAATACACTCATGCTGGCACTCATTTTCAGTACTCCACTCCAGTCTCCACATCACTCACTGAAGTATGCAATTAAGTGCTTAATGTGTTTATTAAAAGTGAAATGCCAAACAACTTTTCATGCCATACTACCCTATCAATTTGTATGCCTGTGTACTTGCCTCTTTCTCTCTCTTTCTCTTTCTCGCTCTGACTGTTGTTGTAATGTGTGCTGCTGTTGCCGCTGTTGATGCTGTGTAAGTCACTCAGCGTGCGGTCGGCGTTGTGTGTAAATGTTGTCCACTTTTGTTGCTCTTACTGTTGCTGTTTTTCAGTTGTTTTGTTGTTGTTTGTGTGCTGCAGGGCACACAACTGTGTGGCTGCCAGCTTTAAGTTGCAGCAGTGCTATCGCAATTTAGGCAAATAACCAATAACAATGCAACTTTGAGGTGCGAATGAGATATGAGTAAGTTTAAAGCATTGTTTCATACAATATTTAAACCATTAGCAAGCAACAAAATTGAATATGCTTTTAAATAAAGCTTCAATTGAAAACAGCCAAATCAAACCTTTAATCAATAAAAATTAATGACAAATACATTTCAATGCCAAGAGTTTTTAATCACAAACTAACTGAATCCAATAACATTTATAAACTAAATACAACTTTTCTTGTTCACAAAAACAATAGTGAATATTGTTCAATTAGGCATATTTATTTAAATGTCGAAAGCAATATATCTTCACTCAAGTGTCGTCAATTATAACTAAATATATTCAAAAAATAAAATTCTTTACTTCAGCAGCAACATTCTTTATTTAATTTGTTCAATGCACAAACTTCTTGATTTTAACTCCTGTTCGCACCTTAGACTGTCAGTCAGTCTTTGCATCCGACAGACGGCTACACAAAAATGTATTTTCAATTTCATTCTTAAGCAACAGGATTTAAATTTTAATACGTAGAGTTAACATATTTGCTAACAATTTCAAAAACACATCAAGTATACGAACAGTTGAGCAAAGCTTATATGTATTTTCAACAACAGCAAAAACAACAATAGTCTCACAGTTACTGCTGTGCTTTCATTTTTCTGTAACAAAAGTTAAATATGTTCCCTGGCAAGAATTTGCCTCAAGCCATTGCAGGCAAAGTCATTTCCTCTGAGACATTGTGATTGTGTGTGTGAGTTTTTCACTCTCTGTGGGTAATAGAATTAAATGCAGCTTACTATTGTTTTTATGTGTGTGCGTGCCCAAAGTTTTGCCACATCCGCTCAACTTTATATTTATATATAAAAGCAGCAGTTTTGCCAATTAAATGACTAAAAAATTATCACAAAAACTGCACAAACATTGCTAACTACGGTAAGCCTGGCTAAGGCCAAAATGAAATATAAAACAAATAATAAAATAAACGCAGAATATGCTTAAATCTAATTGTGCATAAAAGTGCAAGCAGCCCATGGCAACAACAAATACGTGGCAAGGACATCCCAAGAGCATATGAATATAGGTAAGGGATCAAAGCACATACAAGAGCGTTACACCAATTCCATGCCCGAGAAAACAAAAGTGGTTAAGTTGAAAAGGTGAAATGTTTCGTAGAAAAATCACAGGTGACATATGCACGGTAATTAAAACTAGTATAGTATAAACATTATGAATAAGTTGGATACAATTCCAAACACAAAGGTTGGACATTTTACAGTAAACTGAAGGTTATTTTTTAAAGAAATTATGAGTCAGGAAACGGAAATAAACATTTTTAAATATACATGGAATATAATTTACAATACTTAATAATTGTATTGCTATTAATTTTGTACTTTTTGCACGTTATTGATTCAAAGTGTCAATTTCAACTAATATTTTATTGCACGTTTACCTGCCTAATGTTAGCTAAAACATATGAATAATATGCAGAAATATTATTATAAAATGGCAAACATTGCATTAGCGCAAAACCTCGACAAAAACCTAAAACTCATAGTCCCACAATGACTGTTAACTTTTGCACGGTCAAAGCCAACAGCAGCAGTCAAATTTATTAATAAACCACATAAGCACTGCGATAGCAAATATCAAACAGTCTCACTTTCTCTCTTGCACTTTCTCTCACTCCAAATGCTATACTCAACGTGAAATGTTCTAGCAAAGATAAAAATTCAAATATGCAGCATCGACAATTTTGCACAGAAAGTTGAGCCCCGAAACGAAAACTATGAAAACACCATAAATTTTCTACAGACACAGCCAAAATGTTTAGCGCTGACTCACCCACACACACACACACATGGCAAGGCCACAAGTCATGGTGTAGGGTGAGAGAGAGTAACATGTCTAACAACGAAAGCGTCAGAAGTACAAGAAAAATTATCCAAATGAGGCATTCGCCAAGTCAAAGCAACAAAGTGAATCGTTTGCCCTTTAACAATTAATACTAGGAACATTGCCACCAGCTGCAGCTGTTACAACTGACACCACTTTTACTTGCTACAACAACTGCAACGATCTCGTCTACCAGCCAGTTCATGCAAAGCTCCTACCCGGTAGACTAGATACTCTGTCTGCTTGTTTGAACGTTTGCAGATGATAAGCAGCGAAAGGCTGTGACACAAAGGTCAAAATAGCAGCACTCATTACGGCTACAATCAATTTGCTTTGGTATCTCTCCAGTTGCAGTTGCACTTCACATTGCATCACACTGTCTATCACACACATTTATGTAAGCTAGGTCTGAGGGCATGGCAATTCCTTTAATCGTGCACTAAGTGAATGAACTAAAGATGCCAACGTTTCGATAGTGTTTCAGACAGATCAAATGCTAGATACGTATACAATAAAAGAGCTGAAAAAGTCAAGACAGCTAAATTGCTCAATTATAAAAGCATTTATGATAATAGCTAATGGTAAGTAGAAAGCTTTTTCAATTGCAAAGTACAAACGAATAAAAAACTGATATAATATTGAAATTAAAGTTTTAATATAATATAATTTTAATAAACTGCCTCCCCTCTGGCGCTCGAGTTGTAATCAAGTTAGTTGCTCATTAAGACAACAACAATTTGCATTACTTTATGCAATTTTCTTATTTGCACTCATTTTATTTGATTTGTTCAAATGTTCTTGTCTCTCTGATTCACTTTTTCTTTTGAACATTTCGTCTCTTTCATTTGCGTTTTACGCTTTATTTATTTGTATTGACTTTTGCTCTGTGTATCTGTGCAGGACGCGAAGGAAGCAACAAAAGCAAATACAATTACAGTGAGTGCTTCACTTCCTGCCTTTCCCAGTTTCCCCTCTCGGCCCGCATGCATGCCCCTCTGGCCATCTCCTTTGGCTAGCAAATTGGCTGGCGCAACAAAATATTCCGCACAGATAAATGTAAATACATAAGCAAACAAATCATTTGGAAAATGTTTCTTGCAAAATCACATTAAGGTGCAAAATATTTACGAATATTATTTTTGGCAAGGCAGCGAAAAAACACGGAATAATGCCAAATGCCAAAATGCTCGCAAAGTCAAAGGCAAAAGTGTGAAAGTGTGTCGAGAAGCACGAAAAGTGTAAATATTGCCACTGACATAATATTTGCATAGCGATTTTTTGATTTTACTTGCATTCTGTTGATGAATGAATGTAAGCTTCAATGAGTTTGCCTTATACTTTATCAAACACGAAAAGTGATTGACTGACTGACTGACAAACAGCCCGAACGACAGATAGACAGACAAAGCAGTCGAACAACTTCTTGTCAGATATTCAAAGCTAATGTCCTTAGATACTTTGTGGCAAGTATGAAACGACAAGGCAAGAGCGAAATAAGACATTTATTTATGGAAATATTTATAATATTTTATTCTTTCCATCCATTAAAATGTATAAACGAAGTAATTCAATTAAATTTCATCAAAACAATATTTATTTTTTATTTATTTAATGCCCACGACTAATACAAATAGTAAACAATGTTAATTGATATGATAATTATGAAATATTTCAATAATTAATGTTAATATTTAATTCAGTTATTAACGCAACCAAAAACCTCTAATTGATTTTAATTATGTTGGCCAATTAAATAGCCGTTCTTAAAATACTTTGCCAAGGTCTCTACCTATCCATACCTCGCCGCATAATTATGCCCGATTTGGTTTGCATTAGTGTTGTTCCGAACAATAAAGCGCAGTTGAATAAAAATCATATTAAAACAGACTGAAGAACGCAAATTATGTACACACACACAGCACACAGGGTATAGAAAAAACGAACAGTGGCGCAGGTTCTTTTAGTGCTGGCACAGATTATTATAATAAAACAAATAAATACACAAAGGACGAGCAGCACTTGGCTCTAGGGCCATGTAAAACGGGGCGTATGTGTATTTGTATTTATGGCATAAAGTTGTGAGGGGCACAAAATACGCGAACAGCCGGGCGAACACAAGCTACAATTTTACAAGTTTTGCTCTAAAATAGCTGCGAAGCATGTGAGTCATGTACACATTATACGTGCCCGTATGTATGTGTGAGTGTTCCTGCGTGTGAGTATGTATGTATGTATGCCTATATGACTGTTAGTTTCATTGTGGTGCACAGCTCTACTATGCCACTAATAATGTTTATGTAAGAAATGTTTGGAGTACGAGTTCTCACAATAATTTCTTTGTTCGCATTCCATTTGCCTGGCTGTTGGCTGCTTGTGTTATTACATTTTTTTTTTTTTTGCCCCTTTCAATGATAATTAAGTGTGTATTACGATACACGTGTACATGTGTATGTTAATATATAGAGCATAGAACACCCTTAGGGAGAAAGCTGCGAGTTGACGCTATTGTTGCTTTTGAATGTACTTGCATATACTTATGAACTATTTTTACCTGCCCCGAAAGGCACAAAATATGAAGTTGCATTAAAGGATCAGCAGTGAGCATACACGAGTCGAAAGAGTGTAGTGCATTAAATTTCAAGAGCTAAACCACTCCAAAATAGATTATTATATAACATCGTGATTTTTTTGTTTCTTTTCTCTTCATAATTTTGGCAAAAAATTTATGTTTTTAGTATGCAATTTGGATTCTAAGCTGTATAAAAGGATGCAGCTTACTTTTCTTAATCCCTAACACTCCACACTCGTTAAGTAGCTTACAAACAGCTGCAAAATCCTGCGTTATGCCGAATAGTGTGGCGCGTGCTGTGAAACGTGCGTGTCGGAATACAACTATAATTTAAATGACTCTGTAACACTTTAGTTTAATGGATTTACATGCGTTTGCCACACACACACACACAAATGGAGAATGCAAAACAAAAGGGTAGCGTAGGGAGTTCGAAAACGACCGCAAAATGTGACTCAAAACAGCTTTAAAATTGCCAGCCATAATAAGCATAAAAATATAATGCTCACATACAATGAAAAGCACAAAACAACCCGGGCATAACTGGAGATGAGTAAACTCCTGAAAGTTGTTTACCAACGCATTTTGATGATGATGTCATCATTCTGGGAGCCAGTCATTTCTGCAAATGGGGGTGTTTCCCAAATTATGCATCCTGCTGTACGAAAAAGTATTCCCTCGTCCCACTCTATTGCAAAATCAATAACAATAAACAGAGGAGTCTGCAACTCAGAGATGAGCGTCAGACGTCGCCTTTGCCATTTGCCCAGACGACCCGCCAAACAGGCGCCAATATTTTTAGCCGGTTTCTTTTTTTGCTTCCTTTTTTCTAAGGGTAGTTTTAACGTGTGTTGTCATTGGTGTTGTTGTTGTTGTTGCATCTGACTGGCTTGTCTCGATAGTTTTCATAGTTGGCTTAACTTTCCTGCAGTCTTGGCAGCGCATCAAATAGATTTAAGGCAAAATGCACATGCATATATATTCATTTAAAGAGCTTATGAATTTTATTTTGACTTTGAATGCGTCTTGTTAATTAGATAAATATCTTCAGGCAAATGCCCTTAATTGAACTTTGTTGACTAAGTAACTGGCTCCACAATAAAAGCAAAAGCTAAAAATATTTTTCTTACACGATTGGAAATTAATAAAACAAAATTAAAGGATTTTCCTATCATCAAGCAGTTAAAAAGTTGCCTGCCGGCTAAAAATTTACATTTTACTTTCATCTTTTTTGGCAAAGTAAGTGTTAATAAGATAATTATTAGGTAATTAGCACCTGACATTTGCAGCAAAAACAGAAGTTGGCAAATTTTAACTTTTTCAATGCATGTATTGTAGCTGGGAGGCAATCGACACAGACGCTTCTTGAACTATGCAAGTGAGAAATGTATCCAATGCGTTTGAAGTGTATACAAACCTGTATCTCTCTCCAAGATCAGGGTATTAAAAAAAGAACAAAGAATAAAGTAGTTTGAATTTGCATTTATAAACATCATGTATATGTTTTGCTTGCTAATTGGTTCTAATAATAATTAAAATTATTTTAATGCTCTAAGTTTATTCCTAGATTTAGGAACATAACTTTTTAAGCTGCACAAAACAAAAATACTAAAGGTAGCACTTAAGGTATGAAAATATAAATAAAACTTGCTATTTTCCCGCTTATTGCATTGCCAAATGGCGCACTAATTAAATAATAATTTTAAGTAGTGCAAACCAGTGGCTGTTTGTTGTTGTTGTTGTTTATTTGTTTGTTCGGGCCAGCGTATATGTCCAGGTCGTTGGTAACATCATATCGTGGTCGTCAACAGCACACCATCGTCATTTCATAAAGAGCTTTGCGCACACTTGCAGTGTGCGGTGTCAGGACGAGAGGGACAAGGGCAGCAAGGAGCATAGCTTGCATTGCAATTGCATTGCATTTGGATTGCGTCAAGTTGTGGGTTCCGGTGCTGCTAATTACTCAAGAAGGCGGGCACGATGAGGATTCAAGGACCTTCTGTCGGCGGCAAAACACATAATGAACATATGCGACACAGTGGCATAAAAAGGTTTTTGCCACTTCACAAGTTGTACGGCTTCAAACTAGGAGGCAAACAGTAGGGAGGGATACAGCACATAATGCACACATAATTTTAATTAGTGGCATATGAACAACACTAGAGAAAGAGAGAGAAAGGCAGCAAACAACACACAGAAAAATATTCTTGCACAAAAAAATATTATGTTATTACGGCTTTTGAGCACAAGCCGCGTATGCGTGGGCGGGTCCAGCTAGATGGATGAGAAGGGGCTAGCGAGGAGAGCTGGGCCACAAGGACCTTTCCTAGACTAAGCAAGCACCGTTACTTACGTATGTGTGTGTGTGTGTTACGTAAGGCAGGGGAATAATGTGGGTCAGATTGGTTTGCGATGGCAAGAGATAAAAAAAAAAAAATAATATTGAAAGGCAGAAAAATTGGAAAATCATACTGAACTTACAACTAAGCTTGATAAGCAATTCATGAGCAATGAGTGGAATAAAAGTTGTTTTTTGTAAACAAGTTAAATACTTACAGTTGAGCTGTAAGACACTTGAAACTGGGCGTATCTATATATTTATTTTTTGATGCAATAATAAAATTTTTGTTTATGTACAAATCTTATCAAATCACCATCAGAAAGACTTATGTTACTTACCCTCATGTGTGGTTTGTCAAACATATAAATTTATTTGAAAATTTCACTTTTAGCATAATGGAAATATGACTTTATAAAGCTGACTATAGTTTTTTGGTACTGCATCCAAACCAATTTTGATATTCTAAATATGGTGTGAATAAAACACGTTTTCACATTTTGTTTTATCTTTTGAACATTTTTTTTTATACATTTTTCTGGTCCTTTGAATTTTTCACAAAGTAAAAGTCTGTTCAACGTGAACTCATTTGCTCATAGTAAACTCTGTTAGATCCCAAAGCAATCGATGTCAAAAAATTCGTTTAAAGGTTGTTCGTCTTTTAAAATCAGTATCACAAAAATTTTTGGTTTCTAAAAGCATAGAACTAAGTTCGTGATTTTTTTCAAAAACCCAAGTCAAAATAAATAACGCATTATGTCCAGCTTAGACGATTTCTTTGCCAAAAAGGACAAAAAAAAGTCGGCAACAAAAACAACCCTTTTGGCCGCCGACGAGCTCTATCGCACACTGGAGGAGACTGCCAAGGCGCCCAAGGAGACGGACAGCAAGGAGAAATGGCAGCCCGAGGTGGTCAACAATGCACAGACTACACTTGAGCTTGGCATACGCTTCTTGGACGAAGGGCCTGCCGATGAAGAGGAGGACGAGTGGTGCAACTTCACCGAGGAGCATGATCCACCCTTTCAAAGTCTCAAACGCAATGCCTTGTTGGCATTGGGCCCAGCAGCGATTGTCGTTGCCAACGAGGATGTGCCATTGCCTGATCCGGAGCCCTGTCATAACGAGGACACCGGCGGCGATGGTTTGGACGTGGGTCAGTCCAACGATGAGCTGGACAAGCCAGCTTGCCCCTGGTTCAAACAACAGCCCACAGCACCGGCAGTTGCAAATAAGTTGCAGCCAAACATCTTGGCCAAAAAGTCAGAAGTCTATGTGCCGCCAGCTTTGCGTCAGAGCCAAGGCGACTTTAATAATGGTCGGCGTGGCAAACACTCGCCACAGGGACAAGGGAAGCTAGCCAAGGGTCAGGCGCCAGATTTAAACAATATCGAGTTCTTTCCCTCACTCCATCCCTCACGCACCGGAAAGCGTGCCAAGTAGTTTTCTGCATATACTCATTCAGTTGTTAGTTTTGTTTAAGTTTGCACTTTGAAATTTGTCACGATTAAAGCTTGCGTTCCTCTGCCCACTGTCTTTATGCACATCTTATTTATCTTTCTGTTGCGCTCGCTCCCCGGCGTGTCGTTAGCTGCAAACGAGCCAAATATTTACAATCAAATCGGTTTAGCGCTAAAAGCACCCCGCGGACTATTTTTGGGCAACACGCGCAAATTGGCAACAAAGTTTTTCTTTTAGCCCCCTAGACTCATATTTTAACGTTTATCATTTTAAAATTCCGCCATTTATGCCAGCACATGAATTTGGCATATTAAATTTTTAGGCAAAGCAATAGCTGTATTAAAATTACAAAATTAAAGAAAAATTTTCATTTTCCAAATATCTTTTATGGGTTTGTATTTACATTAATTTATTGTTGAGGGACAAAACATATTTATAGTTTGTTCTATGAGAAAATCAGCACATTAGCTTCTTTTCCCTAGCATTCATCTACAGGGTCCTTTGTTCCTTAGCTTGTCAAAACCTACTTTCCTTCTAAGCAGGCTAACAGTGTCCGCCAAAGGCTCCATAGCAGGAACAACAGCCATATGGTCCAATCGGACCACAGCAATGATTAACTGCACGGAACCACTGTCCATTGTAGGGTCCACAAAAGCCGCAGGGGCCCAGACCACCTGTTGGTCCACAGCATGTGCCGGGCATTGATCGCAAGCAGGGATTACACATTTTATTTCTGCTACAGAAAATGGTTATAAATCAAAATAAGTTAATAAACTTACTAACTTGCGCATATTCTTTTTTACTTACTCTGATTTAGCCTGTTTAGGGAAGTAGGTTTTTGAAAAGTTTTTATTTTTTTTATTTTGGTAAAGTCCAAAAGATGTTCGTTGCACAAGAGCCCTGACGAATATGAAAAATAGGCAACGCGTTGAGCTTAGAGAAATTTTTCGGTATGAAATTGAAATGAAATGCCTACTTAGACATAAAACTTTCTCGTTTTTCACACCTTCGACAGTATTTTTAGGTTACGATTTAGTAGACCTGCTGAATGCACACAAAAACATTGTTTAGACCATTAATTTTTTTAGCTGCAATCCTAAAGGACATTTGTTTTCTATCCTAGACCAACTCGCACCCAAAGTAAATTAAAACAGAGTCGGAACTCTATTAATAAGCCATTTAAATCTGTTGAATGTAAGTTTAAAGCATTTCATTTCTTGCTCCAACTTTTAAATTACTGTCGAGCGTTACCGCGTTGAGCCACTCTGTCATCTTATGGGTCCCTAGGCTAACCATTAGCATTTGTGCTCCGTTAAACTTTTGAGAAATCAGCGCCCACAGAACTAAAAATCTGTGTAGTCATGTGCCATGAGCCTGGTAGCCAAGAGTCAGACGAATCAAATAGAAATACACTTGACTGCACTTGTGAATTATTCCAGTGTCGCTCGCCAGTGTTCCCCTCAAGGCAACTCGTGCCTCAGAATGGAGTCATAACTTACAGTTGAGGGCGCAACAAGTGGAACCACTCACCACAGTCTAACCTGCTTACAGTTTGCCTTCTTTTATATTATACCCATCAATAAGAATTATAACAGAGTAGAGAGTTATAGCAGCTATCTCAATACTTTCTAGGCTACTTTTATTAAAATTGATTGATAAGTATTAAATAAATATGGATTGTTGGCAAGTAAATATAATTAATTAATTATATATAATTGATGTTCTTGCATAGAGAGTATCTTGTAGTCAAGTACTCTCCACTCATTTGGATTGTTTCAAACGGGGAACTTAGACAAAAACAGAGAACCCAAACCACTTTTCTTTAGTGTACGTTTCATAAGAGAAATATGCTATTTATTTCTTTAGATTCTGGCTCTAGGTTGTTTGGTGTACTGTGCTGCTCTTTCTCTGTCTTTTCCCCGGTTGCGCAGAGTTCTCTTGTGTTGTTTACTTCAAACCGGATTCACAGTCAAAGTGAAGTAAAGTCATTTGACAAGTTTTGTCACGTGCGTCACATGTTGGAATGCTCCTTCCCAGCTATATAGTACAGCACAGCTACAGCTGCCAAGCTGCCAGCTCTTTCGACTTGGCTTCTGCACATTTTAAGCACTTTTCTACACAGCAGTTTTCGTCATTGTTTCAGAAAATTATTCTACTTGTTGTTGTTATTGTTGTTGACCTGGTTTTTCTGCTTACACAGCGCTCCAACGTTGACGCCTAGCTTGTGGAAGTGTCGCTCTTGTCGCTTTTGTTGTTTGTTAAAATGTATTTGTGATTATTTAGTTATGGCATCTAATTGAGTTTACTGTTGTTCTTGTTGTTTGCAAGTGTGTGTGGGTGTGTGTGTTGGATGGCTAATTGAGTTGATTACCACAACATTTTGTTATTTGTCCGTCGGCAACGTGTAGGAATGAATGTCTTTAGAAGAAAAGCAATCAAGTGAAAAGATTGGTCTAGGCAATAAACGTTGAAGGATTCCAACACAAACAGATTTCTATGCTGTGGCATCTAAAAAGATAAGTTATCTATACTTATTAACATGCAATTTTGCCTCGAGAGACCTCAATCTGCATTATACAACATTTGAAAGTAGATTATATCCAAAATGTACCTGTTTACGTTGTCAAACATATACAGAGAACGCATTTTATATTTTGATGTGCCCAGATTAATATAGGAATTGAAAGATAGATTTTTTATGATTCGCTATATTCCAATCTTGGTACATATTATATATTATTAAAAGGTCAAAATTCTGCTTCAAAGCTCACAAGCATAAGAATCAATTGTTAAATCTGTGAAAAAAGCTCGCACATAATCTTGTTTTTGATTTCACAAGTTTTGAGTAACTCACAGTAGCATGAACAAGTTCTACAATACAGCCACAATACAATGCCAAACACAAGCTATGCCTCACACACACACACACATAAATACTAACATTCACATATAGTATAGACGATTGGCAGTAGACAAACTCAATTTGAGCGTATAATTGCATGCAGCGACGCTTTATAAATCAGCATCGGCAGCTTCATGACGTCTTCTCATCGCTTACTCTCTCTGTCATTCTCTCTGTCTTTCTCTCTCTCTCTCTCTCTCTCTCTCTCTCTCTCTCTCTCTCTCTCTCTCTGGGGTTTTGTGCTTTTGATTGCTCAATTGCTGATGGACTCACTGACAGACTGCCTGCCGGACTGAGTGGATGAGTGAATGAGTGACTGGCTGGCTGGCTGACTGCCTCAATCGCTGCTTGGCTGACTTGTTGTGCATTTCAATAAAACATTCGCTGCATAACTACAATGGGCATAAGTTATGCTCCCTTTGCGGCGGTAGCGATGGCTTTGAACGCAACTGAACGGATTTCAACACAAAGTTCGCTAAGAGGAGGATGCGAGTGAGTGAGAGAGTTGCTCTTAACTCGCACTGATTCCTGCATGATGATGATGCATGCATTCAATTGACAGATGGATGCGATTCATTCCCTAGAAATGCGCACACACACAATCAATTTTCTGACATCTATGAGTTTATTTAAGCTGACTAAATTACATATTATGGTTAAATATCAAATGAGAGTTCGATTATGATTGCAGTTCTTCCGAAGTTTACCTGACTATTTATATATATACAAGACTTTAGTTTTACTCACAACTGAAAATCTCGTTTTTATATAAATCTAAGCATTGATCTGATGTGCATATTAAAGTTTTTGATAGTTTCTCTGGCGTTGTGTGTCGCATAAATCAAAACAAAAATAGCAGCAACTCAAAAGTTATCGTTAGACTTCCGCTGCACGGACGACGCGACGCTTTGAATGGGGACATTGAACTTCCTCAATTTCCAAAAGCTTGAGGCATTGCGCAAAAGCAACAACAGCAACAGCAACAGCAGCAGCAGCACCAACGGCAAGCACGTAACATTAAACAAGAACAGTCACAAAATATTTAACTCCGTTGTTGGAATTTTTATTAAAGTTTTTCAACTTCGCATCAGATGGTAGCAGCCGCAACTATGCAACGAAATACGAAACCAGCACGCGATAAAGAATGAAGGAACAATTAAAATATATAAAACTTTATTGCGCGGGCAGTGGCAACCCTTAAAACTAGAGCTGCTTATATGCTTAAGAGAAATTTAATAGAAAAGTTTCAATTGAAATAGGCATCGCTTTTGTATAGCACTCAAAAAATTTAAAAGTAAAAATTTGTTTTCAACATAGCAACGATAAAAAGAATTACAAATATTCATTTGGCCATATCAAAAGGTTCATTCCATTAAGTCAACGATTTTGAATGATACTCCAGTCCTTGAATGCGAATCTCATTCATATTGCTATCAATTAATTAAATTGATTCTTGCTTTTGCAGCTTGTGCAATTATACAAAAAGGTATCAAGGTTGGCCAACAACACAAATCAATCAAAAACTCATACAATTTTCATTAAGAATTGAATGTGAATTACACTTTCTGAGCGTCATTTGATTTTTGGCTTAAAGTAAGCAGATCATTCATGAACAACACAAATATTTCCTTAAGTTCAGTATGAATAGAAATTTTAGATTTTACTTTTAAGTCAATGGTTCTTTTGCTTTGGCAGAGTTCCCAATTGTTAAGCTCAATCAATGATATAAATTGAAGAACTTTTCATTTATGCTTGTTGAAGTTCAAAATCGACTAGCTAAGCAACATGCAAAGATTCACAATTTTGGTAAGTGTATTTAATTTTCGGCACGCCATACCATTTTCGTTCTTGTTTTTTGAAGCAAATTGCATTTCAAGTGTTTTAATTGCTAAAATCGTTATAAGCTATTGGCCAGCCTAAAGGCTTAATATATATATGTATGTATGTATGTGTATAGATTTGAACTTTGCCATAAATCACTGAGCTAATTAATTGAAATCTGTACATATGCCAAATTTCAAGCATTTAATATGAAACATCTGTTCCACTTTCAACCATAAATCTCAAAACCAATTTGTCTTTAAAGTGTCATAAAATTCATGCAGGCTAGCATAGTAAACAATTGGCGCCAGCCAAAAAGGAGTGCAAGTAAAAGTTTATAATTAAAACTTTACGCACGTTTTGTCTAAGTAAATACGACAGCACCAACAAACTACCATACCACACACTAACGCACGCATACACACTTAGAGCATGGCAACTATTTGGCTTTGGCCTTTGCGTATGCGTGATGCGAACAAAAATTTTGTGTTGCATACTTAAGTGGGCAAACCTTTGCAAAGGCCTTGGAAGCCCAGGGCTGTGTTTCGAATGCTGGACGTCTGCTCAAGCAAGCATATGTCCCATCCGTTACAGGGAGGATAAAATAACTGTGTCTGACACTCATTACGTGGCGAGCTGGCTAATTTGGGCAAACAAAATGGAAAAAAAACAATACATAAGAAAACAAGGAAAACATTTTGTATGCTTTTAAATATTTTTGTTATCTTTAATCGTTGCATTCCAAGTGTTTTTGCATAGAATGTTCTTTAAGAAATGTTTTAAAGACAGCTTGGAGAAATATTAATTCAGTCGTTAAAAAATATATATGTATGAGATGAGACATTTAATCACTTTACCTTCATCCCTCGCTTATGCGCAACATAGACGAATAATTTTTGGTAACAAGCAAGTATAATTCAGGAGCAGCATCAACAAATAGCAACAATTTAACACCTAAACTAAATGAAAATTCATATGCAAATATTTTCGGAATGTTTACTTTAGAGTTTTCGCCAGTTTTTGGTCAGTTGACTATTAGTTGTTGTTATTATTGTTGTGTAACTGTTGTTTGTTTGCATAGAGAAGTTATTTTGATTTTAATTAGTTTTGAAATTTTTGGTAGAAAATTTTTAAATTATTTTAATTGCAACTGCTCGAAAAATAATTTAATAAATTTTCCTTGCAGCATGTTTAAGAATGTGTTGACATGTCTGTGCATGTTAAAGTTAAAGCTCCAATACGGCCCAGATAGTTGTCCAGTTATTGGCCCGTCTTTCAACAGGCCAGTATTTATTTGCGTGTTTATTGTCGGAATTGTTCGTCGCTGCCCGATTTTAAAAATGGCATGTAAATTATTGTAAATTTTTGCGGTTTTGTCTTTTGTGCAGTCAACGAAGCGAATACCCTGCATTAAATGTGTGTGGTGAGTTTAATAATGTCAAAGAGGAAATACCAACATCAAAAGTATATTTAGCTTTATTTAGTCCGATTTATTTAATCTAAAATGTTTTAAAAAGATTATATTCAAATTAACAGATTACAGTTTTACAAGAATTTTTGAACTTTTATTTAGAGCATTCAAAAATCGCTTAATTAATATATCTTGATTGCATTTATTGTTTGGTGTTTAATTTCACAATAATGTCGTAAAGTTTATTTGCAATCTTTTGTACTTTGTAAATTTTGTTGATGCTGTTGTTGTTTAAACATTTATCACACAATCGCCGCTCGCCACATAAAATGTTAAATTGTATTTGCATTTTTGGGCCCGCCCTGCCGGCTGATTTCTTATAATTATATAATATGTGTTAATGTCATTGTTTTGCATATTCATACACAAAGATACATTTGTTAATATTTCGGTTTTTGTTTCATTTACAATGAAAAACTGTTATTAAAAAATGTTAAGTAAAATTATAAGTTTTATTTAACTTAGCAAAGCTAAAAACCTTTTTTGACCAGTCAAATATAGATAATAAAAACTTTATATTTTTAACATGCTTGGCATATTTTTTTAAGACTGTGAAAATTCGTCTGTCATCAACAGACGCAGCGCCCGTTGCCCGTGACAAAGAAAAAATGCTTGGCTAGAAAAAATGGTTAAGCCACTTTTGGCCAGCAGCTGAACATCATTATTCACATGGCAAAAGTGAGGCATTATCATGTCGAGCAAAAGCTAAAACTAAGGCATAAAAAAATGTTCAGATATAGCAGTAGAGAAGTGAAAGTGCTGAATAGAAGGACCAGCAAAAAAGTTTAAATTATTATTGTCACAAAATCACAAAAACATGAAGTGCAAACAGAAGCAGAAAAAGTTAGACTCTAGGTTATGCCAGATACTGAAGGACATGACGCACCTTACTTGAACATAATCCTAGTTCTTAAGTAGAACAGCCTTGGAATGCACTTGATTTGTTGTTGTATTTGCGTTGATTGTGCTATTAATCCACTTTACGTTGTACTTGTAAGCCATTCAAAATACCTTTTTTTATGTATTTTCTTTATAATTTTTTGGTTATTTGGGATTTGAATAACTTAGTCTGATATCAAAGACTTTGATAAATGACTTTAATTGTACTTGAACAGCCTAGTCTTCTTATTGAGCTAGTATGAAAAAGTCAAACAAAGGACAATAATATGTGGTTTAAGGACAGACAGCTGGCAATAATAAATTTGCTCTGTACGAGGTATCTGCTTAAATGGCTTAAAGTGTTGGCAATTGAACATGAAACTATAGCCGCGTAAGCCAAACTGGAACAACGCCAACAGCAAATTATCAGTTTCAAATTTCACTTTGCGCAATCAGTGAGTGGCCACAGCAACAACAACAACCATAACGCGAGGTTAACACTTGCAGCGACAACAACAGCAACACTAGCAACACAAATGGAAGGACAAGTCGTAAATGACGCCAAGCGAAATCGGTCAGTTTGAAGTTGGTCAAGCGAAATGCAATCCAACTAATTGCCATAATTAATTAGGCTTAAGCGTGGCTTCCAGCGCCAACTACAAGCAACTAAACTGAATGGTATATTTGTTTGTGTGTCAGTGTAAGCATATTTATGCCTTTGCCATGCGCTCCTTATCAGTTTGCGTGCCTCGTAAGTGGATTCGCTGAGGTGAAAAGCAAGGCAAAAATGAAAACAACCGAAAAGAAAATTAAATTCCATCTGAAGGCGTTTGTAATTAATGAGCAAGAGCTTTTTAAAGTTGGCTGCAGTCGCGACTTTAAATTCAATTAAATTTTAATCAATTCCCAAGCAACTGCGATCATTGCAACAGAGCAGTACAGAACAGAACAGAAACAACACAACACATACGCATAATTTTCATTGCTCGTCTGACTGCCTACCGTTGCCTCTTCATGCTGACTGACATCACGAGCGACAGCCACAAATAACCGCAGGATAACTTCATTTGCATGCATCACACACACACACATAAACCCATGCACACACAAACATACATTTATTCATCCAAGTGAAGTGGGCGTGACCAACCGGTTGGGCGGTCTGTCCTGCCCAACACTTTCGTTGCATACTTTTCTGAGCTACCACAGCAGCGTGCATAGCACAGCTTTTTATATGCATAAATATAAGTATATGATATTTACACACATAAAAATATAAGTATGTATATGTAAATTTATATAAATGTAGATATATTTTATCTGTTATCTGCATTTACAGTAAAAGAATTTTCATTATTGTTGTTCGCTGGTTGTTTTACATGCATTGAAAAAATGCTTTTATTAACAGATAGTTAAAAACGGTCTGCGGGCTATGCTAAATATAAGCAAGTAGAATACTTAAATACTCTAAGATCACATTTTTTATATGATACAATAATCAAAATTGTGATAATAAAGTTAAAGAATGCGTAATCACCAACGCTTCGTATGGGCTGGTATAGACATATATCTCGGACTCAAGACCAACGGGGACACAAACAAGGAAGGCAAGGGGGGGGTCGGGGGGCACCGTGAACGACACGTCTTCGAAGGTAGATACTTGTAATTACAGCCAATACCGTGTCGCACTCATTATTGGCAAGATTGGAGTACATAGGAAAAGCCGGGAGTACAGTACGCACCACACCGCCTTCATATGAACTGATTTGTGTTTTCAGAATTTCTTGATCATACTGAAGCTTTAATTATATTAAATTCCATTTTCTACTTCTTCAACCCATCTCTTGTGAATTTACAAAGCTCTTTGCTTAGTTAATAAGCTCAGGAATCTTGTAAAACTTTGACATTTATGCAACGGCACTGGCAGCAAATAAAACGCTTGCATATGAATAAATTAATACAAATTAAATAAGAATTTTAATATTGTATATATGTATGTACGAACAACAACGACGTCATATAATTGATGTTGTTGTGCACACACTCGAGAATGGTGGACAATTTTTAAATGAAAATGCCGGATAATGAGTCCGTACGATGACTTCTGCCAGCCTGAAGCTCCAAGTTCTTTAAAATGCCAGACAAGTCACATAAATTTAATAAGGAGCAAAAAAATATGCATAGAACATTAATAAATGGTCAGTTTGTTGTTTGTGGCATTGCAAATAATAAAGGGAGAACCTTTTTGGCCGGAGCGTTAAATTTGCATGAAATTCCCATAAATTGTGAACTTACTGCCGTTAAGGGTTACGGCCGGGTTAATGGCTGATCACTTGCAAAATATTGCTTATGAGAATGTCACATAAAGACACAAGACAAAGTCCATTGTCTGTAGGTTAAGTTAGTAGATTGGTTGGCATCCTGTTATATGTCACATCATTATCGACATCAACAACAAAAAGCATTTTATTGCCATCATCAGGCTGGCGCAGCATCTGCAACAGCGACAGCCACGGCTGCCACGGCAACGGAGTTAAGTGCAACCTTGTCAACCAGGCCTAGCAACTATGCATATATGCTTCGAGATAACGGTTATGGAGCAGGCTGCATTTGAGTTGGCAATCAATGCAACTGTACATTGATAATATTTGGTTGCCAGCGATTGGAGCTTGTGTCCTGCGTGTGAGCAAAGCATCCAATGTGTATGTGGTATAACCAGTACCGCGTAATAGGGGTCCTATTGCTCAAAAGGGCCTGCGGTTAGAGCGAGAGCTTGCGTACATTTCGTGTATGCGTGTTTGTGTCTTGAATGACTTTAAGCACGATTAAAATCATTGAAAGCTCTGAGATTTGAGCAACAGACGCATCTGTGAATGCCCTTATGCCAAAAGCATCAGCTTACAGGACATAATGCTGGCAAGTTGGCTAACGTTAGCTGTGTAAATACAAAAGCAATGCACGAATTATAAGCTTTTGGATGTAAATAACACGTTCATTTCGGCTATAAGCCTGCTTAAAGAACAGCTGTGTCATATAAACTTTAAAAAAATATTTAGTGTTGCGTATCAAAGAGAAAGGTTTTTCAGCCTCCTGCAAATTGACAGCTATCAATATATGAATAATATTAAAAACGTTTTTCAACTTTTTTCTTATGCAAACACTAATTAATTCTTTCAGTTTTTGTCAACCTGCCCGCCCCTGTATAATATTCAATATTGCCTGTTATTTTTTTTTCACATCTCTCTTAAATTGCTTATTGAAACATGACCTAGAAAAGCGACGCGTTGCGCATATTAAAGGCTTTTATATAGAAAACAGTAAACCAAGAAAAAAAAAAAAATAGCTTCGCGTTCATGTCTGTAAATCAGTTACAAAACGCTGGCAGACTCAACGTCAAAGGCATTAAAAGTAAATACCCAACGGCAAAATATCTACCTTAAAAAAAATAAAAATAAACAAAATAAAAAATTCAAGCGGCTCATAAACGGAAATCAAGTGAAAAGGTCAAAATACAAAATACTCGCAATTTGCCAGGCTCGCTATGAATATCTACCCACAACCCAAAACGCAACCTTTCATCCCATCCTCAAGCTCATTTCAACTCCTGGCCTGGCGTTAATTTATTTGTCGGTTGATTACAGCGTGCTTCCGGCAGGCGACAGCGTCGGCAAAAACAAATTAATTTTTATGTCTCTATGTCGGGGCGCAACAAATATTTTGAGTAATACGTTAGGAGCCTAAGCGGAAGTGTATTAATTTCCGACCCAAACACAGTAAATGAAATCAACGAACAAAAAAACAAAAAAAACATCCAGAAATGTTGCAAATATCAGCTGGGAAATTGTCATCGAGCTGCAACTGAACATAATGAATTGACAAATGCTGTGACTGGTCTTGAAAGCAACGGATGTGAAATATTGTTTTCATTTTAAATATTAATAAATCTTTAGGGCTATCTACAAATTCAATTAAACATTTACTAATCGTATAGAAGATATTGGCAAATAAAGGATAATTGTTATTAAATGTAAACTAAATAAAGGAAATATAATTCTCATAAATTTTAACCGTTCTATACTAACAATACAGCTTAAGTTTGAAAAATTATATGTATTTCTATTAAGTTTCAGCTAGATATTTTATTTAAATGAATTCCTAATGAATGAATAAGCCACAGTGATTAGTTGATTGCTGTCTCGGAGCCACAAAGGAGTCGGGATGCGGGCTTTTTACGATTCCCAAGGAGCCACCTAAAGTGACTTTATAACATACACATTCTCAGGCGTATACACAAAAAAACACGCCCACACTCGCTAGCTGCCACACCCAGTTTTGAGACTTTTAATGCGCCAGCGATAAATGTCAAGTCCCATGGGGAGACGGGGATGACAAAGAGGCAAACGAAAAACCACAACGTGCCACAAAAGCGCTAGAAAAAACAAATAAACAACAGCTACAACAACAACAACAACAAATGGCACACACACACACTCACATACTCAACGAAACAACATTAAGAATTTGTTGAAACGAATGCGTTTTATTTAATTTTTATTGCCGCCAAACGTCGCTAATGCCAAGCGTGAGTGTGTTGGTGGGTGACTATGTGTGTGTGTGTTTGTGTGTAATAAAGCATTTAAGAATTATGAGCATCAAGCAACAAGCCGCAAGATCTGTGAGAAGGAGCTGCTCAGGGAGCTGCACACAAAACAATTAGCTGTCGCCGCACAAAAGTATGCTACTAAAAATAACTATGTGTGTGTGTGAGAGAGAGCAGTGTTTTGGCAGCGTGCAAAGTGCGCGGATTGAGACGTGATGCCATTAAAGTGCATGAGCGTGACCTGCCACGCCAAACCATCACATGCACCTCCTCTCCCCACGACATCACTGCAGTGCACTGCCAGACAGTTAAAATGCGGATTGGCTTATGATTAATGATTTAAATGAGGCACACAAACAATCAGAGCGACTTTCTAAGACTGCAACAGAAACAGCAGCAGCAGCAGCAGCAGCAGTGTGAAAAACCGCACAGGATGCAAAGGATGTTGCTCATGTTGAAGCCGAGCCAACAAAGTTTTGCGTGTGCCACAAGCGACAACTACAACAGAAACAGCCACGGCGGACAACAGTAACAATAGCCACAACAGCAGCAAGTGCCAAATGCACATATGCACCCTGTCCATGCACCCTGTCTAAATGCCCCCACAGGCCCAATACAGCACAGTGATGCACCATAGAAAACTATGATATATATTCTGGTTAAAATTCAAGTTTTTATAAAACAAAACAAGAATGCAAATGCTTAAATATATTTAATCTAGCTTGATATTAAGGTCGGAATCAATAAATTGTTTAAGCAATAAATAACACACATTAAATATTTAACTTTATTGTGATGAAATCTCTAGTTTTTTTCATTATTAGATAGATTTCGCAGATTTTGAATTTAAAATAAAAAATCAAAGAAGAGAAGAATGTCTGTTTATTTTTCAATATTGAACAGATTTTTCGTTATTTAATTAAAAAAGTTTATTTATTTTTTTAGTTGAGAAAAGTGGTTGTTATCCTACAGTGCTCCGCAATGCTCCAATACAGTGTAGTGTGGCCGTTGGGCTTCAAATTAAAGCGCAACATTCGCCACAACGCTGCGCGTCATGCAACTGAAATATTTGGCCGCAACAAAAGTAACAACAACATCAACATCAGCAGCAGCAGCTAGTATATATAAGTGTGTGTGTGTGTGTGTATGGCTTCACTTTGACGTTAGTGGGCGTGGCTGGCTGGCAGTTTGGTCATTTCATTCGCTTGGTTTTGTCTGTTTGCTTCTAATTAAGCTTAATGTGTTCACATGCTGAACATTTTAAGCATTTACATATATGCCGGCAAGTTGTTGTTGTTGCTTGTTTGGTCATGTTGTTGCGTGCAGTTTTTGGCTTGTTTAGACTGTGTCCAACTTAGCTTGTGGGGCCTGAACAAAAAGTTTGAAACTTGCCTAAATAAAGGCTAACAAACTTATATGTATTTGGGCTGTCAACAGATTGGTTTAAGCAGGTGCTTAAAGATAAGGAACAAGTCTGTCGAAAAAAAAATATAAGAATTCTAAATTTGAATTCAAGCTCCAAGTTTGACTAATGAAACACAGCCCACAAGCTGTGTTCAAAGTGAGAATTATTAGCAATCATTTTAAATAAAAAACAAAGGTTTTAGGAAATAAATCGAGTCCTCGTAAAGGGCCCACCTATTTTTATTGTATCTCCACGCCCCGTAAACAACTATATAGCTTACTTTCTCAAGCAGCCAGAGCTGAAAGAACTTTGCCGTTTACAGCGGAAATGATGCGAAAAGAAAACATTCTAGTAAACAACAACAAGAACAGCGAAGGCGTCACAACTAACGCGAGTTTCACGCGAGTTCAACAATGCCACGCCCCCTTAAAAAAGTTTCGTGTCTAAACAGCAGAAAGGCAACGCTTCTCAGCAGCAGAGGGAGGCAAAAGTGATGCGAGGGAATGACTGAAGCAAAAAAAAAAAAAACATGTAGCAAACTTAAACAACTCCGGAGTGAAATTTCATTCTCTGCGCCACTTGAGAAGCTATTAAAAAATTGCGGTCTCGTTTTGAGGAATGCCGCCTAGGGAGGGCCTGCTTTTTTTTAACGAGTGCACTGACCCAAAGAAAAGCGAAAGTTATATAATTGACATAAACAAAACAGTTCTCTGCTTAAAGGTAGAAAACAAAATGTTTGTTAACTTTATTTGGTTTTAGTTGTAGCTTGAAAGTTAAAGAAACTTGAAGTTTTCTCGGCTTGAAGAATATTATAATATTGTCTGTTTTTCATTATTATTTAAGTATCAAAACTTGAGACAGTTATGTGCGTACATAGGTTCTATAAAGGCCATTTTAACATTCAAACAAGTAAAACAAAAATATATTGAAATCGATTAACAGAATTATGAAAGATTTTGTCAGGTATTCTTAGAAAGCAAGAAATTCTAATATATTATCGTATTTTGAACAAATAATTCAAAGTTATCATATTCAGTGCATGGAATCTTATTAGAATCTAACGAATGAAGCTGAATTGCAACAACATAATTTTAAAGAGCTTAAGCCTTAGACCAAAAGGATTGTATCCGTGTTGATTGTGTGGGGAGGTGTGTGTTTGTGTGTGTGTGTGTGTTAATTAAAACCAAATGCGGCTTTTAATTGAAATTAACCTGGCGATGGATGCGATTGCAGTGCGCATTTGTCTGACAAATGTGTGCGGTTCAAAATGCAACACATAAATCACCAAATGGCGGTAATAATCATACAATGCATACAAATACACACAAAGGCCTTAATATAAACTAGTGGTTGTGTGCGTGTGTACGTGTGTGTGTGTGAATGTATTTGTATTTGATTTCAATCTCTCAAGCCAATTGACAATTGCCGCAATGCAATTGAAAATCTGCGCGATTTCCGTTAACGAGACGAGAGAGAGAGAGCGAACGAGAGTTGAAAAGGCGGCCAACAACACAAAACGCATAAATAACTTCGCTGCTTGGCTGCATAAATGCTTAAAATTTATGCGCATGTTGCTGTTGCTATTATTGTGTGACACCCACACGTTGTGCCCCGCTTTGTGTCTCAAACCTCGGCAAATTGCACACAATTACAAAATGCAATGGAAATTGATTTATCACGCACACAACATTTACGGTCACGCATCCAACATAAATTTTCATTCACTGTCTTTTTGGGCAGCCCAAAATCTTTGTTATCGTTGTTATTGCTGGGAAATTGTTTTGTGCAGGGCATAAATTGCAATTTTATATAGAAAACGTTGCTTTTTTTTTATTGTATATGGCTATACTATACCGACCGACGGCGACTATATGCCATAGTTGGGACGTACGTTCAGTGTAAAAAATGGCTATGAACCCATATTAAATAACAATAAAACGAAATACTATATTTCGAGTAATTTGCGGTTAAGCACAGCTGCAATTAAAGTCACATAAATTGCTGGATTATGCAACTATTTGCCAGATAGAATTTAAACTATAAGCCAAATTTGTGGCGTTAATTCAATTTATTATTATATTTATACGAATCTTTGATATTATAATTATAATCCGCCATGCAATTTTCAACATGCCACAACAGCAAACAAATGGAAATAAAGTTTGCCTCAGGTGTTTAAGTAACTTAATGACTTAGCCAGTAGTCTGAATTGATTTCTAAACTTTTTGTTGTAACCTAAGTCCTCTCGAAACAAGGGAACAAGCACGACCTCTGTTACCGCTGCTTAACATTGTCCACCCCATGCACACATGACATGCACGATTTGCATGCCGAAAATTCATTAGCACTTGAACAATGACAATTTATGTAATACATATAAATAGGCACGTCGTTTATTGTGGCCAGACGTCAGCGTAAAGGCAACATAGGTACGAATAGCAGCAACGCCCAAATGCAATTTGTGTGTATGCGGTGTGTGTCTGGTCACATTAGACGGATATTAGATTACATGCCGTATGTAATTATTGCTTCCTGAGGTAACAATGCGCATTGCCTTATGCATTTTACATGCTGTTCGAATTTGAGCATTTTGATTTGAATAATTACAATGATTCATTCAAGCAGCTCCTGCTGAGCTATGGATAAGCTTTGCAGTTGGACAAATTCGATTGCAATTGTAAGTCTCTAATGTGGCATTGTAAATTGTTTGGCGCAATCCGAAATGTAACATAAATCAGAGCGAATGCTTTTATATAAAACGTATACGCCACGTGGTGCTTGTTGACATTGGGGCCCACTTTCGTTGACACTTTTCTATTTTCAATGTCTCCCAAGACGCCACTAAACAAATTAGCGTTAATTTAATGACAGACGCTCGCCCAGCTTGCAGCAAACATGAAATTTATTGGTTTTCCACTCGCAGCCGCCGCAACGGCTGGCAAATTGTTACGTTGCGCAAAAGGCAGCAGACAAAATTGTTAACGGTTTGTGTAAGAGTGTGCGCGCATCCATAAATTTTATTAGGTTTCCAGATGTGCGGGCTGCAATGTCAGCAGCAACTGTTGCATAGGCGTGGCCAAATGAATGAATAAGCATTCTCTTTTTTTTTGTAAGTCTGAGATACTGATAATGGATGTACTTGGATTAAGCGGTTAAAAAATAATAAATGTTTTAATAGAGATTTCAATGTGAGATAATTTCCTTTTAAATCGAATCGATCCTGTCTGTTGTACACTATAAGCTCAGCTCAAATCCGCCACAGTCAAATCAACAAATGGCTGCAACAATTATATAATAGTTCCGCTAAGAAATCGCATAAGCCGACTGGCTGTTAGGTTTAAACTGAATGGCTTTCAAATACTTGCAAATATTTTAGTCACTTTGCAGCCTTTTAGCCCAATTCGATCCCAAATGCAGCATCATGTGGCAGTTGCACTGCCCCGCTGTAACTGAATAATAAATCTCGATGCCTCTCTCTTCCATTACCCAACGGCTTGAAGGTGTGCCAGACAGGCAGCAGTCAGGCAGGCAACAACCTGCCAGACTGGCTTCCTTTTAGATGCTGTTCTACTTAAGAATCGTGACTGGTCTACAATAGCTTTTACAATTTACATGCATATTTTAAACTTTGTTTAGCTGCCACAAAATTGAACACAAAAAAAAAAATGTTTTCAACCAAAATATATGAAAATTGAAATGCACGCAACAACGAAGACGCCACTTTGCCAAACTATTTACCAACTTCCAATGTCAAGAAATTATTTACAACAACAAAGTACAAACAGAAATGAAGTGTGAAGTTATCAAAAACATAATACTCTTTCCATAGATCCAATACAAATGCTAATAGCTCAGTCAATGTGAAAATAGTATTTACCAAACATAAAATCGCTTTTTGCTTTTTTTTTATTTCTATCGGAAAAGTGAATGTATGAATGAATGAAACCTAATCACATATACCCACTTTTTCTTTATATTACAAATAGTGCATAAACTATGTAAGAAACAAGAAAATGCATCGAAGTTTTTGAAAGCATTTTTCGCACAGGTGTGCACAAATTTTCGCTCCTCTTTGCGGGCTCTCACATCTTAGTTCTGAGCTTGGGTTTGGTTTTGGGTTTGGGTTTGCGTTTTGCGTTTGGCTACCCCGGCTATAGTTGCCGGGGCCAGCTGACAGTCAAGCATGCTCCACAAATTTCTATTTGTTGGGCTGCTGTACATAAGTTGAGCATAGTCCCAGAGTTCCTCCACCTTAAGGTGTATTTCTTTTGCTGCTACTTTTTCATACCTTTCGCAAAACTGCAAACTTTTGCATACAACTAATGTGCACTTCCGCTTTGCACGCCATTTTGTTTTCTTGCAAACTTGAGCTAAAAATGCAATGTGAACGATATTATTTCGTACTTCGAACTTTCGCATTGGTAGGTGGCAGGCAAAGGGGCGTATGTGGTGCTTGCAAGATGGTTGAGCTATGTGCATTGTGTATTGTAAAAGTTTCTGCTTGCAAAACATAAATTCCCAACAGGATGTGACCCTTAAAGCAATGCCAGCTATGAAGACCCACTCGCAAATAGATAAGCATTTATCGGATTTATGTATGGCTCGTATGGCTGTTTTCCTGCATTGAAGAAGATTGGAAAACTTCCAATTAGAGATACTAAAAACTGCTATTCATTTTCTATAATTAGCACTGCGGTAAGAACGATTCAAGAATTAGATAGCATTATTGGATTCTTAATAATGCAACCCAGCACTTAACCTTAAAAATAATCAGATGTGCTTATACTAATCTGTTGAACTATCAAAGCAAATGCATCTTAAGTTGTTCAATGTCGCTCTTTGTTGACCGAAATGCGTAATCGTACATACATACATTAATCATAAGCATAATTGCAACACTCAAGCTTCATGAGCTGCTGCCCCGCAGCCAAACGACAGTCGAATCGCTTTGGCAGCTACTCGAGCATTGGCCATTGCTTAATTAAGCGACGCCATGCGGCGCAAATGGCAGCGACGATGACTGCACACACACAAACACACTAACCACACACACACAAACTCGCATATTTTAGCAGAACACAGTTACACTGCCTTTTGTCTTCACAATTATTAGCTAGACTCAAATAAAGGTTTTTATTTCACAGCCACAAAAACAAGCAGCGTGAAATTAACACAAGCAATACGCCGCCGCCTTTCTTATGTGGAATTGTAACTGTGACTATTACCGTGACTTCATTTGCCATACAACGGCCTCTGCCCTGCTTATGGTACACGCAAAAAATACTTGATGAGAGTGAACCACCAAAAAGTAGAAAAGGTTACAATTATATTAATTATTTGAATTATTTAAATATATGAATTTCCATTACCAGAAGGAAGAAGAGTTATCGAGAATTAGACGCGCGATTTTCGTGCTCCGTGATTTAATTAAATAAATTGAATTTAACTGCGAATGAGTTTGTACAAAGTAGTGCAAAAATTTTGTGATAACTGTCGGAACAGTCCTAAGTGATTGCAATATCTAACTTAGTGCACATTTATTATAAAACTGACTTTTAAATTCACAAAACGCCAGCCGTACCAAAGCAAAACAACAACACTTTTGCTTATTTTGCTTTGTCTCTCATTGCTCTTGACTGACAACTTAAACACAAGAGTAACTGCGAGCCAAACACCAACACACACATCTAAACATATAACGTAAATTTCACTCAACTACACTACCCAACAAAACATACTATGGCACCTCTTCCAAAACGTACGCGTGAAAATTCCTCTGGAGAGATTAAATCAATTAAGGCCAGTGACCCAGCCTCTCTTATCAGGCTTATTAATCAGCGGTTTGATGAGCAAGCTGATTTGATAGAGAAGAAGATGAGTGAGTCCGAGGAGCGTGTACTGGCCCTATTGCACGAGAAACTTGATGGGATGCGTGGGGAGCTGGATGAATTAAAGCAGCAAGTCGAGAGGCTGGAATCAGTGGCGAAGGAGACGTCTGAGCTGCAGACACAAGTGGAGACGCTCACTGCAAAGCTAGCAGAGCAAGCAAATGCCAGTGCCGTTAATGACATGCGCCTTCATGGAGTCCCATTTGTTGAGGGTGAGCAGTTGCGGTCGGTGTTTAACTCGCTAGCTTTCTCGCTAGGAGTAACCCCAGCACCGCGGCTTAAGGAAATTTACAGGGTCCGACAGACGAAAAATGCAAATTCGGTTGTCGACCCTGTTATTATCATTAGATTTGATTCTCTCCGAGACAAAATCAACTTTCAACGCGCTGCTGCCCATTACCGCCGAACAAATCAAACGAAACTAACTCTTCCTCTGCTTGGCTTTGAACCACATGCAAATGCTCCCGTTTACCTAAACGAGCAGCTTTCAAGAGATAATTATATTATCTTTAAGCAAGCTATGCAGATGAAGAGACAGAAGATCTTATCAGCCGTTTTCTGCCGTCGAGCGCTCGTTCACGTTAGACGGAGTGAAGCGGCAGATGTTATCTGCGTTGACAACATACAAAAGCTCAATCGTCTGCGGGAGAGCGGGAGTGAAACAAGTGGTGTTGGGCTTGAGCTTTTTCGCTCTTAATTTAGTTTGCCCCTCCTCTCAGCCCTTCTTTAATATATTTCATTGTAAACTTTATTTTCTCTTAGTATTTTCTAATATTATTCAGTGTGATCTTTACATAACTTTATATTCATTTGGTGTGCATTTTTATGGAAAAACTTATTTCAATATTGATGGCCTCTAGCCTTAAATCCACAGTGAACAGCCATGCAATTATTAGGGTCCTAGGCAAACAGAAAATTGGGCTCAAGATTTGTCACATAAATGCTCAGAGCTTAGTAAATAAGATTGAAGAGTTTCGTTATCTGTTTGTTAATTCCAAGTAGATGTTGTATGTGTGTCTGAAACGTGGTTTGTACCTGAACTTAGTAACATGTTAATTAGCTGTGATGGTTATGATGTGTTTCGTTCTGATCGTCGTAGTCATGCTGGGGGTGTAGCAATTTATCTTAGCAATAGAGTAAGGGGTAAAGTTGTTCTTAAGCAGCCCAATGATAGCATAATAGAATACATTTTTCTAGAATTAATTAATCCAATCTGTGATACTAAAATGCTTATTGGCTGCGTTTACAGGCCTCGTAAAAATATAGACTGCTCAGACATAATTGACTTAATAGCTAACTTAACACTTAATTATACTGATATTATATTGACAGGTGACATGAATAGTAATTTATTCACTGAAAGACACCTGGCGGATGATATGGTATCTCTCGGCTTAGTACCGGTGAACATTTCAACACCGACACATTTCTCCAAAACGACTAATACCTTAATTGACTTGTTTTTTGTTAATAAAAGGGAACTAGTATTACTTTATGATCAAATTTCTGTACCTGCTTTCTCAAAACATGACTTAATATTTTGACGTATGACCTGCCTCTTAATTATTGTCCACAAACTATTTCATACCGGGATTTCAATAACATCGACTTTGCCAGTTTATACGAAGATTGTTACAACTCTGATCTTGATCTCATTTTTTCCTTCCCTGCAGTTGACACCCAAATCCATTATGTGCAAAATTTCATCGACATGTTGTACAACAAGCATGTACCGATCAAAACCAAAGTTATAAAGCCATCAATAAAATCTTGGTTCAACAAAGATATACAAAGTGCAATAATATTAAGAGATAAGGCATACAAAAAATGGCAGAGATACAAGACTGATCACTTACATAACGTATTTATTACCCACAGGCGATTAGTCAATGATCTGATTTATAGGGCCAAGCGTACTTATTTTACTAATAGATTTAAAAGGGCAATTGACAGCAGACAATGGAAAGATATTAAGAAATTGGGTATTGGGAAAGTTCAAACTGTGATAAATGATAGTATTGATGTTAATTGTTTAAATAATAAATTTGTTAATGTAAATGTCCCTGTATCTCTATGTAACCCCTATGTGAGTTCTGCGTCTTTTAACAATTGTCAAAACACTTTCCAATTTAGTCCTGTGTATCAATGTGATGTGCTGCAGTCTATACAAAAAATCAAATCCAATGCTACTGGTTTGGACGATATTAACCCTAAATTTGTCAAACTGTTATTACCATTTATAACAGGCCATTTAACGCATATTTTTAATTCTGCTATTACCACCTCTACATTCCCTAATGAATGGAAAATTGCCAAAGTTCTGCCTATTGCTAAGGCCAATGCTGACTTTCGACCGATATCCATATTGCCATACCTATCTAAAATTTTTGAGCATCTAGTCGCCAAACAAATTAACAATTTTCTAAACGCCAATAAACTTCTTGTCCACCATCAGTCTGGCTTTCGGACTAATCATAGTTGCACAACGGCGATTGTAAAAGTAGTCGAGGATATTAGGTTAAAAATGGACAATAGCGAGGTAACCTTATTGACGCTTCTTGATTTCAGTAAAGCTTTTGACACGGTGAACCACGACATACTTCTCACCAAGCTATGTAGAATGTACAATTTTAGTACAACTGCCACCAAACTAATGTCCTCCTATTTAAAGCAACGAAGACAAGCCGTTGTTTCCGTGAACAAAATATCGGACCTGCAGATAGTGCCCCGTGGGGTTCCGCAGGGATCAATATTAGGTCCGCTTCTATTCTCTATTTATATTAACGATCTACCGTCATGTCTGTCTTACTGTAATGTTCATTTGTATGCTGATGATGTCCAATTGTATGTAAGTACCAAACTTAGTCAAATAAATAAATGTATTGATTTGTGTAATATTGATCTCTTAAGTGTTAGTAAATGGGCATGTGATAATGGTCTATGTATTAATCCGTCTAAGTCTAAGTGTCTTGTAATTTATAAGAAGAACCTAAATACTGAAAATTTTCCTAGGCTTAGTATAGATAATGTAGGAATTGAGTTTGTAAATAAGGCAGAAAATCTTGGCATAACCTTTAATAAGACACTGTCGTGGAATGACCATGTTAACAAAGCGGTTGGCAAAATGTACGGCACACTTAGACAATTGTCAACAACCCAGCATTATATTCCTGTGCAAACAAAAATGATTATCGCTAAGGCAGTACTATTACCAATAGTCTTTTATGGGATTGAAATTTTGGCAGCTGTGATGCTGTTAGTCAGCGTAGGCTCAATGTGGCTTTAATAGTGTTGCTCGTTACGTGTATGGTCTGAAAAGGACGGACCACGTTACGGGCTATGCCAACAAACTGTTCGGCTTAAATTTATCGTCCTTGATTAAGGTCAAAATTCTTATTTTTTTACATAAAATAATCTTTACACAAAAGCCTGAGTATTTATTTGACAACATAAAATTTACTTCCTCCCAAAGAGTAAAAAATCTTATTTGCCTGAGAACCAGGTTAGCATGTGCAGAATACATTTCAGGAACCTTCTTTTATATTTAATAAATAGTTTGATTTGTAGTTGCATATTTTTGTCAGTGTATGTTGCTTTTCGCTTTACTCTCATTCACATTCTCTTACAAATGATTTTCTTAAATATTTTCTTTTTGCACGCTTAAGGCTTAATTAAGCCACGCCCACGCAGGCGATACGTTCACAAATCACATTTCGCTTTAAGCTCGAGTTAGACAGGACATTTATGTGGCCAGCCATTGTCAGAGAGAAGCAGCTGACATTTATCTAGCATTTTTTTGTGCAGATTTGTTTTGTATCTTTTTTTTTCTCATTCCACTTCTCGTATGCCTTGAAACATTCTCGGGTCGATTCAATTTTTTTATGTTTTATTTTGTCTTCTATCTTTTTTTTTTGCTGTTTTTGCTGTTTTGCAAGTCCCCATGGTCTTTTATTGACACTGATAAGTGTACCCAGAGCACAGCAAAAGGTAAGCAAAGCTGGCAATTTAAATTGAAATTGTTTGCCGCATCGCAACAGCAGGACACAAAGAAAAAAAAAAACAAGAAATAGAAAAGAGTGGGTTGAAAAAAATAAAGACCTGGAAAAAAACTGCCAGTTACCCAGAGAAAAATTAAGTGAGACAAAGTGTTTTGTGACAATGCAGCAGCAACAAAATGCAATCCTTGATACACACACCCCCAAACAGAGACAAGTGTTTGTATGTGTGTGTGTGTGTGCGGTGAGGAGGGGGGGGGGGGGGCAGTGCGTGTTAATTCCCTTTGGGCAACAGTTTTATAGACTGACCACACATACAGCGTGGATATCCATTCAGATGCCAATCGATGCCTTCGATATGCGTGTCCTGATTGTTTTGTTTAACATGCAGCTGCATCTACACCTACCATAGAACAGCTGGATTGAGTATTAAAAGATATACTCGAACATACTTTCGAACTCGCACTCGGAGTGAGTTGTTATGTACTTTGGGCTTTTGCTAGCATTTCTGGTATGCAGTCAATCGAAAACGGAGCTAGGGGGATAGAAAAAAGCCAAACTTTCTACTTTTCTTAACAACCAGGGTATCTGATAAGTTTTATATATTTGTTGAATTGTGGTTTTGAATTTAAAAGATCCATTGAAAAACATATTTTAAACTATTATTTATTACTATTATTATTAAAATAGAATTTAATATTCCGCTTATTAATCTACATGTAGATTAAATTTTTCGTTTTTATTTCTTCATGCATAGTCAATAAATATTTATTAATATAAACTTCAAATTGAAAATGCAATAAAAATTTACATTAAACCGATAGAAAAAAAAACGTGGCTTGCTTAATTAAATGAAAATTATTAGCTCAAACCTTTCTCGAATAAAAACGAAAGGAAAATCGCGTGCAAAAATCAGGGGCAAAAAACTAAACTACTTTTGAGCTAACATCGAACAGAGAAAAATAAAATGATTTTTCCAAATGCGAGACAACAAAAATAAAGAGCATTCAATATGATAACAAACCATTTGACGCATTTACCATTTATGCGAATTTGAGCAAATTTAATTAAAAACTATAACAACAAGCTACAAAAAAATATATCTCTTTTTTATTTGTTCAATCAGACAGAAAGCACAGCTCTCTTTATTTGTTTCTTTTTTTTTTTTTTGCAATAACCAGCCATATATGGCGCAAATAGGTTAAAGATGCGGTGAAAAGGAGGATTGGTTAAATGAACGCAATTCAAAGAGTTTCGGGTCCAATGTTGGATTGCTCGCCACGTGATTCCCCCCGCTGTGGTCTTCTGGCATTGTTTGTTTGCCTCTTTTGTACTGTGTCCTGGACATTTTAATAAAAAAACAAAAACAATAATGCAATGGCTTAAACTGTGGGTGGTAACAGGACACCCCTCAGTTGACCATACAACAGCTCACAAAGAAAGGGCAAATATGACAAGTGTAAATATCAGCTTTGGCCATAGAGAAAATGGCAAAAATATGGAACATTTGAGAAATCGCAAAAGCATAAAGGATAATGAAGAGAAGTGTTAAAAAAAAAAAAACGAACAAAACTTAAGATAAAAGCTAAAAAGGCAGATGAAAAGATAGGAATGCAAGCAACTGGGAGTTTGGATTGAGAAATACTTGACAGTAAAAAACAATGCATAAAATACGCAACAAGATACAGTTAAAATGGCCAAAGTATTCACATTTAAAAACCCAACAAAACAGACAGACAGACAGAAAATCTCATTTTCAGCACAATTTTCACATTGCAATACAAATTAATTTCCTTTGAGAATTGCCTTTGCCTTGCGCAACTTTATCGAGTGTCCTAGCCAAACAGTTGCAGCAACTGCTGCTGCTGCTGCTGCTGCAGTTACGTTTATGTATATTGTTGCAGTAGTAGCTGTCTCTGCTTGCCCCCAACCCAAACGAACTACTGGTAACCCAAAGGTCCAAGTATGAAATGCCAGTTTACTGTTTTAATGTCCAGAAAATTATCAACTTTAACATTTTGTTGCAGTTACTTTCAACTTATAATGAAGTCCACCAGGACATGCAGTGTCAATCTGTATGACTGTGTGTGTGTGTTTGTGGGTGTTTATACTGTTTGTCAGTTATTTTAATGCAATTAGCTTAACAATTGCCCGCAAACATGCTTTTAACAAAACAACAAATCGAATTTTTGCTGCACGAGCTTTCTGGGGCTGTTGCCAGGCAAAAAGTTTTAATTAACTGACAGTTAACAACACGCGTCGAATTTATGAGTTAATATGCGTTTTCTGTGCGCCACTCAATGTCTATCAAAATATTCAAAACATATTCATTACATGCATTTCTATACATGCAGTGTACTTAATTGAGAGTTGTTACGATTTCAAATTGAAGTCATAAAAATCGTGTTAATTTTTAGGGGCAAACTAAATGTAGGTGAAGAGAAAGGGTTTGAAAGTTTGATTTACTTATTTATTTATATACTATTGATGCCTTAATTGTTTTTATTATATCATAATTGATTATTAATATAATTTTTAAAGTGTATAAAAACTTCGATCAGCCAACAGACTGACTGTTGTTTTTTGTTATATCATTAACATGTGCATAATTATATGCAACCAGATGCCAAGTGGCTTGTCGGCGGTACAAAGACAATCTGTGAGTCGTTTCCTGTTGGCCCCATTTGTTGTTGTTGTTTTTCTCTGTAACTGGTGCTACCAACAAGTTCAACTCCTGTAAATATGCTACACACACTCAACGAGTAAGAGAAAGAGAACGAAATACGACAGACAAAAGTTGGTCTTGCTCAGAGTCGGCATTCTACCGACATAATCATACATAAATATTGTTTTTATGTGTTTATATGTCGTGTTTGTGTGTGCGTGTGTTGTGTGTGCATGAATCTGTTTATGTGTATGTATTGCCATTTAGATTTTGCAGCGGTATTTTTGTTTTAGTTGGAAATTATGAACGTTTTTTGTGCATGTTACACAGATTTTAGAAGGTTGTCCCCGGGGCAATTAAGAAAAAGGTATGTTAAGATATGAAACACAATTTTGAATTGTTAAACATTTTAAATTTAATTAATTAATTTAATAATCATTTAATTTATTAGCTTTGTTCAATTCACATTACTAATTATTAAGAACACTTAAAAAAGCATTTTATTTATTTTTTAATGCATTGCAAATGTAGGTTAATAACTTAAAAGTATATATGTAGATGTGCTAAAAATCTGAACACAAGTTTTTGCCTTTCACATCCACCTTAAAAGCTCTGTGCTAAAAATGGTTCTGTTCCGTGCTTTAAAAAGCTTGCACAAACATGTTAAATACCCTTTTTTAAGAAGCAAATGTATCTTATTTGATTTTCCTTGCCACAAAGCTAACATTTACATTGTAAGGAGCAAACAAGTGAAGGGCATAGAGTTGCTAGCTTTAGAGATATGTATTTGAGCACACAGACAAAACATTGGCCTAAGAAAATCTTAGTTAAATAACAATATACATATTAGAATGTTAATATTATGAATGATGTCCATGTTACAATGACTAACATAACAATTTCAATTCAATAATCCTTTTGTTAATGTTATTTTAATTTTTGTTTTAGAACAGTTCGAAAAATCAGCTAAATAATACGAAAATCAAGAAAAATACAAAAATATACCAGAGAGGAGCCACTTTGAAAGATCTAGCCATCGAACTGACAGTTCTCGGCTGATCGTTGGCGTGACTTGGTCTGTTCGGCGCATTTGCGGTCTTGCAACCAACGCGCAACGCGCTCGTGTGTGTTCAGATTTATTTTTAAGTTACACACACAAATTATATTCTCAGTGCGGGTGCGTTAAAAGAAAATTATTTTTTTATACTCAATTTTGCTAAAGAATCAATTCAAAATTGATTTAAAAGTATAAATAAATATTACATATTGCAAAGAAAGTTTATTGTGATTTATTAAGAAAATTAGTGCATATATATTTATGCATATATGTAGCTATATTATGCTTATACTAAGTATACAGTGCGCTGTCATAATCATGTATGCTTGACCAAATTGAAAATATTTTGGCATGCAAAAATTAAATAAATATTAAAATATTTCGTTTTGTGCAAGTTATAACAAAAGTTTTATATTTTCGATTGAATATGCTGCAGTAAGAAAAGCAAATTTTCTTAGCTGAAAAAGTGAAAGAAAAAAAGAAGAGTTCATAGAGTTAAAAATATCAATGCCACGTATGCTGCGCCTCTGTCTTTGGCACGGATTTCAACGTACGAGACGGACAAATTAAAATTGCTGCCTGCGTTTCTTTTGTTGTTTTATTGTTGGCCACGAGGGAGCCAAACTTATATCTTGTAAGTAAAATGTAGAACAAGCAAGTGCTATGTATCTAGTTGTACTTGTGTGATATTTTTGTGAACGACGCCACATCTGTTTCTGTTCCATATTAGGCTAATAGTTTTGAGTGCTAAACACTTGCATTGCATTTATGAATTTCTTTCTGGCATAACTTAATAGCTTTTGGGCTAAAGGCAATTCAATTAAGCTAAATACATTTTCATTGTCTGCTGGCTAGTAAAAATTGGGGCTAACAACAGCAACAGCAACAACAACAATAAACACAACGATCGCATCGACAGATTCAACTACGTGTGCTTGTTCTATAAATAGAAGCACGGGCAAGGAAAGAAAAAACATCATGCCCAAGCAAACTAAATGACTGACGAACCGGCCTCCTACCACCAACCCCTGCACTTCTCTTCCTCAACCCACTTTCGTTCTTGTCGTTGCGGTGCCTACAATTTGGCAGTTCTGGCGTTTCTCTGTTGTTTTCAATAATATTTAGCAACACATTTTTCATTCAGAGAATAGAACACTCTTTTTCTTAATTTAATATGTATGTTTGTTGCTACTAAGAAAAATGCCGCTTAGCCATTTTATAGGCCATATAAAATATCTGGCCTCTGGCCTTCACAATGGATCAAAGTCTATGCAAAAATGTGAAGTAAATTCATTTCAAGTTGAACAATTGACAAATTTTTATGAATTGTTATGGAAATTAAGCAGCTGACTATCAAACAAGTTTTATAAGGAGGCAAAAGACATATTTATCCAAATGTTTTTTTAATACGATACGATAATGTAAGATTTTCTGAATATAAATTTAAGTGTCGTCTTGTGTTTGTAGGACTTATTTTATTTTATCTAGTTGGTGACATAAAAATTAGATTTCAGTTTTTCATCAAGCTTTAGAGTAGGTGTAAAATCAAGATGTTACTAGTAACAAAATTATCTTATTACAAACTCAGCAACAGCCTTAACAAGGAATATATTACCAACATTCTTTAAACAATATTAATAGCTCGTGAACTTGTGAACATTTGTTTTGGTTTTTTTTAAAACAATTCAAAAGGCTTCCCCATATCATCTATTTGTAGCTCATAAGCAAATTGTTGTAGAGAAGGAAAAATCATGTTATTAATGATTTATTAGTCAGCGTCAAGATATTTCAGTGATGAGTCAGCTGTAATACATAGAAAGAAAAAAAGTGGAAGAAATAAGCAAACGCAAATGTAAGCTGATAAAACGAGTCAAACTAAATTTGACAACCAATTCTGAGAGCAAACAATTTTTCGATTTCTCTGTTTATGCTCTCTCCAATGTTCTTACTCTCTGCAACTGTCAAAACACGGCACAAAGTCTTCAGCGCATGCGTTATTTTTCAACAGCTGTTAGAAAACAAATGAAAGTGCGAGCCAGAGCTGACTTGTTTTGTTCCTGATACACAAAAAATAGGGTTTGACTTTCTTGTAAAGATTTTGATTAAGTTGTTGAAAAGGTTAAGAAAAAGAGAGCATGCATGAATAAGTTTGTTGGGATTTGAATTTCTTTATGAACAAAACTTAATGCAGTGATTGGGGAAAAACGCTTTCTTTGTTTAGTAAAATTTCTAAATAGATAAGTCAATCTCCATAGATTTTTTTATAACAATTTACTTTTTATTGTGAAAGTATTTTAGTTTATCGCACCCAAATGGAGTTAAGCTACTTTTGTTTACTTTTCTTTAGTAGAAACATAATATTTAGTACACAAACCCTTTAAGCCGATGCTAGAACCATGCTGTTTGGATTATCAGCACCAAAAAAATCGATAAGACCAGCTTTCAACTATAAAGCTCACGGGAAAAAGCTGTTACCGTTGTAAGTCAACATTTTCACGGTTGCCACGCAAAAAGCTATTGCTTCCTGCACAGTGCGCTTTTGTGTCTGATTCCTTAAACGCGTTCACGTTGCTGTTGGTCCAGTTGGCTTGCGTGGAGAAACCACAATAAAATAAATATATATATAATTATACCAATACCAAATAACGCAAAAGTAAAATCAAACAAAACCTAAGCATAACTTATAACAAATAAGTGTTCTTGAGGCCAAATTTTGTGGATGCTGTGAAAGAAAAAACGCTTTCGCTTTCCTAAGTACTGCGACTGAAATTTTTCACACGTGTGTATATCTGTATGTGTGTGTGTGTTGTGCATGTGCATGTTTTAGTGTGTGTGCGTGTGCGCTTATTACATATGCCTGGGTAGGTCAATCGGTCAGCATTAACTGTTGTAAGAAAATGTATGCGGGCGCTAAAAAGTATGCAATGCAGTTTTCCCAAGCGACACATAACACAAACGCGCAAATAATTTTTTAGACGCGCGCACTTGACCCCAATGCGACTAAATGTTAGGCATCCAACCATTACATTCCCTTTCTGCCCTTTTCTTCCACGCTTTTGTGGTTAGTATTTTTACCAACTTTAATCAGTGACGAATGCGAGCGACTCTGAGCGGGGGCAGGGCGAAGGAAACAGTTGCTGCCATTCAGTGAAAGCAAAAAGGCTTTTTGACACTCGAAACTTTTTTGGCTGCTGCAAAGCCAAAATGTGCTTTGCTGCAAACCGAGAGAGTGAGAGCTGTGAGAGAGAGAGCAACTGAGCGAGAGAGTGAGAGAGAGCGCGCCAGAGTTGATTGCCCATTTGACAGTTGGAGCTGGCCGGAAAAAACAAAAAAAAGCTGTTGCGACAACAAAGAAAATGTAAACATTGCGTATGTTTTTGTTTTGATGCGCACGTATACACATACACACACAGGCATACATACGAGCACATGTATACGGGCGCTGTGCATGTGTATGTCAATAGCTTTAGATATTTAGACATAGAGGGCCAATCAATGATAAGTTATCAGCCACTAATGTCAATTTGTGTTGTGCAGCCGCCTGGAAATAACCAAAATTCAATAATTGAAAAGCAAATGCTGATAAGCCATCAGCAACAAAAATCTATAATAATACTTATAACTCAAACTTACAGCAGACTTGAACAAATGCCAAATTTTAAATAATTTTCTATATAATTAACAAGAAATACACAACACAAACCGTCACTATAACGTCCAAATAGCAACAATTGAACCACCGTCTAACATACAAATAACAAAACAAAACATAATAATAATAAAAACAAGCCCCTTCAATTTACAATACAAAAAAAGCTCTAAGCAGGCCATGCCAAGTGTCGAGAGAGAATAAGTGCAGAGTGAAGAGTGAAGAGTGAGTGAGTAAGCAAACACAATTTGCATGGGAATGTGTGTGAACGAAAGACTGGGACACAGCGCACCTGTTGGACTGACTGTCTGACTGTCTGCCTACATATAATGGGATATCGCGTTTATAGAGCAGTTCTTGAAAGCACTGTGAATGAAAGCTGAAATCCATTTAGTCGCGGGAAGGAAACTTCAAATATGAATACAGGTACCAAATGGCAAATGGTGATAGCGGCATTTAAGTAATATTCACATTTGTTTTGGTCATATAATTTATCGAATTTGTAAACAATTTTAAAAATGTTTCATTATATTTGAGTTCTTAGTGAGATAAAATCAAATTCTTTCTTTTTGTCAACAACTATCCGATAAAATTGATTAGCTTGTATTTATTGTACGATTGTTGAATTTCATTATATTAAAATAAATGTATTTGTCGTTTATAAGAATCACAGACAAATGTCATAAAACTAATTTTATTTCGCACATTTTGACCCTTATATAAACATGCACTTAACATAAAAGCCATAATAACAATTCTAATAAAAAACCATTAAAACTAGGAGAACATAAGGAGCATGCAACGTCAGCGCAGCAAAAGCAACAACCACCACCAACAGCCCAAGAACAGCAACAACAGCAGCAACAACAACAGCAGCAACATCAACAACAACAAATAAACAAATACGATGCCTTGGATAGTTCTAGTACCAATAATAAATTAAATAATAAAAACAGTAACAAGGATAAGGCTAAGGATAAGGAAATAGCAAGGAAAAGAGACACATGTAAAGATTTGTCACCCACAACTATTGATGAATCATGTCTGACCAAAAACCAACAACAGAGCAGCGCGACACGCAGCTCTCGCAATGGAGCAACAACATCTTTATCTCAGCGACGACGTCAGCTACAATTCCAGCGGCAGAAGGAGGCTAAACTTTATGACCACAATGATGAACCACCAACAGCAGCAGCAGCAGCAACGTCACCACTAGCACCAACAACAGCAACGCCCACAACAATGGGTGGCGGAGAGTTGGTCAATTGCATAGCCTACGATGATAATACGTTGGTTATTGAGCGCAAACCATCGCCAACATCGCCGGCAACATCGCGACGCTATTTGAAGGCTGAGACACAGACACAAGGCAGTCGCAAATATAATCGAAAGACGAGCACACCGAAAAGTGATCTTGAGGTTATTGTTGTGCGGCCGGAACATCATCATCAACATCGGTCGCCAACGATAACAATACCTGTTCCCATTGCCACAGCCACATCCACAACATCACCAGCACTAGCAACAGCAGCAACAACAGCAGCAACAACTGCAGCAACAACAACAACGAGTCAAACGGTGCTACAACAAAGGTATATGCAGCTCCAGCAGGAGCACGAAAAGAAATTCATTTACAATGCAATGCAAGAGTTTGATTATTTGGAACATTCGAATTCTAGGAATTCATCTAGGGCATAGTAAGTCAGCCAACACAAATCCCCCAAATATTAACAATACCAAACTATCGTAAACTAACTATTGTAACTATTGTGTGTTGTAAATTCGCTGTCCGTCTCACTGTGTAAGTCTCTTTCTGTGTGTGTGTGTGTCTGTGTGTTTAAGAGTATGATAAAGCATGCTATAAGCGTACTAAAACAAAAAGATGTAACATACTTGGGCATGTTTAGTTTAGTTTAAGTTTCAGTAAGAAAAGATTTTTTGCCAGATGGCCATAAAAGAAATAAGATAAGGGAATTCCATTGATTAATCCAAGAAAACAAATTATTACAGTAAAAATCATATCGAATTAAATTAAGATAGCAATGTTAATAACGCTTACCATGTTGTTTTGGTCAAGTATTAAAACTTTTGTCCATCTTGTCAGTTGTGTATTTAAAAATGGATCCAAATTGCAGGGCGTTTCGCATCTCTTCTCTTTTTTATTTGCCTTTGCCTTGCCAAAGAGTTGATGCTGTTTTTTAAGCCTCATCAAAGCTTCACACATTTTAAAGAGGTATTTAAAGATCAAATACTGAAAAAGAGTGAGAAATGGTATATACAATATTAATATAGCATTCAACAGGCAAAGGAGATAATGAAACAATTAGTCTATTATGGCTTAACTGAATTCTGCTATGTGGGAATGTTTGGAATGTGTGGGAATCTTATTTTTAAGATGAACAGATTAATAAGATCCTAGATTTTATGTATGTGTACTGTTTTAGAAAACACGATGCAGATCTAAGGTTCGTACCAAATCGATAAATATTTGAGACACAAATATTTGAAAACCAAAAATTAAAATTATTATATTATTTGTATCTACAGCATTGTTGTAAAAAATGATATATGCATCCAATGTGTATGTAGTCTGAATATATATATATTTTTTATATAAGCAAATCCAAGATATATAATAATTATTAATTAATGTTTCAATTCACAGTTGTCCGCTTGATGATATTGCCAGCAGCGAGGATTTAACAGCAGGTGGCTCAAAAAGGATACGAGGCATAAACACAGAGCTTGCACTCAGCACTGTCACCAGTCAAATTGTGAACAACAGCACCTACAAGCTTGACTTTAAACAGCGCCGACACAAAAACAACAACAACGGCAGCGAGGCAACAAGCGCCGGCAACGGTGGCAACAGCAAACGTCAGCGTCGCAAGTCCAGTTGCAACTCGTGTGGTGGCGGTGGCAACAACGGCAGCGGAGTTGCTTCAGGCAGTGTTAGCCAACGTTTGACGCCCGAGGAGGTGTTGACGGCGTGGCAGCAACAGCCGCAGAACAGTGTGACCAGCGCTGGCAGCACAAATAGCAGCTACAGCAGCGGTGCAAGGGACGAGGATAGCAGCTATAGCGCCATTGGCGGCGACAGCAGCAGCAGCAATAGTTGCAACTGTGACATCACTGGCGACAATAGCACCTTGCATGGTTTTGGTGTTGGCGATGTTAGCAGCTTTATAGGCGACGACGATTGTGAGGCTGGCGAGGACGACGACGATCCGGATAATCGAGAGGATCTAAGCTCACAGACTTTACGCACAGCGGCAATTGTTGCAGCCGTTGCAGCGGCAGCCAAAGAGCAAGCAGCAGCAACAGCCGCAGCAGCGGCAGGGAGTGGTGCAGGCAACACCGACTGCGAAAGCATCAGTGAGAGGCGCCAGGATGCGGATGATGATGAGATTCGAATTATTGCAGACGCAGCACTTAGTGGTAACGATTCGCTCGAGGATGTTGGTGATGTGGATGACAATGCGGATGTCATTGTAAGAAGGAATACGCGCAATAAACGTCTCTCCATACGGAAGACATGCCGAATCACTGAGGAGGACGACGACGACGACGACGACGTTGAGTACGACGACGAGGAGGAGGAAGAAGACGAGCCCGAGGGCACAACTATTGATATTGATGAGCAAGAGCAGCTGGCTCAGCATCACGACTATAACGATCAGGACGACGACGGCGACGACGGCGACGACGACGAAGAAGAAGACGACGACGACGACGGCGAGGCGGACGAATATTACGAAGAAGAAGAGGACGATACACAAGCATTCTCACCCTTCTACTCGAGCTCAGCAGAGCTGATTGATAACTTTGGCGGCGGTACCGGCAAATACTTTAACATTATGGACTTTGAAAGAGGAGCTGCTGGTGGCGGCACCTTTACGCCCAATGGCAATGGTGGCGCTGGTCTCGCCGGCGAATCGTCCCATAATCTGCAATCGAATCTCGGCGGTGGCACCAACATAATGGGTAAGCTTTTACACACACTCTTCCGTCAACTTCAGTAACTATCATTACCCTTAAACAGGCATCGATGCCAATGGCATTGCAAACATTCCGGAAACTATGAACGGCACCACAATTGGACCAAGCGGCGTTGGTGGCCAAAAAGCAGCCGCTGCTGCCGGCCAAAAGCGACCACTGCGACGAGGCAAACCGCAGCCGGATCGACCACAGCGTGCTCTCTTTTGCCTGGGCCTTAAAAATCCCATTCGAGCGCTCTGCATTCGCATTGTCGAATGGAAGTATCCTTTTGCTTAAATTCTCAAAATATATTCATTTTTATTTTTATTCTCTGCTTGATTACGAACTTAAGGAACTTTCATTGTCCTTAAGGTTATTGCAGACTTAAGACTCTGCAGTAATTCATTATTGCATTATTTCTAACCAAGAAAAAGCTGAGAAAATTAAATTCATCCTAAGTAACCACTTTAGTTACTCGCTAACCAAATCACAAGCAAAATTTATAATTGTTCAACGGCCTGGAAATTTAAGCTTCTATTTATACCTTAAGGTCTGCATATTATTAACACAAATTAGGCTTACTTTGGTTATCCATGACTCTTAAAAATTAACTTCAACTCAGACCATTTGAGTTCCTTATTTTGTTAACCATATTTGCCAATTGTATTGCCTTGGCCGTTTACACGCCTTATCCGGGCAGCGATTCGAATGTGACGAATCAAACCTTGGTAAGTCTTACGCCGTCTTTTTCGATATTTTTGTACATTGCTGAAATTGTGGTTTATTAATCGAATTTATATTTCTTTCATTTACCTTCTATGCATTTTCATCTCATTCTCATTCTATCATAATTCATTCATTCATTCATTCGAATAACAAAAATCATTTTCATAATACACACACACACATACACACACACAAACGCACATAATTAGGAAAAAGTTGAACATATATTCCTAGTTATATTCACAGCGGAATGTGTTATGAAGATAATAGCATATGGTTTTGTGTTACATAATGGTGCATATCTAAGAAATGGATGGAATTTATTAGATTTTACAATTGTCGTTATAGGGTAAGCATATAAAATATGCCAGTTAAAAGCGTTAAGCGCCCAGGCCAACTCCGGTCTCGTTTTAACCATTTTCTATGTTACCTTATATGCAATTCAATCAAAACTGTGACACGTATGAAATTGTCTGCCCAAACACATTTTACAGAGCAATAAGTACAGCACTGTCCCATTTTATGAAGGATGCCCCCAATGTGAAAGCGCTGCGTGCCTTTCGTGTACTGCGTCCACTGCGACTTGTATCGGGTGTACCAAGTAAGAGCTTTCTGCACCACAAATGCGACAAAACAAATTATATCTTTAGTTCTATGTTTCCTAGTAGAGCAAAGCAACCAGAAAAAAAACAACTACGGTCCATATCGTAGTTACAATACTGCACATTTTGATTAAAGTGTGATTATATAGTACAAACTAGACGATTTTTAATTGAAACGTCTTTCACTACTGCTTTTGTCCGTTAAAATTCTAACTTAATTCAAATATGAGAGAATTTTAATAAACTCTTCTTTTGAGTATCAATATTTGTGCAGTATTACCAGCTTTTGTTGTGTACCCGTAGTATAAATTGCACTTGATGTTTTTTTTTTTTTTTGTAAACCCTCACCAACCACTTTATACTCTATATTTTTTTATGTATTGGCTATCCAAACGCTTTCCGCAGGTCTACAGGTTGTGCTTAATTCAATTTTAAAGGCCATGGTGCCACTGTTTCACATTGCACTTCTGGTCATATTCGTAATCATTATCTATGCCATTATTGGTCTAGAGTTGTTCTCTGGTAAATTGCATAAGACGTGTCGAAATGTGGAAACAGGTAAGCCCAAAAGAACAACAGCAAAAACAACAAAAAACAGTACAATATTTATACGTTGTACGAATATCGTTCAATGTCTTGAATGCTACCAGATATGTCGCATTAAAATTCAACGTCCTGTAGCTCTATAGCTAGTAGATTAGTACTCGGTTTTTGATGTCACACACACACAATTCCAATAGGTCAGAAATTCTGTAAACACACAAAAACACCCACACATCCATTCAAAAACAAAAATATGCCAGTAAAATCAGCACCAACACAACAAATTTTTTATAGTTCAACTTTCACCGAGCATTTTAACTAATCTGCTAGTTCATAGAGCTAGTTGAAGTTTTAAGTAAATGGGACAAATGAGCGGCATATTCCGCAAAAAAATAGGAAACAAGCAAAAAACGAATTCAAAACCAAAAAAAAAGCACTCCATGGACACAAAACCGAATCATGATCATCCCAATTATCATATCTCATCTCATAGTACATCTCAACACTAATGCATGAAACCTAAAAACAAAAACCAAAAAATCAAAAAAAAAAAAAAACAATCCCACAAAAATAACTCGGAATCTAGGTGAATACGAGGAAAATATAAGACCTTGCGGCGTGGGCTACGCTTGCCCCGAAGGCATGAAGTGCTACGGCAATTGGCCCGGTCCCAATTATGGCATAACAAACTTTGATAACTTTGGACTGGCCATGTTGACGGTCTTCCAGTGCATCACACTCGAGGGCTGGACGGACGTATTGTATTATGTGAGCTATAAACAGAATTATTAAGAACATTTCTAATATTACAATATTCCACTCGCAGATACAAGATGCCATGGGCAGCGACTGGCAATGGATGTACTTCATTTCCATGGTCATTTTGGGCGCTTTTTTCGTCATGAATCTGATTCTCGGTGTGTTGTCCGGTGAGTTCTCCAAAGAGCGTAACAAGGCCAAGAATCGCGGTGACTTTCAGAAGCTGCGCGAGAAGCAACAAATCGAAGAGGATTTACGCGGCTATCTCGACTGGATAACACAGGCCGAGGATATTGAGCCGGATGCCACGGGCGGGTTGATGCCCGATGGCAAGGGCAAGCAACAAAATGAAATGGACTCCACCGAAAATATGGGCGAAGAGATGCCCGAAATGCAACTCACCGAATCGCGTTGGCGGAAACGAAAGAAAGATTTTGATCGTGTCAATCGCCGAATGCGTCGCGCCTGTCGCAAGGCTGTCAAATCGCAAGCGTTTTATTGGCTCATCATTGTGCTGGTGTTTTTAAACACCGGCGTACTGGCCACTGAGCACTATGGACAGGTCGATTGGCTGGATAATTTTCAGGGTAAGTGCATTACAATTAACATTACACATCACTAATATCAATAAGAATCTAAAGACAATATATGTATATATTTATATTATTTATTTGATCTTTTTCTTTGCAGCAATGACAAACATGGTTTTCATTGGCCTTTTTACCTGCGAAATGTTGTTAAAAATGTATAGTTTAGGCTTCCAAGGCTATTTTGTATCGCTATTCAATCGCTTCGACTGTTTTGTTGTGATTGGCAGCATCTCTGAGACGCTGCTGACCAAAACGGGAATGATGCCTCCGCTGGGCGTCTCTGTGATGCGTTGCGTGCGACTGCTGCGTGTCTTCAAGGTTACCAAGTAGGTTGCAAAATACTTTAGATTTTTACTTGTAATTAATTTGTCTTTTTTTGTTACAGATACTGGCGATCTTTGTCGAATCTAGTTGCTTCCTTATTAAATTCAATACAATCAATTGCTTCGCTATTGTTACTGCTCTTCCTATTTATTGTGATATTTGCATTGCTGGGCATGCAGGTTTTTGGTGGTAAATTTAATTACAATGAGGACGAGAAGTATCGCATGAATTTCGATTGCTTTTGGCAGAGTCTGCTCACAGTGTTCCAGGTGAGCATAAAAACAAAACCAGCAGAAGCATAACAACTTTTTCAATGTACATATTTTATTTGCCTTAGATCATGACTGGTGAAGATTGGAATGCTGTCATGTATGTGGGCATTAATGCCTTTGGCGGTGTCTCGTCTTATGGTGCCTTGGCTTGCATATACTTTATTATATTGTTCATATGCGGTAACTATATATTGCTAAATGTGTTCTTGGCCATTGCTGTGGACAATTTGGCCGATGCTGACTCGCTGTCGGAGGTGGAAAAGGAGGAAGAGCCGGTAAGTTAACCGATTCAAACTGAACGAACATAATAATTTATATATTTATACATAATTTAAAGCATGACGATGGTGCTATGAAAAGATCACACAGTCCCACGCCTACAATCGATGGCTTGGATGATGAGCGTCTGAGCATTGATATTGATTTGGAGCATCATGAGATGGACGGTGACAAGTTCTGTAGTATTTAACATTGTTTCAAGCCTGTTCTATAAATTTGTCTGTTTATTTTCATTAGGGATCAGGAGACCTTATCTGATGAGGAGGTGCGCGAAATGTGCGAAGATGAGGAAGAGGGTATGTTCCATTATTAGTTCGGCAATGAACCTAACTTAGCTTTAAGCTTATGTATTTTGAGAACTACTTAGAAACTAAGTTAACTAAGTTAAGCACACATACATGCATACATACACACACACAAACACACACATTATGATTAGACACTTTACTAAACCACAGTCGAATATATGATTGATTGATATTCATGCTGCTGACGCTTTTATTTGCTGCCTTGGAAAATCCACACACAAACACACAACTCTCTCAATTTTGTATTAATCGAAAGACTCCCATTCTGAAGTATCAGCACATGTTACTGCACGACCCCGGCGTTTATCCGAAGTCAGCATGAAGAAGACTAAAAAGCCAATGCCAAGAGGCAGTGCATTTTTCATTTTCAGTTATACAAACAGGTAATTCAACAACAACAACAACAACTTCTACAACAAACATTACACTATTCACACTTTTACTATATAACTCATGTGTCTTATTGGCATTCTCTTGAAACATTATGTTGAACGTTTTAATGCACTCTGATTATTTGCGGTTATTTTTTGCATGCTTGCATTTTCAATAAACTGTGCGATAAAACTACAAAATACTTGGTAGTTTCATATCGAACTGTTTATGCATATTTTATTGTACATAACGTTAAAATAAAACAAAAATTTTGATTTTCAGATTGAAAATCTTCTTTTATTGAAAATAATCATCGTTTTTATTTGCATTTAGCAAGCAGTTATTGAATTAGAATTCGACAGACCTACACAGACAGATTTCCATACCTATAGGCGACATAGCATTTAAGGTTTTACCCCATTCGCATCCAAAACAAAATTTGCCAATTGACTTTTTAATTTGTATTTAGAATTTAAGAATTAGTTGTTTTCTTTTTTTGCTTTAGACATAAAAGTTTTTAATTATTCAATAAGCTATTTAACATTATTTATATATACATAGTATACTTATTTTTGTTAAGTTAAGCGGCTCTGTTTTTCTACATGAATCCAATATGTGTTTATTATTTTTTCCACATTGGCAAATGATACATATCAAAAAATTTATTGCGTATAGTTGATGAAGAAGGCATGATAACAGCACGCCCACGCCGTATGTCTGAGGTTAATACGGCTACGAAAATTCTACCCATACCACCGGGCACATCATTCTTTCTTTTCTCCCAAACAAACAGGTTTTTATGTTTTAGTTAACCATACAAATGTTATGTAGCGCTTGGGTAAAAACAAAAAAAGATTTTTATTTTTCCTTTTCTTTGTTAAAAGTTCCACAATTTTAATACTCTGATACCGAAGGTAAGGAGTCAATTGTTAATTGTCCAATGTCCATCACATAGTGTCTGTCTGTCGGTCCGTTCGTCTGTTTAAACGCAACTTTTTTTGACCACCTTTCAAGCAAGAACCATTAAACTTTGCATATATCTTGATCTGCATACCAACTACGCCCCATGTCCCAGTAAATGGGTAAGAGCATATCTTCTACAGTTTTTGAGCTCAAGTCACCAAATTTCTAAGGATGATGACGTTCTGCATCTGAAATTTGGTGGGAAGACGGCTGGTTTAGTCCTCCAAAGATTTGCATTTTGAAAAAGAAACTATATTACGTGGTATCAAAGTAATTCGCAGTCGGCTGCGCCCGACTACAGTGTTTTCTCCAGTGCGTGTGTTTTGTGTGTTTTCGCTCTAATACTCGATGTATTTTGATATTGTAATTGTCTATTACTTAACAATATTTATGTGTATTATATGTACTTGTGTCAAGATGATTTAAACTACATTTGATTTAATTGCATAGCATATCGTAAAATCTTTTGTATCACCAGACCCATAAAGCGGTTACTGTCCCTTAGTTGTTAGAGTTTTTGAATCTGGTTAAGCCAACTCTTTCTTAGCAAACGCTTTTAATCCTAACATTAAATAATTGTTTGTAAATCTATTGCAACTGCATGTTTTTTGTTATGTTTGATGTGTTTCTTTTTTTATTTATCTCAATCTTTTATTTATATAGTTATTTAATACATTCCATTGGTTCACAGATTTCGTGTCTTTTGTCACTGGCTCTGCAATCACAGCAATTTCGGCAACATCATCCTATGTTGCATTATGTTCTCATCGGCCATGTTGGCAATGGAAAATCCACTCGATGCCAAAGATGAACTGAATAAAGTAAGTAGCTCCTGATCCGATCCGAGATCCGAACCGATAACAGACGCCCAACTGAATGATTCGTAAGTTGTTATTGGGTCTGTTTCAGAAGAGTGTTCGTAGATATATGTTATTGTTATTATTTCTATTTGATTTCCATTTTAATTTCATGTTGTCATTCGTTCAATTTTGCAGGTTCTCAATCAATTTGATTATTTTTTCACGGCAGTTTTCACAATAGAACTGATTCTGAAATTGATTTCATACGGTTTCGTATTACACGACGGAGCCTTTTGCAGATCCGCATTTAATCTATTAGATTTACTTGTGGTTTGCGTCTCATTGGTATCTCTAGTATCCAGGTAAAACCTATCACTAAAAAAACAAAAACTACTCTTACCCAGTAGTTGATAAACTTACTTCTGGACAATAATTATAACGTCGATTTCAACTGCAGTTCGAATGCGATTTCAGTCGTGAAAATTCTACGTGTTCTCCGAGTTTTAAGGCCACTGCGTGCCATTAATCGAGCCAAGGGTCTGAAGGTAAGACACAATTTAATGCTTTCACAACTCTTTCTTCGTTTTAATTTGCGATTTGATTCACCTGCTTTTATTAAAATCGTTGAATTTATTTTGACATTTTAAGTCAACGTTTTGTTCTTAAAATTTAAACAACAAAATACACTGCAATTTAATCTTTTTTTTCGAGCTAATAACCAATTCTTGACTTTTTGCAATAACCCCACATACAAAGTGCAGATAATATTTAAATGCGTGGTTTCCAAGTGATGGCAACCAACTTAAATAAAAGAGAAATAAAAAACCTTGAAATGCTGGGTGTAGGGTGCACCAACAACAAAGCTCTTATTGCTGAACTATACACTGCAATATGCAGAATAAAAACAATCAACAATTGTTTCTTTTTGAGTTACTCTTTTAACACCTAACGAAAATGGGCGTGGAATTAATGCTATGGGCGCGGCGCTGCGCGGCTTAGGCATTGTCAAACTATGTGCCATACATGTTGATACTAAAACCGAAACTGCAATCAAATAACCAAATACTTTTTCGCCTCAATTATATCTAGAGCTATTTTTATACAAACATATAGAGTTTATCTAATTTGATTGTACTATAACTATATCGTCGTATCACATACAGCATGTTGTTCAGTGTGTCATAGTCGCTGTAAAGACTATCGGAAATATTGTGCTCGTCACATGCCTACTGCAATTCATGTTTGCCGTTATAGGAGTCCAATTGTTTAAGGTATGATTTTGTTCTTAAGTGCTTGCCCTTCTTTATTTTCTTGTTAAGTCACTCGATTGTAAAAAAAAACTGATCGATATGTAAGAAATAATATACTTATTAGAAAGTTTATAATTTTGAAGTTATTTTAATTATAAAAAAAAAGAGTTTGAATTATGTTATTTTAGAGTAACATTTCTAAGAACTAAAGAGTTTTTCCATAATTCTTATAGTTAGTCTTACGATATTTGTAAATTTTATAGGTTCTCGTACATACATACATACATATAATATGTATAATTGTACACACATGCTACTTTTAATAATATTAACATTTTGTTGTTGTTCCAAATTTTTAAATGTTTGAATTGATATCCTTAACATTTCAACGATAACATTATTGTAACCTATACATAATTATTTATTATTATTATTTTTTTTTTAAATTGATTTTTATTCCACTCACTTAATAGATAAGACCGAAATAAATTGTACAAAACTCCATTGTAAATAATATTAAATATGCAGCCCAGTATTGCTTATTAATGCTCAGCATAACAACCGTGACAACATTTTCAGTGAGAGCATCTTCCTATAGGAATATAGTATGGCATACATAAGGAAACTTTCCCCTTGTACACATATCCAAATTGTTTTTTCAGCACTTGGCAGGAATCTTAATCCCTACCCCATACAGGCCTAACATTACTCACACATATGTAACCGTATAAACTTGTCAGTACTCAAATTCCACACCCATTTTCTGAGTTGTATGCGTCAATCCCAAAACAACAAAAAAAAATGTATGAAATAAGTACCACCATGAATTCGTATATAATCACAGCACACACTTATAAAAGTATATTTTCCAATCTAAAAAACAAAAATTATATCATGCAGCGAACCGACCTTGCACCCTAGCATCAAGGCAACCCAAACAACACAGCCGAAAAGTATTTGTGAACAAAAAACATCTCGTCAACTTAAGTTGGTAGATGAATTTGTTGTAGTTACAAACAAAGCTGGTCATAAAAAATACATACTAATTCACACATTAACTTATAATTACAATTACTTATATATATAATTTTTTTTTTTTTTAATTATCAAATTGATAACTTCTTTTCCATTGTCCCAAAGTGTCATTAACCTTGTTTTAATAGTACAATGTACACTCGCATACATATTCATTTATTTTTAGCATACGAAATCAACAAATTTCCGAATTAAACCCCTTACAAATGAATTTTCCTCTTTTTTCTCTCTTTTATCGTTTCGGTTTTCGAATATTTTGCCAAACAAAACCAATTGCATTGTGTACCATTCGATTTGGCAAAACAAAAATTTTGATTTCAATGAAACTATTCCAAAAATGTGGCCATAATAAAAACAAAAAACAATCCACTGATTGATGCTTGATAAACACACAAACACACACTTCCAATAAACATAAAAAAAAAACCCAAATAAAAAATAATACACATTAAACACGCCTGTCAATTCTTTTGCTATTCCACACGAAAATATATTGTGCCACACTGAAAAAAATAATAACAAACTACAGTATGTGGTCAAGTGCGTTGTAGTCGCAGTTAAAACCATTGGTAATATCATGTTGGTTACATATTTATTGCAATTCATGTTTGCCGTTATTGGAGTGCAACTCTTTAAGGTAATTTGTTTTCAACTTTATACAAAAAATAAATAAATTGGAAAAGGGCTATTAGAATCGGCTTTATGTGTGCGCTTTTCTTACAGAATTCAATTACTTGCTGCTTAATATGTGTGCTCTGAATATTTTTTGACGTACTACTACTTTGACCAACTTTAAATGTGATTTTGAAAATCTTTTTAAATAAATTCGTCAAGGAATTGAAAATTTCATTATTTTTGGGGTATATGTTTGATAAGGCTGAAAACTCTGAACAGATCTCTTATAATGTGTGGAATCTTTTGATTTTTCTCAGCTTTACAGAAAGAGTTTATCTCCTTGAAATGATAAATTGGTAAACTTTATAAAAATTATTCGTTAAACTCATCAAATATAAATACAAACATTTCCCACTTAGCTTACAAGAGCTTGCAACGCCTCGCTAGCTTTTACTTAGCTTTTCAAACTAACCCCCCAAACCTTGTTCAACTTAAACCAATGAGTTATGTTTCCTAATTAGCTAACAACTACTTCCAAGCTGATTGGTAACAGACAGAATAGCTCTTCGCTAATAATTTGTATCATATTCTATGTATTTATCAATATAAACACTTTTGAAACCCGCTCCCCAAATGTTTGTAACAAATTGTGTACTGTATTGTTTGTTGCCGTCTGTAAATATATATAATGTTTTGTCCAACTAAAAACTTGTGTCCGTTTCTAAGAAAAAACAAATCAACTTGTATGTATGTAAATTCGCTTTTGTTTGATATACCCTGTATATCGATGTTTATATAGACTAGTTAATCGTATCGCTGCATAATACATATAATTAGGCTTTAGTGGATAGTTCAATCAAGAAGTTTAAGTAAAGTGCCTTTAACTGTTGACTTTACAAAAGCTAAGAGCACTTTCCATAAGTTTACATCGATTTAGTTAATCAACATATTTATTAATATATCTAAATCTTTTCTCGCTGTGTAAACCAACGAACCAACATACAGGGTAAATTTTTCTCATGTTCCGATGGTTCCAAAATGGTGAAAGACGAGTGCTTGTAAGTACTTAAAAATAAACCTTCTTTTTTTTAAGTGTTTATAAATAATTTTCATTTCTAGTGGCACCTACTTGGTCTATGAGGGTGGTGATATGAACAAGCCACGTCTTAAGGAACGCGAGTGGGCCAACAATGGCTTTCATTTTGATGATGTTGCCAAGGGTATGCTAACACTATTTACCGTTTCTACCTTTGAGGGTTGGCCATCGTAAGTTATGAAAATTATTTATACACTTAACGGATTTATAATTTATGGTTTTCTTATGCGCCAAAGACTGCTTTATGTCTCTATTGACTCGAATAAGGAAAATGGGGGTCCAATACACAACTTCCGTCCTATAGTTGCTGCCTACTATATAATATATATTATCATAATTGCCTTCTTTATGGTCAACATATTCGTCGGTTTCGTTATTGTCACGTTCCAAAATGAGGGTGAACAGGAGTACAAGAATTGTGATCTGGACAAAAATCAGCGTAATTGCATAGAGTTCGCTTTGAAAGCAAAACCGGTTCGCCGTTATATACCTAAGCATGGCATACAGTATAAGGTTTGGTGGTTTGTGACGTCATCATCGTTTGAGTATACAATATTCATATTAATTATGATAAACACGGTCACACTTGCCATGAAATTCTATCAGCAACCTCTATGGTATACCAATCTACTGGATGCACTCAATATGATTTTTACAGCTGTCTTTGCCTTGGAATTTGTCTTTAAACTGGCTGCTTTTCGATTCAAAGTGAGTGTCAAACAGACATTGATTAAATATATGCTGTGAATTAAATATGTTTATTACTTTCTTTATAGAACTATTTTGGTGATGCTTGGAACGTTTTCGATTTCATCATTGTGCTGGGCAGCTTTATAGATATTGTTTATTCCGAAATTAAGGTTTGTATATCAAAGTGTTGATTGGTAATTATTTGTTTTAAAGCAAATATTTAATTTGATTTCACAGAGCAAAGACACTTCGCAGGCTGCCTGTGATATTGTCGAGGGCTGTAAGGCCAAGACTAAAGCGGTAGGTTTTCCCCAATTTTACCATCTTTCTAAAATATATATATTCCCTAATGATATTTCTTTCTTGCAGGCTGGTTCAAATTTAATTTCCATCAATTTCTTTCGACTCTTTCGTGTTATGCGTCTCGTCAAGCTGCTCAGCAAGGGTGAGGGCATCCGTACGCTTCTCTGGACTTTTATCAAATCATTTCAAGCCTTGCCCTATGTGGCCCTTCTCATAGTGCTCCTCTTCTTCATATACGCTGTCGTGGGCATGCAAGTGTGTACCTTAAACAAATATTTTTATCCATAATATTTTAATTTATTTGTATACTCTTAAAGGTCTTTGGCAAAATTGCGCTCAATACCGGCTCGGCTATAACGAGAAACAACAATTTTCAAACATTTCAGCAGGCTGTCTTGGTCCTGTTTCGTTCGGCCACCGGTGAGGCGTGGCAGGATATTATGATGGCCTGTTCAGCGCAGCCGGAAGTGATTTGCGATGAGAACTCGGATTCAAAGAATGAACAGTGCGGCTCTTCAATAGCCTATCCCTATTTCATATCCTTCTATGTGCTTTGCTCCTTTTTGGTCGGTATAAACATATGTAGCTATAAAGTATTATAACTTTCTAAATATACTTGTTTACCATTGCCGTTTGCAGATCATCAACTTGTTTGTGGCCGTCATTATGGATAATTTTGATTATTTGACACGCGATTGGTCCATTCTGGGTCCGCATCATTTGGACGAGTTTATTAGGCTGTGGAGCGAATATGATCCAGATGCCAAGGGTCGCATCAAGCATCTCGACGTTGTCACTTTGCTGAGGAAGATATCACCGCCCTTGGGTTTCGGCAAACTTTGTCCCCATCGCATGGCCTGCAAGCGACTGGTTTCTATGAATATGCCTCTCAACTCCGACGGTACGGTGCTATTCAATGCCACGCTTTTTGCTGTGGTGCGCACCTCGCTCAGCATCAAAACGGAGGGCAACATTGATGATTGCAATGCTGAGTTGCGTGCTACCATTAAACAGATCTGGAAACGGACCAATCCCAAGCTACTGGATCAGGTGGTGCCACCACCGGGCAATGATGATGAGGTCACTGTGGGCAAGTTTTACGCGACGTATCTGATACAGGACTATTTCCGACGCTTTAAGAAACGCAAGGAGCAAGAAGGCAAGGAGGGACATCCTGATAGCAATACGGTCACACTTCAAGCAGGTCTGCGTACGCTGCATGAAGTGTCGCCAGCTCTCAAGCGCGCCATTTCAGGCAATCTGGATGAGCTGGCCGAGGAACCAGAGCCCATGCATCGGGTAGTCAAGTCGGTACCACTCCCCCAAAAAAAAGTTACGTTCGGTCCGAGCCTACGGATGTCAAACCATGACGGATATCGCCTTTTCGCGAAAAATGTATCTGCTTATACCAATTGAAGAATTGAGGACTAATCGAATTGATTTTTTACTTTTTTACAGCGCCATCATACGCTGTTTGGCAGCGTCTGGTCGTCGATACGTCGACATGGCAATGGCACTTTTCGTCGCAGCGCCAAGGCCTCACAGAGTAATGGGGCGCTGACCATTGGTGGCTCCTCGCTACCCGCGGCGGGCGTGGGCGGCAGCAGCTTGGTGCTGGGCAGCGCAGACTCTGCTGGCGGGGATTACCTGTACGACAGTCTGAATCGGAGCGTGGCTGATGGCGTCAATCATATCACTCGCAACATAATGCAAGCGAGGATGGCGGCCAGTGGTAAGCTGCATGATGAACTGCACGGGAGCAGTGGCGGAGAGTTGCGAACCTTTGGCGAAAGCATCTCGATGCGGCCGCTGGCAAAGAATGGTGGAGGCGGTGCAGCAACTGCGACTGGCACTTTGCCGCCGGAGGCTAATACGATATCCTATGAGTGAGTATTGCGGGAAAGTTTTAAGACGACTGTGTGTGGGAAGAGGGGGAAATGCGGTGTGTAGCCGCTTTGGAGTTGCTCATTTTGGTTTATTCTCTTAGACGCACATGAAATCAGTCAATTCTTGAGTTTCCATAAATACCATAAAAATACTTCTTGTTGCTATGGCTTGCTATTTAGTAAGTTAATTTTTTGTCTCATCATATATATGGCCACGTTTTTATGGCATTTTGTTATTCACTTAGTGCGCCTTTAACGTTTGTAATGGACAAAAGGAGCCCGGTCTACAGGTTCTTGTTCTTGGCCAAAAATTTAGTTGCAAAAATTAGCAAATTAGTTGAAAAATCACCCTTAAAAAAATAAAATAAATACTGACTAAATAAGAACTAATAATACTAAAATATAAACATATATTTATATACCATATGCGTGCTAGCGTGTTTATAAACTCGTTACAATTTCACTGAGAACCGAACAGCAACAACAAATTTACTCAATCCCCGAACATTAATTTCAGCAACCGCAATCGTGGTATTTTATTGCATCCATATAACAATGGTAAGCGCAAAAATGCTGCAATTGCAATCAACTACAGCAACAACAGCAAACAAGCAATTGCACAAACAAAATATAAGTTGTTTTTTTTTTCCTCTTACGTTTATTATTCATTCGATTTAACCCGCAAAAATAATAATATTATTATTAAATTCATTTGTTTGTTTGTTGTGGCGTTTTATGTTTGAGTTTTCTTTGGCTCTCACACTCAACTCCACCGAAAATCTAATCAAATTTCTTCAAAAAACACTTAAATCCTCTAATTGTTTTTGTTTTGCGCATCCCAATTAATAAATTATCTAATTTTAATTACACATTTTTTATCTATACATATTTTTTAAAATTTGTAGCGCAGCATTATGATTATAATTGTACATTGTTTCGTAATCGCCACTAAAATTCTGAGTTGTGAGTTCTGAATTTTGCCTGCGGCATGCCCCAAAATAATAATATCAAATAAAGAAAAACTATATTGAAATAATAACATTATTAAATTAATGACTAATGAGAGCAATTAAAACCCGTGTTTAATGTACTTTTTGGCTGTTTGTAAAGCGCGGCGCCACAGAAAAGACCACACTCAAAACACTCATCAGAATGAAAATTTATATCGACTCGTAGAACACACATAACATTAGTTCTATTCGCAGTTAATAGCAATAAAGCAATATCGTATATATAGTATAGAAGTAATTGTAGCATTTTGTTGTTTAGTTAGGCTACTCTAGAAACGCTTTTGCTACCTCTTATAAACACATCTATCTATAAATATACATACTCAGCTACTGTAGATACAACAGTCACACAAAACAACATTCTAAAACAAAATTTAAACATACTTCAACGGATTTAAAAGGCAATATTTTTTTCAATGAACTCTTTAAAATGTGGTTAGATTATATGCCTTCAACCTTTTTGTAGCTACGATTCGGCAACAATAATTAAGTAATATGAAACTACTAAAAGAGTGTACAAACTATCAAGCAGATGTATGAGTTAATTATTTGAATTGTACTAACTAAACTACATCCCGCTTATAAACGTTGTGCTCTCATTAAATTCACATGGCTCCTTTTGTTGATTACAAACTAACAAATTGAGATTGACTTCAGTTGATTTGCAATTGACTTATAACAAACCAATTGACAAATAAAATTATACTATTTTTAAGGTTTATTCTCAAAAAACAAGAAAATTTCAACAAAAATTCTATGCAAAATTGTGCTGTTAAAGTAATTTGTTTTTGTATAACTCTTTTTTATAAACATCTTTATTATAGCTTAAGTGATTCGAGTTTAAAAACAACCGAGTGCTGAGTTTCGAACACTGATTAACTTGCTGGATGATTCCCACAGAGTTCGAACCACAAAAGTAGCCTCTCATTACGGCCAAATGGGCAGAGAGAATTTTGTGTTTTTTTTTTCTCGAAATTTATTATTTTGTACCAAACTTACAAATTTGTTTGTTTTTGATTTTGTGCAACAAAAAAACATTCCTTAAGTATTGTACAAAAAAAAAAATCCGTATATAAAAAAGAGTTTTATGTAACTGCTTAGACCTGCGTGGAGTTAAGCATAACACCAACAACAACAAGAACAACAACCAACAGTTGAACAACAACAAGAACATCCGTTTAACACGCATCAAAGAACGAATCGAAAAGAAAAAGGTTACAATAAACAAAGTATTTCTCACAAAACTTAATCCAAATGATATTGGTGTCTATATAAATACTTATATAACAGTGTTGTTGTGCCCATACATACATACATACATGTGTACTCATATAAGCTGGCCTCGCCTCGTTTTCGAGCCTATACCCATCAAAGTGTGCCTTGCGTCCATCAAATACTTATAATCTTATAATAATTATATTATATACCCTTGTCAACGATAATCGTGTATTTAATTATTTTTTGATATGACAAAAAAACGAAGAAAAAAATAATGTTTGTTAACTGTTGTTTCAATGTTGTCTTATCGTCGCTTCTTAAATTTTATGTCGGGGTGCCCTTAAGATTTAGATAAATCCAGAAAACTCTGTACAAAACACACACAACACATATGTATACTAGCTTGGCTTTTGATTGGCTTTAGTTAAGCGGCTTGCGCTTGCTTAGATCGTAAAATTCTGAACGTGCCTTGGAAAATGCCCTAATATCTAGTTATGCCTTTCATAGAGCCCGCCTTAAAGACATGTCTGCATAGTCAGATATATATATAGTGTATATGTTTTATGCCTTAATAGAGAACGTTGCTTGCTTTAGTTTATATATTGTTTTGTTTGGAACATGCTTATATATCGTTTACCTTAAGCTGTACAATAACATCTAACATATTAATATTTAGCCTGTATTCTTGAATGCCTAACTAACAGTCGATCGTAATTAAAATTATCCAAATGTTTAGTTTATGCTTGATGATCATTATAGTCGAGGCAAGACGGACGTTAGATTCTTATATTATTTCATGGTGAATTAATATTATACTTTTTTTTTAGACTGTAAATAATTAGAAGAGAAAACAAAGAAAAGTTTTTATAAAAATTCGAGAATCTTACTTTTCTAGGAAAATTTTTTTATCTATTAATACAGTCTGCATTCCACTGATATTTATTTGAAAGTAAACAGATTAAGGAGTTCTATTTAATCTATGATTTTTATTTACTTAAACAACGATTCTTTAAAAAAAGGGTAAGATATATTGACTTATAGATTAAAAAGTAGGAAACTGGACAGACTGAAAGAATATAAAAAAAAAATCTGGTAAATGATCATCAAGCGCTGTATAAATTTATAAATAATCTCTTTGAACACGATAATTTCCTACAATCGCAGCTAATAATACAATTTGTCTTTTTTAATATTGTATGCAATTAATTAGTCTACGCACCCAATGGTGCTATTCCTGGCCACGAGCGCATGATCCAATCGACACCAGCTAGTCCTTACGATCAGCGTCGTTTACCAACTTCATCTGAAATGAATGGCCTAGCCGAATCATTGATTGGAGGGGTAAGATCAATACTCAATTCACTCATTCATTGCAAGTTATTAAAATTGTGCACTTTTGTTCTTTAGGTACTCGCCGCTGAGGGACTGGGAAAATATTGTGATTCCGAGTTTGTGGGCACTGCAGCTCGGGAGATGCGTGAGGCGCTCGATATGACGCCCGAGGAGATGAATTTCGCTGCCCATCAGATACTGTCCAATGAGCATTCATTGAATCTTATTGGCAGCAGCAATGGCAGCATCTTTGGTGGTGCTGGTGGTGGTGTTGGTGGCGGTGGCAGCAGTAGCATTGCTGGTGCATTTGGTGGTAGCGCCAGTGGACCATCATCCTTTTCGCCGCTGCATCAGGGTTCGGGAACTTTACTATCACCACCGATACCAGATAATCGTCTAAGACGAGTTTCCACAATAACGACCACTTATAATAATAATAAGTCTCAATATAGCCAAAATACTACTAATAATAATAATAATGTTAATAGTAGAAATAGTGCTGCAATGCCCACGACTAGCCAAACAACACTTTCACCTACACAACAACAGCAACTGCAACAGCAACAGCAACAATCTCCCCAACGTAACGTGGGCAGTGGTCAAGGAAATCCTGCCTCCTCATAGCATACAAACTGTAGTCCATACATGCAAAATGTCTTCTTGATGGAATTTTAAATGTTCCATTTATGAACATTTTTTGTATAATTTTTAGCAATGAAAAAACAACAAAACTAGACATAGATTATTCAAGTCAAATATGTTCTAAGCGAAAATTAAATATACACATATGAGAACAAATTTGTAAAACTTGTAAAAAGCATTGTATGTACTCACTTACATATATAATTAATGGTTTGCCTTTTTGATAACGTCTTTGATGGTTTATCGTCCTTTATAAACAACCAACAAAAACCAAAACAATTATTATAATAACAATCACACACACACACACTGAATATTGTAAATGGAAATTATATATTTTTTAAAAATAGATTAAAAAAAAAACAAGAAAGAAAAAACATACAGCCCAATTGATTAGTTATTGTAATCACCAATACTTAAATAAAATAATTATATAATTCATCATAAAATGTACATCAAGACGCATCTGTTGCACTTACATACATACGATGTACGTATTTCGACTTAGACGCATTTTATTTTTTAAGTATTTAATAATTGCGCAAATAAAGCATACAAACTATGGAATTGTTTAATATGTAAAAATGTAAAACAACATAAGCATAAACAAAAAAAAAAAAAAACACGAAAAAAACTAATTAATTTAATAGCGAATTTTCAATGAATGAACGCCCAAACTGAATAATGAATTGTTATGATTGATTTTATAAAAATAAATTATCTAATTAAAAAATTAACACTTATTGCATTTTTATCTGACTAATCTGATCTTTCGAAAGCCGCTTAAAATATTCTGTCTCCTGTCAAATGGAAATCAAAAAAATAATAATTAAACCCTAAATCGCGGCAACGCTTTATTAAAGAAATGATTTTAAATTGACAATCAAACTATTGGATCCGAAGGACGATTAAATGAATAAACTAAAAAATAGCCACTCTCACATTACGTAATAATTTCTCTCAACTGTAGTACTTTATTTTATTCATTGTACTGACAACAAATTTCAGACAGAAAAGAACAATTTCTGTTGTGCTATATTTCATTATTAAGTACATTTTACTTTCAATTGCTGTTTCAATAGCTGTTGTTTTTGAGTGTTACATAAATATAGTTTTTATTTTTTCAAACACAGTTTTTATAAAGATGCATAAAAAGAGCTTTGAAAAATTGTTTATGTCTTGATTTCATTTCATTGTTAACACACTTTAACAAGTATTTTTATTTCAATGCACTCAAAACGCCGCTGGCTGCTTGCAGCAACAAAAAAATGTTACCAAAAAAATATATCCAACAATATGTTAACATATTTCTCATCACCTTTCGCGAGTTCATTCACAAAGGCATAAAAAGTCATCAAACAAGCTGCAATTATAAAGCATAATGAAACGAAGGGTGTCAAAGGGTTGTGGAAAAAAATGTAATTAAAAATTTGCTAACTGATTTGGTTAGAACTTTAAATTGATTTTAACTGTCTTCCACATTGGCATATTAAGTTGAGTTTATTAAGTTATTTAGTGTGCTCCCCATTATATTATAAATTGTTTATACTTTAAATTTTTTCCATTTATTTGTTTGCAACTCGCATTTGACCTTCTGTTGCTGGCAGGCAGTTCGTTTATAGCTTGACCAGCACGTGTTAATCTGCCACACCGAGGATTTAGTGGGCGAACCACTCCCGCAATAAAACTTTGCACAGTCAACCACAAAAACAACACACACACACACACACACACAAAAGCACACACATCGATTTTCTGTCTCATGCATTTTCTTAACAACACTTTTGCTTTTTATTTTACCATTCTTTTATTTTGTATTTTTTTTTTTTTTTTTTGCTACGTTTTCTCTCCTTGCACGTTGCAACTTGATGTTCTTGCTCGGTTTTGCCAATGCCATTGTTTGACTTGGGCTAATACGCTCAGCTGAGGAGCTGAGAGCAGCTTCTGCTGCTATTGCTGCTGTTTGGAATACAACTGAGATTTCAAATACGTCCAGCACGTCCAAGGAGAGGGGCAAAAATGTTCTAAGATTAAATATTTGCTCGGTCAAAATCATCGACAGCTAGGGGACTCCTGCCCTGTACATCGTGGAATATGCAACTAATCATCTGACGTCTACAATACCTCCTCCATAAATATTTCACATGCTCTCATGTACACTCTAATGCATTTTGTGCAAATATTCAACTTGTGTGTGCCTGTGTGTGTTTGTGGATTGTGTGTGTGTAGCCCTTGAGTGTTTGATCAAGTAACTAGAGCAATTCTGGCTTTAGGGGCTTATGCTACAATTATTTGATGTATTTGCACAATCGTCCTGTCAACTTGATGTATATTAATAGTGTGGGTAAATCATTGAATAGGCTGGTCTGTCATTTAAAGTAAAACTTCGATTAGTGTGACGCTGAAAAAGTGCAAAATGGAAAAAACTTGCTCTTATGTTTAATGAATTCACAGAAAACAAAGAAACTGAACAAACCCTATTATTAAGGTTATAACAAAACCCAGCAAGCAATTGTATATAATAAAAAAAAACTTTATCACAATCCTCGTCAAATTTAAACATTTTTAGTGCAAAATTGCTTAAAAACAACCATCCAAGACTTGTCATAAATAAAACCATCAATGAAAACTTCATCCATTGCAATCGAATTGGCATCATGAAAACTACTAACTGAATACATTCGCAGCTATCCACAAGTAGTTGAACTGAGCGAAACGGCGTCAGCATGTCTGCTGCATGGCGTTGAACTGCTTCGAAAATACTTAAAGCTGATGCGCAATCAGTAGATGGATATAAACATAAAACCGTTAACAGGCAAGTAACTGCGCGTGTTGCCCAAAGAAATGTGTAAACAGCCAGTTGGGTTACTTTTAGGGAGCAGGGAGCTTGGCAGGCAAGCGAGATGGGAGATAGTCATAGTTAAACGGCCCATTAAACAAGCTGCACACGGCATTTAGTTTGTGCCGCAGGCCTAATTGGCCTCATTATGTGCACAGGAATTGCGTTGCTCATTTGCGATTAACCGCACGTAGAGCATAACTTAAAAAACACTCACACACGCACACAACCACAAAAGAAAAATATAGTACATAAAGTTGTAGTTTCTTTTATTTATTATTCAAATAAAGAAGATTGAATGCTCTCATTTACTTAACTATTTCAGTCATCACAAGTCCTTTATATCAAGATCTCTAAAGCAAAAAATAATAAATTTTTTAGCTTGCATTGTTTGATCTGTTTGAAATAAAGGAACATGAATGTAATTAAGTTGACTCTGATCTCAAAATTATTACATTTAATATTTATATTGATTAATGTCTTAAGAAGCATTTATTATCATGACACAGTTAAGTTCAAATCTCAATGCCTTACAAAGTTCTATGATCCTTTGTTAGGGAATTGTAAGGTAGTTTTTGCTCAAAATCAAGGCAAAGTGATGCATAGCATCTACATACATATGTTCACAAAATCAACTGCCCCCGTCGAATCCAAAAAAATCCCACACACTTGCCGCTGGCATTATCTTTTGTACTTTAATCAACCAGATGTTAAAAGGATTCAACTCACGGAACCGCTCGCATTTGTATGCTGCTAGAAAACCAGCTAATTTAGAACTGAGTAAAAATATTGCCGCAGGGAGAATAATAAAAATAATTCAGTGGAAAAGTTGCAGTCGGACGCATCCGGCTGTGGTATACTCGATACCTGTTTAAAAATGGATAAAAGAGGCCTGATTGCAAAGACTGGGTGACTCTAACTCAAAAACTTTTTTTTTGACGTCATTACTTATCTTGGCACCAAATTTGGTAACTCTAGCGTGGCGTGGTTCCAAATTTCTTGAGTTTTACCGAGTATACAAAAGGAAATGGAAAAAGTAGTAATAGGTTGAGTAAAAGGATTAATTGCGATTAGCAATGGACCACAAAACCAATTAAATCTAGTTTACTTTATTCAAATAATAGTTCATATATAAATTTAAATCAATAATTTAAAAAATTTAAAAGAAGAAATAAAAAGAAATGTTGAGAAACGAAGTTGAATTGCGTTGCAATCAAATTTTTTCCTTCAGCCATTCAGCAATTTAAGTAGCCAATAAATTTTAATGTCAAGCCTTCTGAGACTGCTTTTTTGTTAAAGCCCGTTCAGAAAGTTGGCTCAAGGGATTATTAAGAATGCATCATTTAATTCGAGCAACGAAACTAATTTTGCATAGCTGCAATGTAAACTAGGCATTTTTTCTATTATGCTTTGCAAAGTTGTTTGCCTTTTGAGGTTTTGAATAGGTGAGCTGTAAAAAGATTTTTTGTCAAAGCATACACAGAATACTTATTTATTAAGATTGAACTAGTTCAATGATTAAATCCATTTTCTTTTAATATTTTTGAATTCCAATTTTTGTATTCGTTTACAAAACTAATCCTTAGCTTAACTCTCAACATTTATTAAATTTGAAAAACTATCATAAATTCTGTCGTAGAATTTATGCAATCACTTTAGCATATACGAAACATTTTGTCAGACAAGAGAAAAAAAAATGAATTACAAGCAAATGCGATTTAACATATTAAAGCCATAAAACGCTTCTGGGCGCTTGTAAGGCATGTGCAACATTTGGAGGCAACACCAGTCAAGCCGGGCAGAGCAGTGAACAGCAGCGAAAAGCAAAGCCTCATGCTGACATTGTTTATAAGATTAAAAAGAGCGAAACCATCACTAAAATGTCTGGCTGACTGCGTGCCAGCAGACTTTTCACTCACAACTTTTGCCAGTGTCTCCATCCTACCCTAACCCGCTTCGCCTCGCCCTCTTAAGTTGCTATTGAAATATGTCACAGCATGTAAAAGTGAAAAGACAGCGACACAAACCGAGGTGTAATATCCTGCCCGACAAACAAATAATAAAGCCAAAAAAATGTGCTCACAGGATGAGACGCAAACCAAAAAAAAATTTAAATATATTGTGTATAAGAATGGTAAATGGTAATTCACCGCTGGTGGTCGCTTCCCGGGCAGCTCTCAAAGCTTATGTCGTGATTTCGAGTGGCTCTTATTAAAAAAAACCAACTCTCTTTCTATTAAATGACGAACTGAACACGTTGCTGACCAAATTGGTGATAACATTCAGCTTGTTGAATAGTTTGACACACAAAAGCATGAAATAACAGATATACCAACATTTAAATTGCTCATTTGTATCTACGAGCAATAGGTTATAATGATATTAAGTTAACGTGCCCTAAAATAAAAGCAATAATAATTCTAGCGGTAGGAAAATGCAAATAAATAAATCAATAAATGCATAACTTCATAACAAACTTTCAAAAATAACTTTAAAATTTAAGACTATCAAGCAAAAACTTTTCTAAGCTCTTTCACAATAATCTTTTGTGTTCACGTTTTCAAGGAAAATATTTTTGCTTTTATTAATATTGTGCACAACACGAAGTAGTAAATTTAATACATTTTGTAAGGCATCTACTTAAAAAACAAATATGTAAAAAATGGAAAAATATATGTTTGATCATTAAATCCTTAAGTTAAATTCAATACAATACAAAAATAAAATATGTATTTGTTTTTACGACTTTCCTTGTATTCAGAGAGGCGATAAGCTGTTGGGAAACAAAAATTGAATAGAATTTTCTATAAATACTTTACGCTTCATTTTCAACTACATATATCTGTAGATCGAAGCTAAAAGCCGTAGCCACAGCAACAACAAATGAAAAAATAAATATAAATAAATAATACAAACTCTTGACGCCAAAACGGCGACTGGTTACCGACTGCATCAACACAACGGTCCAAGAGCACACAAATCCGCCTTAACTGGTATGGTAAAAGCCAGACAGGCAGACGAACACACGAAAAGACAGAGGGAGGGAGGAAGGTACAGAGAAGCCAGGAAGCCAGCTAGTCAGCGAACAATTTAAGCAGCCATTCAAACTATTCAGTCGTTCACTTTGTCATTCAGTCACTCAATCATTTATCCATGTGCTCAAACGAAATGAAAAAGAATGATGCAAGTCGTAAGCGGCGGTGGATAGAATTGCAAAAAATATGAACGACGGCAAATGCATTTAAAAGTGATTTGTTCAACGTCCTGAAAGTTCTTGCTTCTCAATCCACAAATCTGAGTCCTCTGAGTTCCAAGTCCCGATGCCTGAGCCACCATTACCAACAACAGCTCGTTGCTGGTCATATTAATGCCAAGTTGATACGAATTTCCTTGCGACTGTTTGTCACTTTTGAAGTGCGTTGCGAAATGCTGCTGCGCTTTGATTGAATTCATCTTTGAGGCGATGATAAGTAAATTTGTCGCTTAGCAACAACGAATATTAGATTTTGCACAAACAGTCAAATGAAAGTGCATGACAGAGTAAAAACGAATAGCGTACTAAACTGCAAATTGCCCTTGCCAAGCCTGAGTTGTACTAAATAAATATATAATTTAACATATACAATTGTTGTTTTTATTTAAATTGGAAAAGATAACAGTTTCTTCATATGCTATAAGTTTTATTTACGAATATTCACAAGATTTAACCAATAACTCAAATATTAATATTATTTCCTTACAGCATTGACAAAAAAAAAACAGAGTATTAGTTTAAAAGGAGATTATTTTGTTTGATGGCGGTGCATTTGATGGCACTTTTTTATAGATTTAATTCACTTACAGTTACTTCAGTTGTAGAAATTTGCATTTGCATTGAATTAATCATGCACTCATGGCTTTTAGACACCGCTTTCCACCCACCGTCCACCGCCCACTCATTTCCTTCATTTGTTGACTACATTAAGCAATTTTCTTGCACTTTTGCTCAGCCTGTGCGCTTTTCATTTACTTTGCTTTGGCTTCCGTTTGCTTTAAATGACATTTACAAAAATAAAGTGCACAGTAAATTTTTTAGTTAATACTGCAGAAAATCAAAGGTAAAAGCAAATTAAATTTTTTCGCTTCTCAAGCCATACGTGCTTGCATAAGTAAATGAACTATGTACATATATGGGGGTAATCAGATTGCAAAGCATCTCTTGCAGGGCAGGCAAAAGAGAAATTGACAAGCAAATGTTGCAAAGTAGCGCATAGCAATGATGCAAGCTGATCTGTCGAATGAACTAAAAATTCTAAGACTGAGAAGTATCATTAAAAAGTAATTTACGTTTAAGTTTGTCTTTTTTGTAAAGAAATGTATAAATAAAAAAAAATCTAACATGGTTTAAACGGGTTTTCTTCAAGTTTCCAGCATTATTAAATAAGTGTTTTTAATTTCGCAATTCCTCACTGTAACAATCACCTTTAATGTGATGTGTACATAGAGATTCTTGTGTACATGCCTTCAGTTAATGCCACAATATTTAGTTATTAGATTGCAATTTACATTCCAAAGCGCATTTTGCGCTCGCCCTGGCATTTTCCAGATTGCATTTTCGTTTGTTTTTTTTTCACATTTGATTGCATGTCTGTCAAAATTATAAACTAATTTGGTGTTAGTTTTGTCACGCGTTCGCATCCATTAGCGCAATACCGCTAACATATTGCACTCAGTACATTTTTGGACACGAATACATACGTTAAAAGGATATTGAGGGCAAGTGCAATAAGAGCTGAGTAAATTTGTGTTGCTGCGGCATTGGAGCTGATCTACTAATTACAAACATGTCAGTGGCCAGCCAGGTCAGCGGAATCAGAAAAGTCTGACCAGGACACGGCATGTACCACTACTCCACAACTCATCATAATCAAAGCGCAATGCTAGAAGCTTGGCATCATTTTGCTGTTTGCAGCTTTTGCGTTTGGTCAGCTGTAATTTGGCTGCTGCGTACTTTGGCGAACACGAAATTTGATTTTGACGCTGAGAAACCAACACATAGCACACACCACAAACATACTATAACACACACACACGAACACTATCAAACGGTCACACAGCACATACAGTGTTTGATAATTATGATGCATGTAGAGCTGTGAGGACGGGGGGTTCATTGACTCTTTACTGTCTGGCTGGCTGGGTTTGTATTGCGCTGTAGGGGCAGGACAAAAGGAGCATCTGCTTTTTGTTGACATGCTCGCCAAAAAGGACACTGACTATTGTAGTTTAGAATTTATTAAGTGCTTCCTGCAGAGACAGTCAAGATGAGCTGCCAGGATGCACTTACGACTGTAACCAGGCTTTTAACTTCATGCATGTCGACTTACTTGCCATCTCTCACCATCTCTATGTGTCTTTCCCACTCTTGCTGATTCGAACTCTTGATGTATCACAAAGTGCAAACTGCTCATATTTTAGTCAAACTTCATCCTTCCTGTCATATTGTTAAGTATCCTTATATCTGCTACCAAGAGCACTTAATGTATATGTCTAGTCTTTTAATTGACATACTATAGCGTATTAAAAATCTTGAATTTTAAGAACTTTCATATGAAAGTTCTAAGCTAGCAATGCCAGAAAGTTGCATTTGTCATTAGATGTATACAATTCACGAGTTTAATTATGATCAGTTTTAACGACTGATAGCCAATCCACACACACAAAAACTAACCATCACACGCATTTAACGGCACACACGCCGAGACACTTTAGCCTTTTTGCATTCTCTCACCTAATTGGTTGTCATTCTTGGCTGCACATTTAAAGGTCCAATGCCCAATTTTCATAAGCGCTCAGCTGCATGTCAAATACATAGAAATGTGGGCTGGGGGTTAGGGGGTGCGCCCAGGAATTCGCATGACGTTTGTGCTTAAATATTTATGGCAACGATTCATGACAAAAGTTGCAGCCCTCGTTTCCGTCTGGTTTGTTTTTGTTTTAATTTTGTTTGCCTATTTTGCATATATTTGTTGTGTGCTCTTCTTGTTGGTCGGAACGTTTGTTCTGGGGTTTTGGCCATGTTAAATTAGTTTAGAAATTGTTGTGGCAATAAATATATTTGCATTTTTGTCGTTACGGCAATCTGATCATCTATGGAATATGCATACAATATGTTTGTTCACACAGCTCATTGTGCTTAGCCAGTCATTGGACTCTAGCTGATGAGCAGTCCATAAAAAATCGACTTGCCAAAGCGAGGCATTAAAGATAAGAAGATGTTAATTAAAACCTATTTTTAATATGAAAAACTTGGTTACGCCTTAAACAGATATTGCGAGTTGACCAAGAAAACAGTTTTTTTTATTTAACTAATAAACAGGTAAAACAAACCAATGTGAGGCCGATCACACGGGAGATGTGCAACCATCCTGGAGTTAACTCCTTTGTATTGTTACAAGTACTTATGCTTTCAAAATTTTCTTTTCTTTTCTCATATTAACAGCACAACTGCGTGGCTCGACCGTCTCAAGGCTCAGCTTCCCAAACTTAACTTAACGTAAACTTAACATAAACTTAACTTGAACCTGAACGTAAACTTAAAATTCAAGCGAACAGAAAAATATTTGAATTTAATACAATTAATACCCAAGCAGACTGTTCTTTGCTGAATCTTAAAAACAATTTCATACAAATAATCTTTTCCTTGAACCAAACCTAGTATTAGCTTATGTTCATCCATTTTAAAATAAGCTGTTTCAACTTGAACTTGAACTTGAAATTCTCTTTTTAGCAGGTTGTCAACTTGATTTTCATTCAAATTTCATGTTAATAATATATTCCAAAAAAAATCGACTTGTGCATTGGTAAAATCTTTCGACTTCCATAACTTCGGCAAAACTGACCCGATTTTCACTAGCAATGCTTTAAAAGTCATGGTTTGACCCCTTAAACAAAACTGCATTAAAGAAATTACATTTAAATAAAATTCGATTTTTGGTCATATCCATGTTAAAATTTTATAAACAAAAATTGACTTGGGCATTGGTAAAAATCTTTCGACTTCCACAACTTCCTCAAAAATTACCCGATTTTCAAAAGCAATAGCTTAAAATTCATGGTTTGGCTTCTAGAATAAAACTGCATTTAAGAAATTACATTTAAATAAAATTCGATTTTTGGTCATATCCATGTTAAAATTTTATAAACAAAAATTGACTTGGGCATTGGTAAAAATCTTTCGACTTCCATAACTTCGGCAAAACGGACCCGATTTTCAAAAGCAATAGCTTAAAATTCATGGTTTGGCTTCAAGAATAAAACTGCATTTAAGAAATTACATTTAAATGAAATTCGATTTTTGGTCATATCCATGTTAAAATTTTATAAACAAAATTGACTTGGGCATTGGTAAAATCTTTCGACTTCCATAACTTCCTCAAAAGTGACCCGATTTTCAAAAGCAATAGCTTAAAATTCATGGTTTGGCTTCTAGAATAAAACTGCATTTAAGAAATTACATTTAAATAAAATTCGATTTTTGGTCATATCCATGTTAAAATTTTATAAACAAAAATTGACTTGGGCATTGGTAAAAATCTTTCGACTTCCATAACTTCGGCAAAACTGACCCGATTTTCAAAAGCAATAGCTTAAAAGTCATGGTTTCGCCCTTAAATAAAACTGCATTTAAGAAATTACATTTAAATAAAATTCGATTTTTGGTCATATCCATGTTAAAATTTTATAAACAAAAATTGACTTGGGCATTGGTAAAAATCTTTCGACTTCCATAACTACCTCAAAAGTGACCCGATTTTCAAAAGCAATAGCTTAAAATTCATGGTTTGGCTTCTAGAATAAAACTGCATTTAAGAAATTACATTGAAATAAAATTCGATTTTTGGTCATATCCATGTTAAAATTTTATGAACAAAAATTGACTTGGGCGTTGGTAAAAATCTTTCGACTTCCATAACTTCGGCAAAACTGACCCGATTTTCAAAAGCAATAGCTTAAAAGTCATGGTTTGGCTTCTATAATAAAACTGCATTTAAGAAATTACATTTAAATAAAATTAGATTTTTGGTCATATCCATGTTAAAATTTTATAAACAAAAATTGACTTGGGCATTGGTAAAAATCTTTCGACTTCCATAACTTCGGCAAAACTGACCCGATTTTCAAAAGCAATAGCTTAAAATTCATGGTTTGGCTTCTAGAATAAAACTGCATTTAAGAAATTACATTTAAATGAAATTCGATTTTTGGTCATATCCATGTTAAAATTTTATAAACAAAAATTGACTTGGGCATTGGTAAAAATCTTTCGACTTCCATAACTTCGGCAAAACTGACCCGATTTTCAAAAGCAATAGCTTAAAATTCATGGTTTGGCTTCAAGAATAAAACTGCATTTAAGAAATTACATTTAAATGAAATTCGATTTTTGGTCATATCCATGTTAAAATTTTATAAACAAAAATTGACTTGGGCATTGGTAAAAATCTTTCGACTTCCATAACTTCGGCAAAACTGACCCGATTTTCAAAAGCAATAGCTTAAAATTCATGGTTTGGCTTCAAGAATAAAACTGCATTTAAGAAATTACATTTAAATGAAATTCGATTTTTGGTCATATCCATGTTAAAATTTTATAAACAAAAATTGACTTGGGCATTGGTAAAATCTTTCGACTTCCATAACTTCGGCAAAACTGACCCGATTTTCAAAAGCAATAGCTTAAAATTCATGGTTTGGCTTCTAGAATAAAACTGCATTTAAGAAATTACATTTAAATAAAATTCGATTTTTGGTCATATCCATGTTAAAATTTTATAAACAAAAATTGACTTGGGCATTGGTAAAAATCTTTCGACTTCCATAACTTCCTCAAAAGTGACCCGATTTTCAAAAGCAATAGCTTAAAATTCATGGTTTGGCTTCAAGAATAAAACTGCATTTAAGAAATTACATTTAAATGAAATTCGATTTTTGGTCATATCCATGTTAAAATTTTATAAACAAAAATTGACTTGGGCATTGGTAAAAATCTTTCGACTTCCATAACTTCGGCAAAAGTGACCCGATTTTCAAAAGCAATAGCTTAAAATTCATGGTTTGGCTTCTAGAATAAAACTGCATTTAAGAAATTACATTTAAATAAATTCGATTTTTGGTCATATCCATGTTAAAATTTTATAAACAAAAATTGACTTGGGCATTGGTAAAAATCTTTCGACTTCCATAACTTCCTCAAAAGTGACCCGATTTTCAAAAGCAATAGCTTAAAATTCATGGTTTGGCTTCAAGAATAAAACTGCATTTAAGAAATTACATTTAAATGAAATTCGATTTTTGGTCATATCCATGTTAAAATTTTATAAACAAAAATTGACTTGGGCATTGGTAAAATCTTTCGACTTCCATAACTTCGGCAAAAGTGACCCGATTTTCAAAAGCAATAGCTTAAAAGTCATGGTTTGGCTTCTAGAATAAAACTGCATTTAAGAAATTACATTTAAATGAAATTCGATTTTTGGTCATATCCATGTTAAAATTTTATAAACAAAAAACGACTTGGGCATTGGTAAAAATCTTTCGACTTCCATAACTTCGGCAAAAGTGACCCGATTTTCAAAAGCAATAGCTTAAAATTCATGGTTTGGCTTCTAGAATAAAACTGCATTTAAGAAATTACATTTAAATGAAATTCGATTTTTGGTCATATCCATGTTAAAATTTTATAAACAAAAATTGACTTGGGCATTGGTAAAAATCTTTCGACTTCCATAACTTCGGCAAAAGTGACCCGATTTTCAAAAGCAATAGCTTAAAATTCATGGTTTGGCTTCTAGAATAAAACTGCATTTAAGAAATTACATTTAAATGAAATTCGATTTTTGGTCATATCCATGTTAAAATTTTATAAACAAAAATTGACTTGGGCATTGGTAAAAATCTTTCGACTTCCATAACTTCCTCAAAAGTGACCCGATTTTCAAAAGCAATAGCTTAAAATTCATGGTTTGGCTTCTAGAATAAAACTGCATTTAAGAAATTACATTTAAATGAAATTCGATTTTTGGTCATATCCATGTTAAAATTTTATAAACAAAAATCGACTTGGGCATTGGTAAAAATCTTTCGACTTCCATAACTTCGGCAAAAGTGACCCGATTTTCAAAAGCAATAGCTTAAAATTCATGGTTTGGCTTCAAGAATAAAACTGCATTTAAGAAATTACATTTAAATGAAATTCGATTTTTGGTCATATCCATGTTAAAATTTTATAAACAAAAATTGACTTGGGCATTGGTAAAAATCTTTCGACTTCCATAACTTCCTCAAAAGTGACCCGATTTTCAAAAGCAATAGCTTAAAATTCATGGTTTGGCTTCAAGAATAAAACTGCATTTAAGAAATTACATTTAAATGAAATTCGATTTTTGGTCATATCCATGTTAAAATTTTATAAACAAAAATGACTTGGGCATTGGTAAAAATCTTTCGACTTCCATAACTTCGGCAAAAGTGACCCGATTTTCAAAAGCAATAGCTTAAAATTCATGGTTTGGCTTCAAGAATAAAACTGCATTTAAGAAATTACATTTAAATGAAATTCGATTTTTGGTCATATCCATGTTAAAATTTTATAAACAAAAATTGACTTGGGCATTGGTAAAAATCTTTCGACTTCCATAACTTCCTCAAAAGTGACCCGATTTTCAAAAGCAATAGCTTAAAATTCATGGTTTGGCTTCTAGAATAAAACTGCATTTAAGAAATTACATTTAAATGAAATTCGATTTTTGGTCATATCCATGTTAAAATTTTATAAACAAAAAACGACTTGGGCATTGGTAAAAATCTTTCGACTTCCATAACTTCGGCAAAAGTGACCCGATTTTCAAAAGCAATAGCTTAAAATTCATGGTTTGGCTTCAAGAATAAAACTGCATTTAAGAAATTACATTTAAATGAAATTCGATTTTTGGTCATATCCATGTTAAAATTTTATAAACAAAAATTGACTTGGGCATTGGTAAAAATCTTTCGACTTCCATAACTTCGGCAAAAGTGACCCGATTTTCAAAAGCAATAGCTTAAAATTCATGGTTTGGCTTCAAGAATAAAACTGCATTTAAGAAATTACATTTAAATGAAATTCGATTTTTGGTCATATCCATGTTAAAATTTTATAAACAAAAATTGACTTGGGCATTGGTAAAAATCTTTCGACTTCCATAACTTCGGCAAAAGTGACCCGATTTTCAAAAGCAATAGCTTAAAATTCATGGTTTGGCTTCAAGAATAAAACTGCATTTAAGAAATTACATTTAAATGAAATTCGATTTTTGGTCATATCCATGTTAAAATTTTATAAACAAAAATTGACTTGGGCATTGGTAAAAATCTTTCGACTTCCATAACTTCCTCAAAAGTGACCCGATTTTCAAAAGCAATAGCTTAAAATTCATGGTTTGGCTTCAAGAATAAAACTGCATTTAAGAAATTACATTTAAATGAAATTCGATTTTTGGTCATATCCATGTTAAAATTTTATAAACAAAAATTGACTTGGGCATTGGTAAAAATCTTTCGACTTCCATAACTTCGGCAAAAGTGACCCGATTTTCAAAAGCAATAGCTTAAAATTCATGGTTTGGCTTCAAGAATAAAACTGCATTTAAGAAATTACATTTAAATGAAATTCGATTTTTGGTCATATCCATGTTAAAATTTTATAAACAAAAATTGACTTGGGCATTGGTAAAAATCTTTCGACTTCCATAACTTCCTCAAAAGTGACCCGATTTTCAAAAGCAATAGCTTAAAATTCATGGTTTGGCTTCAAGAATAAAACTGCATTTAAGAAATTACATTTAAATGAAATTCGATTTTTGGTCATATCCATGTTAAAATTTTATAAACAAAAATTGACTTGGGCATTGGTAAAAATCTTTCGACTTCCATAACTTCGGCAAAAGTGACCCGATTTTCAAAAGCAATAGCTTAAAATTCATGGTTTGGCTTCTAGAATAAAACTGCATTTAAGAAATTACATTTAAATGAAATTCGATTTTTGGTCATATCCATGTTAAAATTTTATAAACAAAAATTGACTTGGGCATTGGTAAAAATCTTTCGACTTCCATAACTTCCTCAAAAGTGACCCGATTTTCAAAAGCAATAGCTTAAAATTCATGGTTTGGCTTCAAGAATAAAACTGCATTTAAGAAATTACATTTAAATGAAATTCGATTTTTGGTCATATCCATGTTAAAATTTTATAAACAAAAATTGACTTGGGCATTGGTAAAAATCTTTCGACTTCCATAACTTCCTCAAAAGTGACCCGATTTTCAAAAGCAATAGCTTAAAATTCATGGTTTGGCTTCAAGAATAAAACTGCATTTAAGAAATTACATTTAAATGAAATTCGATTTTTGGTCATATCCATGTTAAAATTTTATAAACAAAAATTGACTTGGGCATTGGTAAAAATCTTTCGACTTCCATAACTTCGGCAAAAGTGACCCGATTTTCAAAAGCAATAGCTTAAAATTCATGGTTTGGCTTCAAGAATAAAACTGCATTTAAGAAATTACATTTAAATGAAATTCGATTTTTGGTCATATCCATGTTAAAATTTTATAAACAAAAATTGACTTGGGCATTGGTAAAAATCTTTCGACTTCCATAACTTCCTCAAAAGTGACCCGATTTTCAAAAGCAATAGCTTAAAATTCATGGTTTGGCTTCAAGAATAAAACTGCATTTAAGAAATTACATTTAAATGAAATTCGATTTTTGGTCATATCCATGTTAAAATTTTATAAACAAAAATTGACTTGGGCATTGGTAAAAATCTTTCGACTTCCATAACTTCCTCAAAAGTGACCCGATTTTCAAAAGCAATAGCTTAAAATTCATGGTTTGGCTTCAAGAATAAAACTGCATTTAAGAAATTACATTTAAATGAAATTCGATTTTTGGTCATATCCATGTTAAAATTTTATAAACAAAAATTGACTTGGGCATTGGTAAAAATCTTTCGACTTCCATAACTTCCTCAAAAGTGACCCGATTTTCAAAAGCAATAGCTTAAAATTCATGGTTTGGCTTCAAGAATAAAACTGCATTTAAGAAATTACATTTAAATGAAATTCGATTTTTGGTCATATCCATGTTAAAATTTTATAAACAAAAATTGACTTGGGCATTGGTAAAAATCTTTCGACTTCCATAACTTCCTCAAAAGTGACCCGATTTTCAAAAGCAATAGCTTAAAATTCATGGTTTGGCTTCAAGAATAAAACTGCATTTAAGAAATTACATTTAAATGAAATTCGATTTTTGGTCATATCCATGTTAAAATTTTATAAACAAAAATTGACTTGGGCATTGGTAAAAATCTTTCGACTTCCATAACTTCGGCAAAACTGACCCGATTTTCAAAAGCAATAGCTTAAAATTCATGGTTTGGCTTCTAGAATAAAACTGCATTTAAGAAATTACATTTAAATGAAATTCGATTTTTGGTCATATCCATGTTAAAATTTTATAAACAAAAATGACTTGGGCATTGGTAAAAATCTTTCGACTTCCATAACTTCGGCAAAAGTGACCCGATTTTCAAAAGCAATAGCTTAAAATTCATGGTTTGGCTTCAAGAATAAAACTGCATTTAAGAAATTACATTTAAATGAAATTCGATTTTTGGTCATATCCATGTTAAAATTTTATAAACAAAAATTGACTTGGGCATTGGTAAAAATCTTTCGACTTCCATAACTTCCTCAAAAGTGACCCGATTTTCAAAAGCAATAGCTTAAAATTCATGGTTTGGCTTCAAGAATAAAACTGCATTTAAGAAATTACATTTAAATGAAATTCGATTTTTGGTCATATCCATGTTAAAATTTTATAAACAAAAATCGACTTGGGCATTGGTAAAAATCTTTCGACTTCCATAACTTCGTCAAAAGTGACCCGATTTTCAAAAGCAATAGCTTAAAATTCATGGTTTGGCTTCAAGAATAAAACTGCATTTAAGAAATTACATTTAAATGAAATTCGATTTTTGGTCATATCCATGTTAAAATTTTATAAACAAAAATTGACTTGGGCATTGGTAAAAATCTTTCGACTTCCATAACTTCCTCAAAAGTGACCCGATTTTCAAAAGCAATAGCTTAAAATTCATGGTTTGGCTTCAAGAATAAAACTGCATTTAAGAAATTACATTTAAATGAAATTCGATTTTTGGTCATATCCATGTTAAAATTTTATAAACAAAAATTGACTTGGGCATTGGTAAAAATCTTTCGACTTCCATAACTTCCTCAAAAGTGACCCGATTTTCAAAAGCAATAGCTTAAAATTCATGGTTTGGCTTCAAGAATAAAACTGCATTTAAGAAATTACATTTAAATGAAATTCGATTTTTGGTCATATCCATGTTAAAATTTTATAAACAAAAATTGACTTGGGCATTGGTAAAAATCTTTCGACTTCCATAACTTCCTCAAAAGTGACCCGATTTTCAAAAGCAATAGCTTAAAATTCATGGTTTGGCTTCAAGAATAAAACTGCATTTAAGAAATTACATTTAAATGAAATTCGATTTTTGGTCATATCCATGTTAAAATTTTATAAACAAAAATTGACTTGGGCATTGGTAAAAATCTTTCGACTTCCATAACTTCCTCAAAAGTGACCCGATTTTCAAAAGCAATAGCTTAAAATTCATGGTTTGGCTTCAAGAATAAAACTGCATTTAAGAAATTACATTTAAATGAAATTCGATTTTTGGTCATATCCATGTTAAAATTTTATAAACAAAAATTGACTTGGGCATTGGTAAAAATCTTTCGACTTCCATAACTTCGTCAAAAGTGACCCGATTTTCAAAAGCAATAGCTTAAAATTCATGGTTTGGCTTCAAGAATAAAACTGCATTTAAGAAATTACATTTAAATGAAATTCGATTTTTGGTCATATCCATGTTAAAATTTTATAAACAAAAATTGACTTGGGCATTGGTAAAAATCTTTCGACTTCCATAACTTCGGCAAAAGTGACCCGATTTTCAAAAGCAATAGCTTAAAATTCATGGTTGGCTCCTAGAATAAAACTGCATTTAAGAAATTACATTTAAATGAAATTCGATTTTTGGTCATATCCATGTTAAAATTTTATAAACAAAAATTGACTTGGGCATTGGTAAAATCTTTCGACTTCCATAACTTCGGCAAAACTGACCCGATTTTCAAAAGCAATAGCTTAAAATTCATGGTTTGGCTTCAAGAATAAAACTGCATTTAAGAAATTACATTTAAATGAAATTCGATTTTTGGTCATATCCATGTTAAAATTTTATAAACAAAAATTGACTTGGGCATTGGTAAAAATCTTTCGACTTCCATAACTTCCTCAAAAGTGACCCGATTTTCAAAAGCAATAGCTTAAAATTCATGGTTTGGCTTCAAGAATAAAACTGCATTTAAGAAATTACATTTAAATGAAATTCGATTTTTGGTCATATCCATGTTAAAATTTTATAAACAAAAATTGACTTGGGCATTGGTAAAAATCTTTCGACTTCCATAACTTCCTCAAAAGTGACCCGATTTTCAAAAGCAATAGCTTAAAATTCATGGTTTGGCTTCAAGAATAAAACTGCATTTAAGAAATTACATTTAAATGAAATTCGATTTTTGGTCATATCCATGTTAAAATTTTATAAACAAAAATTGACTTGGGCATTGGTAAAAATCTTTCGACTTCCATAACTTCCTCAAAAGTGACCCGATTTTCAAAAGCAATAGCTTAAAATTCATGGTTTGGCTTCAAGAATAAAACTGCATTTAAGAAATTACATTTAAATGAAATTCGATTTTTGGTCATATCCATGTTAAAATTTTATAAACAAAAATTGACTTGGGCATTGGTAAAAATCTTTCGACTTCCATAACTTCCTCAAAAGTGACCCGATTTTCAAAAGCAATAGCTTAAAATTCATGGTTTGGCTTCAAGAATAAAACTGCATTTAAGAAATTACATTTAAATGAAATTCGATTTTTGGTCATATCCATGTTAAAATTTTATAAACAAAAATTGACTTGGGCATTGGTAAAAATCTTTCGACTTCCATAACTTCCTCAAAAGTGACCCGATTTTCAAAAGCAATAGCTTAAAATTCATGGTTTGGCTTCAAGAATAAAACTGCATTTAAGAAATTACATTTAAATGAAATTCGATTTTTGGTCATATCCATGTTAAAATTTTATAAACAAAAATTGACTTGGGCATTGGTAAAAATCTTTCGACTTCCATAACTTCCTCAAAAGTGACCCGATTTTCAAAAGCAATAGCTTAAAATTCATGGTTTGGCTTCAAGAATAAAACTGCATTTAAGAAATTACATTTAAATGAAATTCGATTTTTGGTCATATCCATGTTAAAATTTTATAAACAAAAATTGACTTGGGCATTGGTAAAAATCTTTCGACTTCCATAACT